>CABPRJ010001454.1:81319-162908 GCA_902439185.1 Cinara cedri | reverse complement strand
TTTTTTTTTTTTTTTTTTTTTTTTTTTTTTTTTTGGCTATAGGTAAGGTTAAGCAGGTTGTAGAATCCTAACCCCGCAAATTGATAATAAATCCGGGCCATTGTGTGTTTACATATTATACGTGAATCAATATTGCAAAAAAACCAACCGTCTATTTTATTTACAAATTACGCGTCGGTACTAGAATATTAATTTTGTTTAATATTAAAATGTACGGTTTGCTACGCAATTATGGCGAACATCAGACCAATAAATAATAGGTATCTAAATATTTTTAAAGCGGATTTATTTATTTGTTCATTTGGAAAACACATATCTCACCGAGATACATTTATTCCTATGAAAACTTACTACCTTGATATTATATTTATATTTAAACGTAAAACGTAATTTTACATTTTAATAGTCATATTTTATAACATGTATTATTTTTTTTTTTTTTTTAAGATAATTAGTATATCATCTCTGTGTTAAAGCTTGTTTATTATTATTATTATTTTTTTTTTTATGAGGGATAAACAAGGGGTGGGGGTGCAATAAAAATGTTTACATTTTACCGAACATTTTTTTAAAAAAATTAAAAATAACCACTTTGTAAAAAAAGAGTTTTTGACAATTTTTGGCGGTTGAAAGGTTTCGGTTTAAAATTTAAAAAACAATATCGAAAATAATGAAACCTTTATTGCCGTAAATCGATTCGTTTTTCCGATACTGTTTTTCCGGCTCTTTCTATCATATACCGTCAGTCGAGTTCAACACCTATTGTTATAGGAAACACTATATTTTTACATTTTATATTGAAAATAATATTCGAAGGGTTTGAGTATTCTCTTTAATTATTCTCCGTCATAATAAAACAAAATTTATTATAATGCAACACTGTTAGCGGGCAAACAAATGTCATTAGCTCGGGGCACGATAAGTGTTCAATTTGTTTCCAGAAAATATAATTCTATATGCGGAAAAAATAACTCGGCAAAATTTCGGCAAATTTTGACCAAAAAAACTCAAATGCCACGTGTTTCAGAGAAAGTATAAAAAAAAAAAAAAATGTTTTGTGACCTATGGGAATTTCGTGCGTGCGTGATATAAAACGAAATGAATAAGCCTACCGTCGTGTTATTAAATTTGAATAGAGTATTCATCATACTTTTGCAGTTTCGAAAATGCTCGTAAATACCGTGCACAGCGGAAATATTGGTTCGCAACCGTGTAGGTGGTTTGACGCAATCGGACTAGTTCATAATACACGAGCAAACTGAATATTTTAATGCAAATTTCAGAGAAAACTCTCGGAGTAGAGCGCAGTTTGTAACATTTTGTCGGAAAAAAATAAAACCGCTTTCTTTACGGTTTTTTTTACTTGAGTTTTTTTTTTTTTTTTTTTTTGGGGGGTAGATGAGTAATGCATAACAAGATAACGTTTTTAAATTCATTAAATAATTATGCTCCCGAAAGACCTTAAGAGATAACTTTAAACATGCACAATTTATCACGTCACGTTAAATAAACGAATACTAATAACAACACGGTGTTAATTTAAACTTGTAAAGAACATAAAACAAGAAAAATGCGACCGATTAACTAGCTAATATTCGAGATCGGTCTTGAATTTGATACGTACCTATTACTATTATTGTATTATATAATATTATCAGGGTTGATTGATTCCAAACTGAAATCGTATGAATAATTTTAGTTAATGAATATATAACGAGGAGAAAAACAATATCTAAAGTGAAATCATAGCCGGACAATATAGTTCAAGATAATCTTGGGTATCTCTGGTGCTGAATATCCTTGAAAAACGTATGCCTACATTTTAAACGTCGTAATGTACGACTATATAATACCGCATGACAATATTATAATGTATATCATGTTAAAAGCAGTATAGTATAATTTTACTTCTTAGTACGTTTGAAACTTGCACCACTATGATTGTAAACATTTATTTATACATTTAATATTATAGCGATTAAATTTTCATTAAATCGACAGATTTTAGATTCTAAGCGGAGCGAGTTGGTTTTAAAATAATGATTATAGTTTTTTTTTTGTCATGAACAACTTTTCTACCAAAAATTTCGCTCTGATTTTCAAATTAAGCATTTTTTCTCGAAAAAAGTCTAGCTGAGAAGGTACTTTGAAAAGACAATATTTTGGTTTCCTCAGGAGTTTTCATAATAAATGGGAAGAAATGTAGGGAAAACGGGAAAATGTACGAAATGTATTATATTCAAATCCTTAATCTTATGGCTGTTCAACCGAACACTGCTTAGAATCGTTTTTCATGAGCAAAAATTAATCATTGCGCACAGGTATACACTAAATTCCCCTCTATATCCTACCAGTCCAACTTTTCATTTACAACGGTGCCCCACCTATCGTATGTTCGTATGTTTTGTTTTTTACATCTAATTTCGACATAATATAAACATCAATATAAAACCTACTATATACATTTTAACGAATTTCATATTGTTGAAACTAATATTTGTAAATAATTCAAATTGCATCACATGTGATAAGCATTCGAGTATAATTCAATAACTCTACTATATCGATTTCAGTATTGTCAAAAGAAGTTACACTATTAGACGATAAACGTAGTGACATATTTTATTCAAATATTAATAAACCAATAAAAAAAAAAAAAAAAAAACAGAAAAGCATTTGACACCTTTAATATTTTACTTATCGTTAAATAAAAAGGACGATAATAAAAGTACAAAAACAAAAGCGAGCTGATAATAATGTAAACTCATTTCATTTGAAAATTTAGTAATTATTATTATAATAAAAAAACAATACAATGGATTTGTGTTATAATTAATAATAATAATTTTAAAAAATTAGGTTTTTTAAAATAAGCATTAATTTAACTGACATAAAGTTTGTTTTCGTTTCCTATGAACTGTACTTTTTATTCGTTCATAAATTTAAAAAAAAAAAAAAAATGTAATTTAAAATTAATTCGCATTTGGACTAATAATAGTGGCGTAAAAACAAAATGTCACCCAACTTAACAATTATAATTATTGTGCGACCATTGGGAATGAAGAAATCGCGGAAAATTTAATAGGTGTGCTTAAAATGAAAATATTATTATTGTTACGACAAAGTATTATAAATCATTCTCCCTTTCTGCATTGTCCGATTATGGAAAATAGGAAAACACCTTAAAATATTATTAATGTTCTAGCGTATTTACCCGTGTTGCATTAGTTTGACAGTATAGGTGGTATACCTGGGCCGATTTGTGCGATTTATTTTTTGATTGTCTAGGCACATTCCATTATAAATGTTTTTTCGGTTGTGGCATTTAGATCGCAATTGTAATTTAAATTTACGCAACAAATTTAAAGAGGATGATATTTTAGAAGTTTGTTACGTAGCAAAAAAATTGTCATAAAAAAAATGTACAGCTACATCAATTTTCGTATTTTTTTAAATAGCTTTGATCGTCCAAATTGCATTATATTTTGTAATTTAAACCCCAATTTCAATTTAAACGGCATGGTTTATGTTCTAGGTAATGCCATTTTGTTACGTCGTGCGGTAGTGAGGCGGAGACAACGCAATGCGCGGGTATGACATCTGCTTAACCGAAAAATTGTGAATGTCCCACAAATTTATAATTGGCTCGTTGTAATGATTACGACCGCAATGCCAATTTGTGTCGTAGTGAACCCAGTCTTCTGTAAACGCACATCAAGTGTGTGTGTTGCAGTCAACCTTTATCAGACGAGTGCGAATGAATAATACGTAGAATAAATCATTATCATCAGTTGACCTTTCGTCGTTTAATAAAATGCATATTTCAGTCGTCTATCCATCAGCCAGTGCGCAATGTGCGTTTACGTGATAATGATTGTATTCCACGTGTGACGGGCGTACAATTAGTTTACCTATACTATAAAATTCGTTAAAAAAAAATTGCAATTTATTTTGTAACTAGCTGTCCCACGCCCGGCGTTGCCCGTGCTAATTTTTTTTATTCTTTTTACAATTATTTCCGTTTTGCTTGGTCCGTATCGGTATATCGAACAAAAAAAAAAAAAAAAAAAAAAATCCATTTCCATACTAAAAATACCTAAAGACCATTTCATCTCCTTCAAGTTGTATTTTCACGACAAAAAGTAGCTTATGCTTTTCTCCAATGTCACACGTAATAACTTCGTATAGCNAAAAAAAAAAAAAAAAAAAAAAAAAAGGCGGAAAGTGGGTAGTCCGCGGACTGAAAATGTTCTTTTGTACCATACGTTTTTTTTCTTTCGTACGAGATGTCCGCACAACACATGGATTAAACTAAACTTAACTTAAAATTGTGCGGACATAATAGTACCGTAGTATTGTTACTGTACCAGAAAATACAGAGATTCAGAGATGACGTTTTACGTGTTTTCACATTTCACTTGCCCACGCAGTACAGCGTATAGTTTTTTGTTTTAATTTTGTTCATTCGTGTTACCAAGGTAGCCCATTCTATTTCAAGCCAATAACAGACCGGCGAACAGTCAGATGGGCTCTTTATTTTAAGTTGTTTAGTTGTCATGGCATTTTTATTTCTGTTTGTTATTTATTTTTTTGTTTTAATTTTTTTTTTTCATTTCATCCGTATTAATCCGTAATTCAACAACAAAAAAAAAAAAAAAATCCATTTCCATACTAAAAATACCTAAAGACCATTTCATCTCCTTCAAGTTGTATTTTCACGACAAAAAGTAGCTTATGCTTTTCTCCAATGTCACATCATATTTCTGAATTATGGTATAGAGACACCAAAATTCGTCAAAATCCGTCCAGTAGTTTTTGCGTGAAAGAACAACAAACATCCATACATCCTCACAAACGTTCACATTGATAATATTAGTAGGATTATTAATTATTGTGTATTAGCTCCGATTTTCGATTCAAACTCGTTGAAAAATGTTTAACCGGAACAGAATTTCAGAATCTTTTTCAATTGTTTACCATTGTTACAATATTGTGACATTCTTACTACCGCCGTCTAAAACACAGGTCCACCTCAAAGCAGCCGTCACGAAATTATTTTTTTTATTGCAAACGCGCGATTTTAAAAAACGTCATGTACTATCGGCAGATCATCATTGAATTAATTTCATTTACTCGCATTAATTATTGATTATGAAAAACTATTTCAGTTTTTTTTTTTTTTTTTTTTTTATGTATAAAATGTATTACAATTCGTAATCCATTCGAATCGGATAATGTTTCTATATAAATTTAATCGAGGGTGTACCCCTGCGCGTATTGCGTTGTACGTACGCCGTATGTGAGAATCCCTCTCATTTGCACAATGCGATCGGATATGCTCAGTCCGACAGTGGTCGCTAACAATTTATTTATTGTTTACGACGCGAATAAATTTGGAAAAAGATATAAATTACTGTATGGTAATTACCGAAGTCGTACTGGATACCGCCGTGAACGAACCGCATAGGTATACGAGTGTCTATACGCATATAAATGTATAATAACGACGCAATTATTTTTTATATTATTTCGATTGCGAAACCGCAGTTTCAAACCGAAATTATTTATCGCCGAAAAATCGCCGATATAGGTCATATACCATCGTTTAGAATGAATAAATAACATTTCAACTATCAACAATTACGCGTAGTACGTCATAAGGTCATGGATTCTGGAACCGATTTGAGAAGGAGATATGATGCAGCACTATGATGGTAATAGGTGTGTATACTAAATTACGAACACGGATAGTAATTCTAAATGTGTTTTGTTAAAGAACTGTTGACGGATGTGCCATTGTTTTAGGTGGGATGTTGGGAGGGTAGGACACTTCAAGTTTTTGCCGACGAAACGCGATTCTGCGCGTAGTTTGGTTAAATATCGTTTAAATGCAGAGGAGTTTTTTAATTTCTTTTTTTCTTTCGTCAAAATTTGAACTTAAACTATGCTTATACAAAAAATGACTACATTACGCGTAATACTTTTATGTATTTTTTTTTTCACATTAGATATAACTTACATAATTTACATAGTGTTAATTATTGCATTTTTGGACATTTCTAATTTGCCTACACAATTTTGTTCACATAAAATTAAATAAAATATAACTTTAAAATATCAAATACCTGTAAATAGACAACTAAAAAATATACAGATTGTTTGAAAATTTGAACAACTTAAGAGAATTCCAATATGTTAATTTTTTCTGTAAACATTTCCAAAATTTATATTTTTAACTGAATTACAACAGCAAAACTGTTATTCTTGTAAACATCCCAGTTTTGCCTATGTTTTTCCCTGTTTTTCCAGCTATTAAGAAAAAACTACAAAAAAAAACTTAAAAAAAACGACCTCCCTACGCACGGACTAAACAACATTTTCTTTCAAAAAAAATACTACACACTTGCATTTCGAACGAGATTTTTAGTAGAAAAACATAATCAAAAATAATGAAACTTTTATTCCCGTAAATTCATCCGTTTTTCCCGTGTACATACGTTTTTTCTTGGTTTTTACCAATAATCATGAAAACTACTTGGGAAATCAAAAATTTACTTACTTAAAATACCAACTACGAAAAAAGGTCTCAATTTTCATTATTTGACTGGAGCAAAATTGTATGTTCTCTATATACAATTGTTATAAACAGACAGAACAAAAAGAAAAACGAAGTATAAATAAATGAAAAAATCGCACACATATTGTAGCGACACCCGTATCTGCATTCCTCGCTCCGCTCAGAATCTTAAACATTTTGTAATTTTATTTTATAATTGTTGTGATAACGTAATAAAAAGAAAATATCGTCAATTAAAACTGTAAAAATAATTTTTTTTTTGTAAAATATTTTAATAAGTTTACTTGTTAAAAGTTTTTTTTTTAAATCTCTTAATAATAACAGTATTATAATGACGCGAAAATAAGATTATAATAAAGAAAATTAAATTTCCTCGCTACTTTTTTTTTGTAAAAATCAATCAATTATTTTATAATTATCGTCCACAATATCTGTACCATTGTGCGTGCTAACGAAAAACGAGAATTAACAAATCGAGGATTTAATAGAAATTCCTAATTTAATAGCACCTATAGAGGACACGTATGAGTTCAAGTTTTTCATGAAGTAATAGATCAGCAGTTTTATTACGTTTCACGTAATAGTATTGATAATATTATAGTTTACTAATATCCATTACACGCAGACAATTGAATCAATGAGCTATTTAAAATATTATTTTTCAAAGACTATTGGGAATTTCGGAAATGGTTTTTTTGAAATGAAGTACCATCGAGCGGATTTTGAGGTACGGTTTTAAATTCTTCCTTTTTTTTTTTTTTAACATTGTTATTATAATCAAAAGGGAGATTTTGGAGAAAAAAAACACGCTTAGGTAAAACTGTAACAATATTATTATGTAATTTAAACACTTACATTTTCGTGTTTAGGTATAATATTTTCGAATCAATGGTGACGTCATAATCTAAACGGTGATTTTTATTCGAGTATATTATGTCCTCGCGGACAATATTCTACGAGTACATGCGTACTCTGTAATATTCGTAAAACTGCTTTATTTAGAGAGGTCTTTTCGTTGTAAAAACCGCTTAGTGTTTTTCTTTTTTTTTCTTCGGTCCGTAAAAAACTACACGTACTACGATCCCTGCGATCGAGTACATCACGGGGACTTTTGTACACGTAATACGCGCGGTTCTTGTAAAAAAAAAAAAATAATAATAACAAATAAATAATAATAAAAAACCTGCTGGAAAATCGACAAAGACGAAAATGGAGCCATCACTTCAAAGTGTCATCGCCGGGACGCTTTTTTTACTACGCCTCGGATTTACCAAGTAAAATCCCATGTCAACAATATTCCGCACCGAGATTATATTATTATTATTATTATTATTATTATTATACATATGCGCGCAAGCATAACCGAACCTTATATCATACCGTTTTTGAACGTGCCCCCGTCGCCACGGGGACGGCGGAACACCAAAAACAGATTTATACGCCCTCGCCTCCGACCACTCCCCCCTTCAACCGCCGCCGCCGCCGCCGGCCGCCGTCCCGCGCGTACGGTTAACCGGAATTCCCCCGCCGCGCGTCTATTCGTAATGATAACGATAATAATCGTAATAATAATAATAATATGTGCGCATTCGTACGGGCGCGCGCGACAAGAATTTTAAACCGCCGGGTCTTTTTCGGGGCGGCGGGGCCGGAACGCTATAAAATCGTGTACATTGTTATTTCACTCGGATCCCGTACTCGTCCGCCCCGCAGTCGCCGTCTTCGAGCTCGCGCGATTAAAACCGTACGATATATTTTCGGCCCGGCGCGATGCGCGGCGGAGACCCGCCGCCGGTTCTAAACGAAACTCCCCGCGTAACAGTTTAATAATATCACAGACGGATGTACTCGCACGGTCGCGATATTAATTATCGTTTGCGACGCGGCGGCAAGGCCGGAGGCAGCGTAAAACTGCGGCGACGGGGGGTCCGGGGGAGGGCGTGGAACGGCGCACGCCCCACGTCCGCGAGTCGGCCGGATTAACTTTTCCGCGAGCGCACGTATAATGTCGGACCGGGCCAAACCGACCTTTTAGATTCGGAGCAGACTCTCGCCGACCGCCGATAAACCGATAACCACCGTAGTTTCTGTCACTGTGCGTCGTGTACCGTGTACGTATCCCCGTGCTAGTGAAGCCAAAAGGGAAAAATGCCCACTGCGCTCCGCGTGTTCTAAAACATTTCCTAGACAAGCACGCCTTCCAGAGAGCCGTGCCGTGTCCAGTTTTCTACACGTCTTAGTCCGCGTTACACGTCGGGCGTTTACAAAGGCCGGTATACCCTTTATACCGTACAATCGGCGAATACCGTACGAACCGGTGAACGTCGTATGGTCGGTAAGTACGGAAAATATGTGTTACTTGGAGGATACCTATGACAAACCTATCTCGTCGATAATAACGGTAATACGAATTAACATAACATGTTTGATGAAAATAAATTTAAAAACAAATTTAAATCGACGTGGTTATTAATTATTACCGAAAAGGGAGACCTCGAGACCACAGAGAGATGACCGCTGCTAGTAGAAATTAGATTTAACAATAATAATAATTAACTGTTTTGGAGTATAGGGGGTATACAATATGAATAATAATAGTGTAATAATGAGTTAATAGAATTTTCGAAACAAGACGTATTTTTACAAATTATCACAGAACCAATTTTTTAGTTTGTATTTAAAATGTAGAAAATTAGAGCACTATCTTATTTCATCTGGGATAACCTCTAGAGACCTTAAACCAACTTGTTATGTATGTATTGGAAGCTTTTTCGGTGTTGATTAAAGGAATGTCAATATGTTTTATCCTGAGATTTTAAGGGTTAGTTTTATATTTAAATGATTTAGATTTATAAATATGACATATTGCTTGTTTTTTTACAATGTTTAGTACTCGTTATAGTTTGAATAGTGCATTTGAAGGAAGCGATTTCGGTTTGTTTAAGATACTTTGTATTGTGTTCTTTTGTGCTACTGATAAATCATATTTTAAGATAGAGTTACAGTCTCCCCATGCAATTATTCCGTATTGTACTAGAGATTGGACCGTTGTAAAGTATGTTATTCTAAGGTAGTTTTTGTTTAATATTCTTTTAGCGGCCTAAAATACTTGTATCTGGCCTCGTAGAATATTGGTCAGTGCACAAATTGAATAGTTAATAAAAGAAGAAAGACTATATGTGACAAATCTATATCGCTTGCAATAACTGAACTCGTTCTAATCAATAACGAACTTCTCCTATCGTACCTCTTTTCAAGCATCTTACAAAACTATTTTCGATCATAATTTCGTGATTGGGCGTAAACGAAAAAAAGGAGTTTCTTAATCGTCTATTAGTTTGATAGAGGATATCTAAGACGGTTCGAATACGAACGTCAAAAGAATATGATTTTGGGTTTGGAGTTGGTATATGTGTCAGAGTTTAAGACTTGGAGTACTTACTTGTTTACTGTTGTAATATAGACGAAATTACGAACGAAATATAAGAGGCGGGGTACCTGTACACCATACGCGTGTACGATGTTTGCAGATGGCGTTATTGTTTTTACGTATGTACGAGATAATCTGGAAGAAACGAACAGTGTGCTCGATGGACGGAAAATGGTCACTCGAAGTAAATGGGCCTAGGGGCTATAAGGACGAATAAGAGTAACCGACGGAGCGTATGGAGTTTGTGGTGGAGTGTTCTAACCAGAATCGTCGCATAGTATTATATTATAATGTCGCGTGTTAAACGCCGAAAATTCGCTCGCATACGTGTACCTACAATAAATAATAATATGTTCCGAAAGTCTCCGGGGCGAATTCTGCCGGCAGTGCATATGCGCCCAAAATATTATTATACGCGCTGTCACAGTAAACTTTACCCCCGAACGTCGCGCGTATATGTAGCGGCACCACAATACTTCATCGCGGGGCTCGACAGAAGCGTATTTATAATGTATGCAAAACGCAAACCTTACAAGTTACACGCATCATGTGTGCATGTGCGCGTGTACAGTATTCTAACGTATATCTGACGCACGTATACGCGTTTCGTATAATTTAAATCGTGTTACGTTTTTTTTTTTTTTCTCTAAATTATAACACCGTCAAAAGGCGTGTGCGATCAATTTAACGCGAACAATATTATCGTACGACGTTAAAAGCCGTTGGTTTTTATCGACCGAAAATCATTTAATCAAGAACGTTCAATTGGTTGTAACAAGAGATCGATCTTTATTATTAGGAACACGAAATAAATCGCAATAGGCGTTTTAGCTGTGTACGCGTCGTTCGAGAGTTCGCGAGAAGGACCGCGGAAAGGCCAACTGGCATTTCGAAAATGGCCGCCCACGTGGTCGCGTTTTACATTTTGACTGTGATACACCCGATGATGAGTTTTTAATTCGAAACCGGTCGTTTAATACACTTATCATAATACTCTGAGGGACGCATTTATTCATTTAATTATATTTTATTTATACATTTTTTTACTGCGTATACAAGTATCGTTTGGGTGTACTGTTTGCTTGGAAAAAAGACACGATGTGTCGTATAATATTACACGATGGCATAAGCCGTTTAGAACGGTGTATTTGGACAAGACCGTTTAGCAATGATTTCGTTACCAATTTATCTATATATATGTATATATAAAATAACTTGTCCTGACTGATTCGTCATCGTCTTGCCCAAACTACTGGACGGATCGGGCTGAAATTTAGCACACAGATAGACGTAGATATGACGTAGGCATCCGCCAAGAAAAGACTTTTTGAAAATTCAACCCCTAAGTGGGTAAAATAAGGGTTTATAGGTATATTTGGTACGAATAACTAATCGCTTCTTTATTTGTTTATTTTTGTTTGTTTAAGGGTTACCTCGGTGATACGGATGACAATTTGATTGTCACGGATACGAAAACTATTACAATTATTAACAAAATTAAAATCACGGTCAAAACCAAAAACGAATATGAGTTAATAAAAAATAATACCGATTGCCACGCGCAACACCGAACACGAGACAGTTAATATTTAATATGTCGTTTAGCAATTTTCGAAATTTAATTCGCTCGTACGGAAAACTGTACGAAATCGGTATTAGCCCTTCTTCTCCCGGACCAAAGTAAAACCAATGTCTTACGTCACGACAAACATTTACCATCGCCGAGTAACGTTTATGCCTACAATTAAAGACAATTCGTTGATTTTTTTTGTTCAACGAAATTATAATATTAATATGAAGGGGGAAAAAACCTCGTTTCACAAGACTACTGCAGTATCGTTTTGGAAAAAAAATCCTTAAAAACCATTAATGTTAATTAGAACGTCAAAAGTATTCGACGGGAATTTCTGTAAAAGTCCCGCGTTCGTTAAGTGCCTACAGCTATATATCTTATGTTTATCTTGTTTCAATTAATACTTGGCGTATGGAAATTATTCGACTTCTTAAATAATAACAAATTAAACAAGTATACTGGCAACGAAAATTATACGTATTATATCCTTCTTGGTTAATTATCGGTGTATATTTTTATCATTTAAGTTTTTCAATTATAGAAATACGTTTTAGCGATAATAATAATTTATACGAGTCGGTATATACTTCTTTTACGCCGCCCTAACATTATTGTGGCAAATCGGTGTTGGGAATCAACGCGTTCGTTTTCAAATACAGGAACGAGGAACGGGAAAGAGTCCGTACCTATTTATTGGAAACGCGAACGCAAATTTTCGTTCCTTCTATTAGGAAAAAAAAAATGAAACGCACGTTATTTTAGCGATATTATTGTTTAGAAATCGTTTAATTTTGGTTAAACTTCGTCAGTTACTAATTTAGTTATAAAAACTGATGATAATGGTGATAATGGTTTAAAACGGTAACAAACAATATAGCTTATTTAATAATGACAAGCATCAAATTAACAACCGATAAATAATGTCATTGATTGTCAGTGTAATATTTTTTTTTTTTTTTTTTGCATAATTAATAAAATATCATATTTTTGAATTTTGAGTAAATTGATGAAGATTTTTTTTCATTTTTCATTTTGTAGGATAGGAACTAGGAAATTAATTTTATTTAATTTATGAGGATTTTAAACATGTAGATTCAATGAAGTAAAATGAGTTTCCAATTTTGGTTATCTTACCTCAACAATACAGGCTGCACCTGTTCCCGATATTTTTTTTTTTTTTTTATGAATATGTAATATCCGTATTTATGTATATAAAAAAAAAAAGGAACGTTTAAAGAAACGAGTTCCTTTTCTTGAGACACAAAAAACGAAAACGAGTTCCACGACACATAATTAATTTAAACCGGACAATAATAATGCGTATTGTGTATCATAAGCATGAAGTATGAAATATTAATGTATAGACATTTTTCGTCTCCATTAATAGCCGGTACCTACGGACATAAATGCCTTCACAGTACCGAATGCCATCTTTTTAATACGCAAACAATGCATAATATATACTTAGCGGAATTTGTAAGTCGATCACGCAGCCTATGACTTTTAGTTTTCCGAAGGTTATTTTACGTAATGTATACATTTTTTTTTTTTTCATAATAAAATTAAAAACGGGCCTAGTCACAACGTCGAAATATATGCATTGATTTTGGTTCTTATTCTACAGTCGACAAAAATAAATCGAAATTTATCTATTATTATCGTGAAAGCTAAACAATTAGATCTCCGAGTTCTTTTCATATTATATATATATATGTGTGTGTATACATAATCGTTTATCCGGGACCGTTCGGATCAGCGCGAATAAAATAATAGGTACCCGATACGGACCGCACTAAAAAAAAATTAACTTTTATATAATCGAATACAAATATTATGATCGCGTTTGTAATTTGTTGTAAAAATATAATAATATATATTCTTAAATGTTTGAAAATGCTCACGAAATAATAATGTATTTTTGTGCAAGAAGGGCAAATGTCAAAAAAAAAAAAAAAAATAAAAAATTATAACAATCGATTCTCAGGTTTTCTACTAAATTGGTTATCAATAATTTCTGTCTGGACGTCACCGAATTGTTAAGTACCTAAACTTTACATCTACACAGTTTTATGTTCCTTCTGGTGTTCCTCAAGATGACCACCTATCAACTCTTATTTTTAATGTATTTATGAATGATATTCCTAATGTTATCACAAACTCTAATATCCTTCTCTTTGCAGGCGACGCCGAGTTAGTGAAAACTATAAAATTTTAACAAGATGTTATTAATTTGCAATTAGATATTAATAACCTATTTCTGTGATGCAATGAGAATCGTCTATTTTTAAATATTCAAAAATGTAAGTTTATGAAATTTTACCCGGAATTTACCATGATTTTTTAAAAAATTCTTTTAACTTTCAATACTCAATTTCTGACCCTAATATCGAGCTTGTTAATCGATTTAAAGATTTAGGTATAATTTTTGACACTAAATTAAATTTTTCTCTTCATACTGAAATGATCAAGAATAAAGCTTTTAGAAACTTAGGGTTTAATAAACGTAGTTGTGGTTCATTCTCAGATCCTATTCCCTTAAAAATCCTCTACTGCTCTATTGCGCGTTCTAATCTAGAGTACTGCCCCTCCTCATCTGGATAAATAATGCATCGAAACAAAATCTTATGATTGAATCTGTTCAATGTAACATTCTACGTTTTATCTCTTTTAAATTCAACATCAATAGACTTCTCCACGGCACATATAATAATAATTTAAATTTTCTTAATATTTCTTTACTCTCTGACCGCCGTACACTTTTACTATCTACATTTTTGCAAAAACTGATTTTAGGTTCAATTGTCCTGAAATTCTTTCTTTAATCCGTTTCGAAATTATTAGCCTTAATACTAGAGATCCAAAGACTTTTTATCCACTTTTTCAACTAAAAATTATATCTTGAACTCTCCTGCTAACCTTCTAATGCCTGTAAGTAATACCTATGTCTTCGAATATTTTTGAAAATTATATTAAACTATATTTGTTTTGTATTTTTTATTTTTACTTTTAAGTTTTCTTAATACATTCAATCTATAATTAAATAAAAATTATAATCTATTGTACTATTTTGTTATTTCCCACACACAATGTTTACAATATTAAGTTTTAGAACTCGTGTCTGTTTATAATAAATAAATAAATACAGAATTTACGTTAGATTTTAGGAATTTTCGAAATTGTATTTATTTTTCTCGATTTACGATTTCAAATTTATTGATTTTATTTTTTTCGGCGTTGGCCCTTCTTGTACCAATCGGATATACTAAAACGGTTACGATTATAGTAGACACGTTTCAATCGATAATAATAATAACCGAAAATAAAACGTTATACAACAGGGTGTTGTTATTAGGCACGGTCGCCCCGTTTTTAGGGGTGAATTTGGAAAAATATTTAAATTCAAAGACGATATTTTCGTATACTTAGATTTTTCGTGACGTTTAACGAGTATCAGCTGTTGTCAATACTGGCGATGGTTTTTCAAACGAGAACATACATTCAAACTTCCGCAAATACACGAAGTTTTTAGATAACATCAATTTCGGTGTTGACATTTTTGATTTCCGTCAATTCGTTTACGAGATATTTCACTATTGAGTTTAGGCAGGGGGTGAGTGCGGGTGAAACGTGGTATACCGCCAACATGATACTCCTTAAACGATATGGAAAATCTAAATACACGAAAATATCGTCTTTAGTTACCGGAATCAGAATTTGCATACGTGCATGATTCACCACTATATGCATAATAAATCGCCCTGTATATTTACTTACACGTTGATATTACCGTCAAACGGATTCCAGACGTATAAGTTTAACATAATAATAATGCATAACACGCCGTTATGCTGCGTTTAAAAGTCGTGCCTGCGTGGCTACGTGTGCGGACTAGGATTATCACAGCGTAAGAACTTAAAATCAAAATTCCACTGATTTCGGTATCGATGTTTCTTACAAGTCCCATAAGTGATTCGGCGGATCCGTTGAAACTTTACGAACAGTTTGTGCGGAACGTGCGTAAACTGAAAAAGGTTTCAGTCTATATAGCGGTTATATAGGTGTGTGTGTGTGTGTGTGTGTGTATGAATCCGAGTTCGAGTCGTACAAATTAAATTACACGATATAAATACTTTTTTTTGCGTAGACAACGGCTGTAATACGTTTCGGACAAAATAGGCACTATAAAGTTATATCCGTTCGACGGAAGTGGCGGTCAAATCGTTTAACTTCATCATTTATATATGTGAGTGCGAAACCGCTATGGCCGACGGAATATAATGACGCGCATCTGCGTTATAACATCACGTAGAGAAGACGTTTTGTATTAAATAATTGATAACTCGAGTTTAAAACGCCCGGCGAAATAATAATTCTTTTTTTTTAACCTATCGGATAAAATCGATCACTAAGGCTGCAGAGGCGCCAGGTCTTTAAATGTCACGGAGAGGGGAATCACTATTTTATAAACGCACGTACACTTTCACCTAAATCACCAAATATTTCCTATTTTTGTTTTCCTGAAATTGTTCGATAAACGATAATTACTAAAATATAGTTATTTGTTAAATTATGTTATAACATTTGAATATAGTATCATGAATAATCATCACAAGACAATCGACAATCTACACTTTTTCTCTGCTATCAATATCAAAATAAAAACAACACCTTTAAAAAAACAACAAATAATTTGTTATGCATAAAAATGACACATATTGATTTTTTTTTTTTATAATATGAGAACCGCGGGGGACTGAGCTCCGTCTTGTCAAGCTCACGGGGTGCTGCGGACCCGTATCCCTTCCCTGTACGCGGAACCGCTTCACTGAGGCCATTATTATCATCGTTGTTGTTGATACGGATTATTTTCTTTGTTTTGCGCGACGCGTCCGAAAATTCGATTGATGTCGCAACATCTTCGTCCCGAATACCGAATAGTATAATGTTTCACCGGGAAAAATAAAAACCACATTTGTCAAAACGGCTAAAATGAGTTTCAATTAAAACAAAAACAACTAAAAACTTATGGGCTCCGCATTACCCGGTGAAGGAGGGGAGGGGGGAGGAGGGGGTTATACCCGGCAGCATCTCGCGTGAGCGCGCCTACGGCTCTGCAACCTGTCATACGAAACGTACGGATTATATTTTCCGAACTTTCGTTTTTATTCCATCGCAATACACGTCATCGTATAACGATCCCGGTTAAATAAACCATAATATTGTATTTACGCGCAAAAACGTCGGACGAGACGAATATAAATTTTAACGAGCGCGTTACCACATTATTAGGGCCATTAAGGGTTCGTAGACAGCTGCGGATTAATATTTCCGTTAACTAGTACAATGTTAAAGTTTGCGGAATTTCAGGTTTAGGTCCCGTCAAGGATTTATAAACAGATAGCGATATCGCTCACAGCGAACAATATAATTATTCCGAACAGTCTGTATTACTGTGGTAGAGGTGGCTTTACCAGTAGAATTTTGGAGATCGGTCGGCTCACTGGACCGTGGCGGGTTATCGTTTTTCGGCAATTTCTTTTCCGATTTATTCTTTTTTTTTTTTTTCTTTTAGACAATAGAAGTCACGAATCAAAAAAAAAAAATATCAGTTTCTGTTGAATTTCGGATCTAGTTGATCGGTAAGAAAATCGGTTTTCGATTTTCCGGGTAGTTTTTTCAATAAATGAAATGAAATGAAAAAAAAAAACAAAAAAAAAAAATGACGTAAAATAAAAACGAACAATTAATATGCCGTTATTTTTTTGTTGTTTCTAATTTTACGAATTATGTTTTCTACCGAAAATTACCTTTTTACATTTTAATATTACAGAATTTAATTTAGTTTTTTTCCTTTCGTGTGATTCTTCACACAGTGGTTACAGTAGTTTTGGCGTTGAAATATTTATCCAATGATACAAGTTGGCGCGGTGATCACCGCGGTTCTACGATAACACAGCATCTGTTTTGTCATCATGCCTGTCTAATTTGTCATATTGGATGCGTTTTTATTTTATATACCATCTACCATTACTCATATGGATTTCCCTTCATCCCTCCCCCCCCCGAAACGATATCACGAGTCCGAAACGTTTTCTTCCGGCTCGTCGCGGTCATCGCGTACGGCGTGCACTGAAAAACGAATATAATAATATTATACTTTTATATTTCAACCGTACTGTCTTTTGTCACCCGGTTTCGGCGAGTAAACGCAAACGCAAAAACAAAAAAAAAGCACGAACATTTATTTTATGTATACCGTTACGTTAGAAACGAGAATGGCCGATGGAGATTTCGCAGGTAAACTTTCTGCCGCGTGTTCGCCGCAAACTGCAGACACCATGACGTGTGTGCACCTGTGTGTATGTATGAGGCAAATTTCCTATGAAACCAATTTGTTTGGAACGCGAGTGAAAGTTGAATTCCGGCGCAAAACGTTCCCTCGGGGACGATTTTCGCGGCGGTCGCATACAAATGTCCCGCATTTTTCATCCATACAGTTCTTCTTCAATAACTAGGGAATAGATGGACATTTTTCAGTGTCATGAGAAAAAAAAGCAAAACAAAAAAACCGTCTCGGCGACGAAAGATTTGTTTTTTCCAATTGTACTCATACATACTCGTACATACTTACCCTTCGTATATTTTCCGTCTGTTAACGTGTGATAATATATTATATGAATAAATAATGTTCTCTATATACGAGTAAATACAGTTGTCTACACACTAAATATAAATACGATCGCGATGTTCAGTTATGTTCGTTCGGTTAGATCGAATCGTTACCAAAATCAAGAGCGTCCGTAGAGGTAGACGGTTATTGTTCAAAGCAATTGTGTAAACTCCCGTAGGAAAATCGAAAAATCACCGGTCAGATTTCCTTTCGGAAAAAGCGCTATACTTGAAAATCGGATTACAGTCGCCGGTGGAAAATTTGTCCGCAGAAAAAAAAAAATTAATTAAAATGATAAACACCCTGTCTAAAAATCTAAAATAACGCGACGGTTACGGTTTTCGTGTACGGTCGTTTCTCGTTCGCTTCCTTTTCCCGTATCGCGGCTATTGTCGGCTGTAATCGTCGACGTTATCCGTGCGAGAGCCGGACAACGCGCGCGTATTGCAGACGAAAACGACGGAAACGCGCGTCGCAGAACGGGCGTGATATTTTCGAAAACGATTGTCTAAAAAACCGGAATGTTAGACAATTGGCGGACCGCGGGAAACCGCAGCGGGCCCGTTACGCAGTTTTTAATGCCCGCCTAACCGTAAGCGTATACGTACGCGATATAATAATAATAATAATTATAATTACGAAATTGTCCGTCTCGGCATTAATGTACCGTGACTCGCGTCCGAGGCCCGGTCGCCATCAGCCGCGTGAAATATTATTGCGGGACGACACGTTACGAGAAGCTTTCCGCGTCTCGCGACCGCCGCGGCAGCGGAAACGATTAATAAACGGCTTACGCTGCCCCGCGCGTTTCAACGAGCGAGCGGCGCGCCAACTTGCACCGAATCACGCCGCGTGTCGCGCGTCGCGTTTCGCCCGTGCGAACGTGCGCCCGCGACGTTGTTGTCCGCGACCGCCCTCGGCACATTTCGTTATTGTCGTTTCGTTGATCTAACGAATTCTTTTGCCTAACCTAACCCGCGCCGGTGGGGGGGCGCGAAGGAGAGGGGTGGGGGGGGAGGGCGGGGGCGGTTCGTTAAACGCCGCCCGTTGACGTTTCGCGTTCGGCCGTCGTTTCGTCTGCGGATTTTCAAACGCGCACGACCGCCCGGGCGCGCCCGTTTCGATTTCGATTTTGCGTTTGCGTCTGGACGCGAATAGCCGCGCGCGCATTAGGATACCGTTGGAATAACTACACTCGGACGGGGTAACGTCACGCGGGCGGTTTCGAACGGCGTGCCCGGGCCGGCGGTGGCCAAGTGACCGTCGGCCTAATCGAATCGCAACGATCGCGCATCGGGCGCCGTATCGGGCACCGGACCGCAGACCCGCGGACAACCGTCAAACGCCAACAGTTTACGCGGCGTTTCGAGCAAAAACGGTCACGAAAAACGATACGTTGCGGCGATACAACGGATTTCCGTTCGCGAATCTGTTCGTATTGCTACGCGCGGACCGTTTCCTGTTCGCTATGTTACGTTTAGCGCCACCGGCGCCGGGTTACCGAAAAACCGCGAACGCGGCCACCGCATGGCGCAGTCGAGTGTCGGACCGTTACTCGCCGGCGCACGGTATCGCGTAGGCGAGTTTGAAATTAATGTCTCGCGACAGGCAATAACGCGAACGAAACGACGCAGAAATTCAGCAGGTAATTCCCGCAGCGTTTAATAGCCAAACGTGATGTTTATTAACCGCGCGACAAGTACCGTTTAATCAAGCCCGTAGTTTATTTTGCCGTTCAACAATAAACAGCTACCGCGAGATCCACTTCGCGATGTCGGTGCGATCGAACGAATTTCATTGCCGAATCGGCCGTTAGCCTACTGGAAATGACGAGCGGTTTTCCCCGTCTTGAACCCAAAAACCGAAAATACATAGCACACAATTCCGGCGCGCGGTATAATAATACCTACCGCAGTGGTGACGGGTGTACGAGTATTTTACGGTATGGTTTTGTTATCGAAATCTATGCGGCCGGAAGATTATCGTTATTCCCGCGTATCGTTCGTACGCCGCATTGTATTTGCCGACGTTTTCGAACTGTGTACGGCCGGTAGTTGGTTTCTAACCGGGAATTGCGTATACGGTTGCGCGGCACTTTAACGCAATAGAAACTCCGACGATAACGCCGTCGTGTAAATTTCAAAATACTTACGCATCGTATTTCGAACAGTGCCCACGTATACACCGTATACACACACCCTGTAGTTTGCCCGAAACTCAAACCTCACATCACGATATCGCCTTACGTACTACGCGAACACTTCGACATTGTCGTTTGGGGAAAAAGTCGAATTTCCGTACAAATAATACAATGTGGCGGTCTCTACTCCGTGTTCTCTAAGACCGAATACCGACGCGAAATATGTGTAACGCCAATAGGCGTAAGCTACTTATACGCCTACGTGTTTTTTTTTTTTGTTTTTTTTTTTGTTATACACCTCGGACAAACACGCACGGTGCGCGCCGCCTAGAGATCGGCGTGTCAATAATTGATGCGCCGCGAATCGATGTAATACTATTACTCCGAGCGGTTATATCGGAAAAACGACAGAAAAAAATATAATAAAATAATATTATGAAATCATAAGCGGTTCCGGAAATATTATTATCGTTTACGGGCCCACTCCCCCCCCCCGTCCGTTCGCCGCGAATACAATTCGACGGTACATTATGCACTGTACACTTTCGCCGCCGCCTTTTGCAGTTTGTTAATATAATATTCTCGACATAAATAACGCGAGTTTGTTATTATCAAAGTTTAACAAAAATAAACGCGTATATACGTAGTAATAATAATAAAAATAATAATAATACAATAAGTTTTCGTTTTATTAATAACAGTCTCGAGTTTTAATACAAAATATCATAATAATTAACTAATATTTATGTAGGTACACTGCGATTGTTATTATACCTATAATGTACCCCGTAGAAGAATATACCGTCGTATATTATAGTCGCGTGAAATATTCCTGTTGAAGTTAGCGAAAACGATATCCCCGTAAAAATAAAAACACAATACGTTTCAGAGTACCTACCGTGCTAGTGGATGTTCCGGTGTATTGATCGACCAAACGGATTGGATATTAGTCGAACGAATTCGCGTGATATTTTCGTCGGTACGTTTTAATATTGTCCATTCTGGACAAATACTTCATACTAAATATGCGCATGTATCGACGGTGTTTCGTTGAAAGGGCGTTTGCTACTGAAAACCGAAGAATACGTTTTCGGTATCGAAAAAAAAAACCAGTCTAAATCGATAAAAAGGCGCGGTATTTTTTAGGCCCCTACGGAAAATTAAGCGGGTAATGTCGACGATGAGATATCCAGGCGCCCTTTTGAAATAGAATTAAATCAACACTAGTTGCGATTTATTACAACGGCGTATACCACATTCAATGCACGTGTACTTTGTGTACAAGGTGTTGTGCGTACGAGTGATTATTTTATTGTTTTCCATGATAAGTGTCATTAGAAACTGTTTCGCTGTTTTTTTTGCTTCGCACAACTTTCGAACCATAATATTATAGAAAAATGAGTTTGAAGTAATAACCAATAACAATTTATTAATTTGTTGCCGATTTGTGTAGAAATTACTGGACCTCGAACAAAAACGAACGTATCAATCGAAAAATTGCCTGTGCGAAGAGGAAACATGTGTGAACGGTAATATTTGAAAACAATAATACCCAACGTGCGTACTTTTAAACGTGATCCAGCACGTGTAGTATACATGCGTTGCGTAACAAAATGACGCATAGAAAACTTCTAACATAAATCGATCGATTCAAATTATTAATTTGAATCCGTTTTGTTTTCTTCACCGAATTATTGTACCCCGTATCAGGACATTTTTATAGGGGTTCTCCGCGCTTAAACGGACACATCGCTGTAAAGTCTATGAACCATCGGGCAGAGTGAGATTTTGCTTTTACTGCAGTGCGTTCACCAGAAAATAATTGGTAAATTTTTAAATTTTGTAAACGTTAAATATAATATTTTTTTGTAGGAAATACTCTCATTGGGTAACTAAGAAAAGTCCAAAAGTTGAGGGGAAGATTTGCATATGCTCGCGGATCTTTTTTTTTTTTAAAGAAAGAGGGAGTGGACACACAGTATATATTTACAAAAAAAAAATACCCTGACCCTTATAATATGTCTAAAGTTCACATAATGTCATTCGCATGTTCTTAAAATCAATTTCAACGGCATAGGACCTACCTATGAAACGATGATGGGTTTTAAATTCGTCTTTTCTGAAAATTAAACGCATTCCCCCTATATATTGATATTCACAACGCATATATTGACTAAAACAAAATACTTTGAACGATTACTTGCGTTTTTACCAGTTTAATACCAAAGTCATTAAGGGTTTTAATTAAAAATATAATGTCAATTAACAAAAGAAATTTAGACATATTTAAACCCGTCAAAATATTTTGAAACAATTAATGGACCCAGTAAAATATGAGCATGATCATATACCTTTTGTTTTTGTTTTTTAGGTTTTATACTTTAACGTCGATCCGTGCCACTCCCCCATCACTCCTTAATTTCAGCACCGGCTACAAAGTTGCAGGTTATTAGGTTAAGTTAAGTAATTTTGTAAAAAGATAATATAGGAATAATTCTTTGGAAAAAAGAACTTCAAAAACCAGTGAACTCAACATCAGGATATCTGTAATGAAATCGATTTAAATGATATTATATTCTATCATAAAGACAATTTTAAGTCTGAATATAAAATATGTTTTGTTATTGTTTAAAGAAAATTATCATTCTAGAAACTCGACGTTTTCATCGATTATTCGTTCAATTTGTCGATGATTTATAGCATATTTATTATTTATTCGGCTAACATCTTACGTTGATAAATGATTTTATATAATCTTCGAAACGGGATCGGCACACGTTTATCAAATAATATTACCGTTGATTATTTACGAAATCCGTAGTTTCATAATAGCGCATAACGTTAACATTTATTTAGACTTTTGCAATAAATTGTTTATAAGAATCAAATTTATTGTCTTTTACCCGTACAAACGATAAACGTCCATATCCTCATCACCCGTTTGACTCACGCATTTATCTTATGAATTCGTATTTTTAGACGCTAAGCACTACGAGAAATGTATTTGTATTTGATTTTACTAAAGTTCTGAGCGTAAGTAACCCCCCCCCCTTTTTTTTTGTCCGCAAACAACTTTTCTACCGACAATTTTGTTTCGATCATCAACTTCAGAGGTTAGGTTTAACATAAGGATTACGTTTTTCGATTTTTTCCATTATTTTCTGACCGTAAAAACTAGCGAAAAAGTCGATAAAACGGAAATATTCACGCAATAGCGGGTTCTGTTATTACCGATTTTTTTATTTGTTTATAGTTCACTTGAAAATAATCGTAATCGCAATCGTAATAGTTAGGTTAGGATAGGTTAAGTTATGCACTATTCAAACACCAGGCGCTGTGTCTCTACACAAATAATTAAATTCTACCACTCTTTCTTTGCCTAAACTTAAGTGGAATATCTCGAGAACGAGTCGACGGAAATCAAAGATTTCAACACCTAAATTTATATTACTTAAAAGTCGAATACTACGAATTTTTATAATAGGTTTTCATTTAAAAAAACATAGTTGGTATCGACAACAGGATACTCCTTAAATGTGATGAAAAATCTAAGTACATGAAAAGATCGTTATTAACTACGCTTAAAAATAACCAAAATCAGAATTTTTGTGTATGGATAATTTACCCATAAATATGACGTGAGAATGCTTAATTAATCACCTTGTATATACATGAACATTAAACCCAAAATTCACACAACGTTCATTAGTAGGATAGGAAAAACTGTCTGTAAATTACGTAAAAAATATGGAATGAATATAATGCACCCAAAAAATGTGAATGTAAAATTACAGATATTATATAGTTGGGGTAGTTGGTTACAGAGAGAACACAGTAAAAGCAAGAATAATGATAGATGACAGTTTAAATGCATTTTGGTGTTGACTTTTTTGACGGTGTTTATGTCTTCTGATATTATTAAAATTATAAGTGATTGCATAATATTTTTGGAAACTTCAAAATGAATGTTTTAGATTACAAATTATGCGAAACTAACTACAGTATAGATACACATTTTAGGTGTGCTAAAAAAATTCACGGGGCGCATTTGCGCACCCTCGCGCTTTTGTTATTATAAATATTAATAAATCGCATTAATTTATTCTTAAGTTGCGTTTAATTATTCTAAACTGTGTCGTTTGGCGGAAGAAAATATAATAATTATTTTGTTACACATTATATCGCCGGCATCAATATTATTGTTAACAATTCAAAATTAACGCAATGAGACTTTAACACACTGTCGTGTCGTTAAGAATGTTATTTACAGCGGTAAATTAAATGAAAATACGAAAATACGGCGCGAGTTCGCCTTAAGTGTTTAAAATATGAACGCAGTATACTATATTAACTTACGAAAATAAATTTGTGAAATTATGTTCCTGAACTCGTGCGGATAACCTGGATGAAAGTTTTCCAGGGCGAAATTCGCAGAAAGTCGAGGTTTTACTTTGGGATTTTATAATTGAAATTTATGACAATAATTTGTTTATATATGTATTTTATTTTCGTGACAAAAGTATAAAACATTATATCTAGCGCGAGATAAGTGTCAGTGTCAGGTTAATTTACCTTTAGAGATCCGTTTTTATTATTTTTCTTTTTTTTTTATTGATATTAAAACAGTCTGCATATTTTCGAGATATATATCATACATAGCTGGTATACCAAGTGATTCATTTAAGTGGGTACACTCATTATCTCGGAAAGTATTAAATTTTTACAAAATTTGTTTTCTAGATCATTTAAGAAACAAGTTGCTCTACAATTTTATGTTTATGTTATATTTTGTCACCCTTATTTTTGGGGGTAAAACAATCTCCTACTTTCGATTTTTAAATAACAACTTATGTTTAAAATGTCCATAAATAGATAGTGTATTAGTTAAAATCAACTTTTGTGTTGACATTTTTGATTTTCGTTGATGCGTTAGCGAAATATTCCACTTTTAAGTTAAATGGTATATAATTCCAATTGTTTTATTTTTTTTCTCCCCGAAAATATACTTTAAAAATAACCACCAGATCGCGAAAATACTTGCACATAGTATGATAAACGCGAAGACCGTCGCGACGTAAGTTAAATTTGTTGTAAAAATGATTAAAATCGAAATCAGTCATTATTTTGAATTTAAATTTTTTTGTTTCTGAGTGTTGTATGATACGAGTAAATTATTGTAGTAATGTTTCATTATAAATACAGGATGATTTTTATCATGAACCAGCAATTATCTCAAAGGATTCTAAGTGAATTTGATTTCTGTTTTTTCTAATCATTATGGAATCGTTTAAGGTTGATTTTAAACCGTTTTTAATTGTTTACCCCTACTTTATATACCTTAAATAAGTGCATACTTTTGATTTTTAAATAGAAACCCCTCCTTTTGAACACAGATTTGGATAGAAAATATTTTTCTAGAAATTTTGATGTGCATCACACTATTATCAGATTTACCGTTTATTAGTGATAACAGTTTAAAGTTTAGACCAGAGCAGTAGAGAAGGGTCATATATAGGCAATTTATTACCATGGTATAGGTATCTATACCATGTGAATAAAATATTGTTTGACCAAAAAAAAATGATTGAAAATTTAACACGGGGTTTATATAGAGTTGTAATTAGTGGTCAAAAAAAAAAAATGTTGAATGCGGTAGTTTTTTTTCATCCGAGTTTTAAGACCAAATTTTGACGATTTATGGCATTTTAAAACATTTAGGTCTATAGCTACACTGATCTTCGGTCAAAATCGCAATTTTTTTTAGCAATGATTTATCGTTGCTTACAGATATAAATTAAATACCTTATATCTTGATATATCCTAGTTTCCCAACTTCTTACAACAGTGGCGTATCTATTCGCAATATTACACCTTCGTTTCCTTTTAAATAATTTTTATAATACACGTTTAAAACAACAGTAAGTTTATGTGTCAGTGGCATGCACATCGCTTTAATAATTAAGTGAAATATTAGTTCAAATTTAACAAATATTTTTTGATTAAGTATGTATAACGTATAAGTATGCTAAACGGAATTCCGATAGAATTTTTTCCTCATGATGTCAAGTTGAACAGCTATTTTTGTTAAACCGAATAATATACTTATTTGTAATACATTAAACATATTTCATTATTGGTTTTTTTTTTTATTTTTTCGAAGTCACATTTGAGTATCCGGAATATTTTAAATAACTTTATCGAACGAAAAATGTTCCCTATATTATAGTTATCGTATTTTGGGACCAGGGAATTTTTCGTCTAATGAAAAAATCATGCGGTACAGTATTCTGTTTACTGTGTTCCGTAAAATATAATATTTTACAGTCAATATAAAATGGTCGAACGGAATTTACACCGTAAATGGGACCCAATACTTACATCATTTGCGTCACGTCCATATACGAAAGAGTTGATATAAGTTTCGTCACGCGATCGCTATACGGACGTTTCAGACGTGTAATTTTCGATACTCGCCAAATAATATCGCGTCTGACTCAAGATGGAAATCACGGTCAAGAAATATATTTTCGTCTTATTTGAATCTATATAATACGAGTATTACTATATTGTATCGTTCAACTCGAGTGTCGAATATTGACGAGTTTTTGGCGAACGCAATTTCGGAATCCTTCGAAATATATTCAAAACTTACCGTCTCCACTCCACCCACCAAAAAACTCACGATGTCAGAAAGTAAAAACACTTTTTTTCGAGTTTTTCTTTTTAGGAGATTTAAATATTGTGACAATCTAAAATAATTTCATAATCGTGTAGATACCTAATTTACCTACGTCATTGATATTATTTAAAAAAAATGAAATACGTTCTTATAAATACACGTGACTTTCGAACGGAATAATATTATATTCTATCCTTGTGTGTGAAACCGTAAGATTTCTATCAGTTTTAGGTTACTGAGGAATCTTAAATGGAAGTACACAACTAAACAAATTTAGGTAAATTAACTTAGAAATACTGTTATTTGAGGTCTAAATTCAAATGTCGGTTCGGGTCCGGTTTGACCTTAAAAATCAGGGTTTATTTTAGCGACATTATGAATGCAGCTATAACTATGTTAAATAATATAATCTAGTATACAATTTAATTAATTAAAAATTTATTATAACATGGTGTTTGAAATTCGAAAGACTGCATATGACATTCTCTGCTTCTTTCCCTCCCCTCGACCTTCCTCTCGCCCTTTGGGGGGAAGACATAATGTAATTACAGTCTAAGGCACTGCTAAATCAACAAAAGAACGAACATGAATATCCCTGACGAATAATTCTTTTACTTTGCCTTTTTTTAAACCAATTATATTATTTTCAGCTGCAGGAAGAATGTTTTTCATAATTCAAGTATAATTCATATATTACAATATAAAATAGATAAGGTTTTAATTTATTATTTTAAAATAGAAATAGACATTTTAGAATCAAAAATTTGTATTATGTTGGTTTCACATAAATATAATTAGATAGGCATACGAATGTCATAATTTTTAATTCGTTTAAAAATGTAATAGTTTATCAGTTACTTCATAAGATTGTGCTGGATGTAGCACACTGCTATATGAATTTTCCATTTCTAATAATGATCTAGTCAATCTCAATGGCACTAGTGCTTAATTCTGAAAATAAAATTTATTATTTTATTATATATTGTAATAAAAAGTTTAAGCGACATTTCGTATAATTTTTACATTATTTCATTAAAACACATTTAATAAACTATTAGTTTTAAGCACTTTACCATAAAAAAAAAAAAATCAATTTCTGTATGTAGCGAATGATATTAATATTGCGGCTTTGAATTCACTTAGTCGGTTCATTTAATTAGTTTAAGAATTTAAAATAATATAAAATTATGATCGTTCTAGACAGCCGGGATTCGTATTTTATTGGTATTTAACAATAATAAGATAGATTGTACTTATTTCAAGAGTTTCCGACCTTTTTTCTTATTGCATTTATTATATTTAGCCCGAATGTCATTTTTCCCGAATAATAGAAAAAAGAAATTGTTTTTTCATCCAAAACATTATTATTTAAGTTTCGAGAATTAATTAAAAATACACAATTTTAAAATGAAGTACAGCAAATTATATAGTTTAGTATTTACACGGTCAAGTGGATTGTTGAGTAATATTTGAAGCCCCTCAGACTGGATTCGTCTGTACACCGGCTGGCCCAGGTAAAAAAAAAAAAAGCGACAACTCAGCGAAACTGTATAGGAAAAATTCCCTTACAAGCGTTGATGGTCGCTTTCTCAAGTCAGTCATTATTTTGGTTGGTTCACTAATCATTCTATGTTTATCTAAAGACGATCGTATAGCTTTGAGAACTTTGGCATATCGAAGACTTTCTTTTGATGACAACAGTGCACACACAAACAGTATGGCAACAACACCGTTACTTTCATCACTAGAATGTCGTTTGCATGTTCCAAGAATTGAAAACACTTACGTAAATATAAAGAGGCGCACCAAAAGATACATATTAAACGTATTATGTATCTATTTTGTGTACGTGATATTAAGAGTTGTCTATTTACAGAAGTTTCACCTTAAAAGTTCCATCCAAAAACCAACAATCGCGCTTATACATATACATTAGTTCTAAACTTTGGCGTTTCGAGAATACAAGAATTCTACTTTCTTCTATATGGAATCATCGTCAAACGAATCATACAACACCGGCAAGCGTCGTTTGGTATTTTCATGGGAGACTTCACAGGTCTGCGAGAGTTTTTGTTTTGGACGGCATATTATGTCTGCTAAATAATAATAATTAGGGCTCCGGGCTCGGAAGTTTATAGCCCACATAGAAAAATTATATTTTCAAAATATTTTTGGAAAAGTAATAGACATATTTAATATTTATTCAATATTTTATAAATGTCTAATGCCAAACCGATCTACCCACTACGGTTGTTGAATAACCGGCATCATTTTTCAGGTAAACGGCCGAAAAAAAGTCGTATCGCGTGACGGCGAAATAAAATAAATACTCGCCGGACGTTATACAGACGAAAACGTACGGATACCGACGAAAATAACGTCGAAATTAGAACATGAATGAAACATATGTCTATAATATTTAATTTACAATATTTTAAAATTAATACTTATAACATATTTTCTACATGTTCTCATAGTATGTTTTAACTGATATTGTTAGAAACGTGTAAAAAAAAAAACATATTGTGTCGATATCAACATGTTCTAATTGCTAGCTGGGAAAGTACGTACGCGGATGGGAGCGAAAAAGAAGATGCACCTATTCGACGTTATCGTATAGATACTTTCGGTGACGTAACGTAATGACGTGTTGCAGTGATAAGAACGGGACCGAAGTGGAAACAGAGAGTCAAGGAGAAACACGTTATTATGTTTGTGCATTTTTTTTTTCGTTCAAAATAAACTGACGTAGGCAGAGCCACGCGAGGATAAGCATGCGGAACCGAGTTCCGTTTCGAGATGCATTAATAATGCATAATGTAAAATTTCTATTGAAAATAAAATATAATTTTTATTCAATGAACAGAAAATATTGAAAAAATATAAACCACAAATATCGAGTGAACGGGTAAACATGAAATAAATTATATTTTATTTTGTTTATGAAATATTAAATGCTTAGTTGATTTTAAAAATGAAGTATACCGATAGTTAAATCAATATTTATACGATCGGTTTGATTGAAAAATGTTGTGCGGGCATATATTTTGAAAACCCTATTTAATCATTTACTAATATTTTCTAAATGTTTTCGTCCGCATAGTAAAGTGGCGTAAAAGGCAAATTTTACCCTCTCGTTATTTTTACCTTGAGGCTTGAGGCAGTAATGCAACGTCGTCCTAGCCGTATACGAAAATCCAAATACACACATGGCGACGCGCTTAATTATGCGGGTGTGGATAAATTTAAACCGCGATAACATCGCTACATGGGGCTAGCATCGCCCCAATAATAATAAAATAGTAAAATTGTGTGGTAAATATTTTTAAAAAAAAAAAAACCGAAAATACCTGCGAGTTTTACGCTTGGATTTTTTCAAATTATCACGTTCAGAAAGTTAACCGATAGAAACGCATCAGACAATCCAGCCAGTTCTGTAGATTAACATTTAGTAAAAAAACTATTAGAAAACTACTAATATCTTTCCAACAGTCATTTCGGAGAAACTATTAGACATTCTAATATTTTACTACTAAAGAAATTTTAATAGTTTTACTATTAGATTTTAAAAGTCTATACGAAAACAATTTTATACGAAAATATGAGAAAAAATGCAAAAATTTGGAATCTCATTTCTGTCGCCACCTGGAATTGAACTCGAGACCTTGGGCTAACATAATCTAACGCCTTATCTACTAGCATTTCTATCTAATTGTTGAATAGTTGAATTTTATGAATATACAAGTTATTAAGCCAATTTCAAAATATGATATACCTATTTACACATATCTAAAATGCAGAATTTTCGGGAATGGGAATTTAAACCCCCTCTGAATAGTGGACACCAGTAAGAATTGATGGGAAGGAAGAGGGGTGAGGGAAAATACCCTCCTATTTTTGTTTCTTGGTTATTTTGGTGTATTTTTTGTCGTAATACAAAATAGTACCTCACATAAAAATAAAAAGTGCCCCCCCACCCCCAAAAAAAAATTGACTACGGTAGGTTCTGGTAGACACCTACGAATAATGGACAAAGTTTTATTGATCTCGGGGGTCTAAATATCTAAGTAGTTTACATTTACTCGTATTTGATTCACTAAGTGGATAAGTATGTATATGGGGTTAATTTCAAAATAATATATTATAAATACTGCAGTATGACACCTCAGAATAGCGGACTTTGTTAATAAACTTTATATTCCAAACTAAACTTCCTCTTAATAGCAGCTGATACTGTAGTGTGATAATCAGTACTTCAGAAGTTACTGGGGGCCCGTGCCTCCCTCTTCCGATATTATTTGTTAAATTAGTTATTTCGGCTTTTAATAGTTCTAAAAAATAGTAAGTTATGAATGGCGATGGCGGGTGGTGGCGTGGTATACCAACATAGATAAGTTTGAATTTCACTACTATGAAACTACTTACTGTTATAGTTAACTATAGGTTATTAAATAATTTACTATTCAAAAACTACTAATTGTAATAGTATAGTATACGTTAGTAGATAGGTAACTCCTACATAATTACTTACTGTAATAGTTCACTACTAAAAAGCTACTTATTACAATAGTAAACTTTTAAATACTATAAGTTTTTTTTACTTAGGGAAGTTAAGTTTATCGTTACTTATACATATACAAATTTAATAACTTAATGTATATTACGTTCTCAATTGCCCCCTACAACAGTGGCACGCCCATCGGAAGTGTCTACCTTTTTTTTTTTTTTTTTTTTTTTTTTTTTTATGGAATTCTGTTTAAAATAATCGTAAAAAAAAATACCGGAAAAGTTAATACTTTCCGTGATAATAAGTTTATTAAAGATTGATCACACTGCAGTCTACGTTGCTTGTTTTTTAATTAGAAAATATTTTTAAAGGTAATTATGAATTTTTACTTTAACAAAAATTTCAATATGACGCGTCGTTTTACGGTCGCGATCCGGAACAAAATTACCCGGTGTACGAGCTAATACGGTGAACTAATAATTACGTATATAATAGAATTGTGCAATGTGAAACTTAACGTTTTTCCATTAAAACGACGACGGCCGTGTACGGAAACTTTTCAGTTTCCGTCGCCCCGGCCGACCGCGGGACGTCTAATAATATGGCAGTGCAAAACTTGATCGATTTCAACGACGCCACGTGTATACGTTGTACAGTTCCGTACCTCGGAAGCTCGTATAAAACTTTCATACCTATATATATATATATATATCACCCCGTATATAGTGGTATATAGCGGTATATATGTGAGTAGGCAGGTATAGGTGGGTATATCGTTGTCACCGTTTATATTCGCAAGCACATCAAACGGCGTGTAATTGCCGCTTAATATTTGACTCGTGTAAAACGTACCGTTGGTTTGCGGCTGCAGCGGAATAATAACATAATATAGCTAGATACCTACTCGTGTAAATTATAGGGAATTATAAAGAATCAAAGAGAAAATCGCGTAAACGTAAACGCGTCGAAGTCAAAGTTTTAACGAGCTAATTTATTATTGTACCCGTGGTGATGGCGGACTTTTAATGCGAGCTGCCGGAATCGGTAAATTACTATGGAAGCAGTATGCTATGGAGGTATACCCAGGCCTTTTGCCACAAGCATTATACCTACTTGGATTTTGATCCTCGCGTTCGAAAAAAAAAAAAATAATAAATTAAAATAATAATATATTATTATAAAATGTGAAAATATTTAAAATTTCGCCCCAGGCCTGGCAAATCTCAAGGACGGCTCTGCAGTATACGAGGTTTGGCTATTAAACAACGAGACTGCGCGCGCAGAGAGCGTCCCAAAAAGGTTAGGGGAAAACCGAATACAGCGCTGGTTAGCTGGAAGTGTCTATTATGCCAGTACAAAATTNAAGAGGCCTATAGTGAGGATTTCCTATCTCGGGCGCGTGTTTTTTGAGTGGCATAAATTATTTTCTGAAAGTCGAGAGTGCACCGGAATCCAATTCAGTCGTAATCCAAATTCAAAAACCATGCTGATCGTTTTCTTCGATATCAACGGCATCGTGATGACTGAATGGGTTCCAGAGGGTCAACCAACATTACTATTTGACAGTTTTGGCAACATTGCGCGAATGAGTTCGTAAGAAACGGTCGATATTGTGGAAAAACAAGTCGTGGATCNGCACCTGCCCATAACGCGCTGTCTGTGAAGCGTTATTTGGCCGCTTAAGGCACTCCAGTACTCGAACACGCGTCTAACTCACCCGATTTGGCACCCTGCGACTTTTACTTGTTTCCGAAGATAAAGTCTGCCTTAAAAGGAATCCGGTTTGAGTCGATGGAAGAGGTGAAACAAAAATCGGCGGAACTCCTGAATGGTCTTACGAAAACAGACTTCCAGCACTGCCTCGAGCAATGGAAGAAACGAATGAAACGGTGTGTGAAGAGAGGAGGAGAGTATATTGAAGGGGAACATTTGGTTGTGGAATAATTTTTAAAATAAAATCATTTTTCATAAGCAGTCTCGTTATTTAATAGCCAGACCTCGTATATGCCAGTATATACATACAATAATATATAACAATAGGCGTGCGAAGACATAATTTTATTGTTCGCAAGTACTGCATTCCTCTAATACGCCTCCCCCTTACGAAGGGGTCCATCTACAGATATATATTATACAGTAAAGGGGGGGGGGATATTAAGTGTTATTATATCTCGCCCATTGGCTTAAAAATACAAACAGAATATGAGTAATCTAACATCGAAATACATATATTTCGGCCAAATTACGAGAAATATCTTGATAAATTGGCTTCTTTTTTAGGATTCGGGGTCATTTTTCAAAATTCTCATTAGTATTCGAGATAATGTGGAAAACCTGATTCTGTAGGTTAGACGAGATTGAAAGATTAAAAATAAGGTTGTCACTGGCAACCATTTTTATTTATTTTTTGTTATTATTAATTTTTTATTATTTTTAAACGATCATTGCTGTCACGGAAACGCACATTTAATTGTTTTAACAATTTAACATTTAACACATTTTAACAGAGTATGACAAATGTATTGTTGATAATGCAGTACTATCAACTGGATTCCGCTCAGAATCGTTTTTCAGTAGCAATAGTTTATCGTTATAGATATACATTAAATTCCCATTTAAATACTACTTTCCCAACTTTCCCACTAATAACAGTGGCCACGTGCGAAGTATGTCTGTCCTTTTTTTAAAATTTTTTTGTGTCCGTCTATTTTATGTTTATTATCAATCAGGAGTGAGAATGCACTTAATTTATTTTTCAAACTTGTGACAAAACAACTGATTAATTATCAATTTTCAAGCCCCTTCCCATTGAAAAATCCTGCGTATACCACTGTAACACCGGTTTGTAAACACTACCAAACATACATTACGACGGCTGGCTTCAGGTATGAGCTTCGAATCATGTATAGTTAGATAGTCATAGTGTACATTTGTGGGTTCATCAAACAAATTTAACACGAATTTAGGCTATTATTACGATAGATTTGAGTTCGTGGTTAGTGCACGAGCACACCCTACACCACCCGTGCACCACCCCCACTTAACTATACCGCAGGAAACGAAAAGAAACAACACCGACAACAATGTCATTGTTATCATAAGCGTGCGCACGGGTCCTCTTGGCAGGTGAGACAACGCAATATTAGAAATCGAATGTTGCGCAAAAATCACGGGTACAGTCAAAATATTTTTGGACGGGGGCTCGAGGCCCCATTATATTGATTATGTGTACTCGGTATTTATTTGACGAGCACTTTATTTTAGGGGGCTCGTTTGTGTTTTCGACGAAGGGGGGAGGGGGGGGGTAGAAATCCGCAAAGGGCGCCTACCCTGTTTTCGACAAAATTAAAGGTACCCGTTGTTACTTCGGGGTTTAATATTTATAAAAAAAAAAAAGAAAATGTTTTATCATGTATGTTTTTTTTTTTTTTTTAAAAATATCGCGGCGGAAAACCTCGCGGGCTGAGCTTCTGTCTCCGCCGCGCGCACGCTTACGGCTGTTACGCGCTTATGCGTACGCGTCCGTAGGTACGGAACGCGAGACGCGCATTGTGTTATTCCGAGGCGGTCGTACACGCGAGTTTGTCGGCTGCCGTCTTTGGGAATCGGACGACACGGTTTCGCGTTGTCGATTACCGACCGTACACGCCTCCTCGCACTGTACGGACAAAATAATAACAGTAACAATAATGCGATTGTGTTGTCGCGCGAACGGCGGTTTTATCGGCGACGGCGAGCGTTTATTTTTGCGCGACGCGGCCGATCGTTCCGATTGTCGCGCCATCACACGCGTCATCGCGATCGTTACACCGTTTGCTCGGTTCGTCAACCGCGGCCGCGGCGGCACCGCGCCATCGCAAATACGCGTGCACGGCGTAATAACGTGCGGCGCGATGCCGGCCGCGAGCCGGTGGATGACGACCGCGATCCGCAACGATGTTTGTTCGTTCCGAGATTCGTGCCGTATTCGTACGGGTACGCAATATCGTAATAAAACACGCGTACACGTGCTTTTACGACTCCGGCGGGGCGGGAAACACGGTACGGTGGTAGGGGGGGGGGGGAGGAGGAGAGGAAGACGATGAAGAGTAGGAGGAGGAGGAGGGTTCCCCGCGCGTGCGACGACGGTAACGATGCGCCGCCGAGTGTTATTGTAGTGCGGCGGCCGTACGCGGCAACAGAGTTTACACAATCGAGATTAACTACGTATTATTATTATTATTATTATTATTGTTGTCACTGTTATTATTATTATTATTGTCGTTGCACGCCGGCGGTGCGCGTTCGCAACTCAAATATAACGTTCGGCAATTTATTTACAATATCACCCGCCGTATTATGCGCGCGAAATCGCATTATCATTACTGTCCGTAACGTTGCGCGTACATCGATTAAAACGCCGCGGCGACGCGATTGAGCGTAAAACGCCTTTTTTTTCCCCCTTTTTTTCCCCTTTCTTTTTTTCCTACGACACGAGACCGTATTCGTCCGAGCATATTCGCCGGCGTACCGACGGATGTTTGCGAACGACACGGTGCGTACCAAAACAACCGTCGATGTCGCCGCCGTTTTAAATATTTTCGACCGGTCTGTTATACGAAAACCGTTTATTTAAAATAGAGTGTGAATTGAAAAAAAAAAACAATAATAATAGTAACACGGTTTCGTAGTCAATAATAGCCGAATTTCACGGTTCGACAGTAACAATAAAATATTCATAAAAAAAATAAAGCTGGACTCGGCTCAGGTCTCGTTTATGTTCGGTATCATTCGGGCGTGACGTGTCGTCCGATACACACGTCGCGTGTTTCGTCTTCAAACTTTATTTTATTTTCATAGGCCAAAGGATTTACGATTTTCGTCAAAATTTGATATTAAAATTCTTATGAAAAATATACATACTACATAACAATCAATTTTTTTTTTCTTACCGCTAAGTACAACTAATCTGTTAAATCGGCAAGCATCTCTGTTTAGTTGAACAACTTTATTTAATATCTACCAATTAAAAATTAAAATGTCTATAAATCGTAAAAAATAGCTCAAATGTTTTTAAAATTTGACTGTGTCTATAAAATGCAAATATAAGTTTATCGTAGATTGTAGATAAATTATATCGAGCACTTGTAAAATGCTCAGCGTCTCTCGCTACGTTTTTGTTTTCACTGTGAGGTAATTTTTTTCTGACTGTAATCTACTTTTCTATAAGAAATATTCCTAGATATAATGGTTTAATTATTATTTTAAGTTTAGTTTTTTTTTATTTTTTTGTAATTCAGATTAAAATATTTGTAGAGGCTGTCATTTTGACAGAAAACGTTGCCTTTTGCAGACATGTTAAAATTTTGGCAATTTTTGTGCTTTTCACGAGCGTTTTATTTAAATTTGATTCGTACCCATAGTTGTTTATATTTTTATAAATTTTCAAATCAAATTTTTTGGAAATAATTCAATAATGGAATTCGAAAGAGTGGCCTGACCAATCTCACGCGCACTATTCAAATCTGTTATCAGAATATGTATCTTCACAGAACACCCTGTATACATTGTTGTTTACAATACCGAATTTGCATTTGCTGTAGTTCATTACGAATTTGTTGTTATTTTTATATACCTAAATTTTGTTTAAATATATTGGTAGGTACACTCCCTTATATAAAAAAAAAAACTTTTTTACTTTAAACTCAACTAAAGTTTTTTCTTTCAGATTCCGGGCGGAGTGATTAATTTTACAATGATGGTTTTTTTTCGCGACATTTTTTCCTCTGGAAACGCTCTTCGGGACAGTAATAAACATATTCAAAAAGTTTCATGCAGCGACACGATATAGATACATATACATAATTTAAAACAAATACTACGCTGAAGAGATTATTTTTCGAATTTCTTCGGCCTTAAAATATAAGCGAATCGAAAAAAAATAGAATAAAACGTAGCCTTATTACAATTAGTAATAAAACAAATCGAGCGGATAACTCCGTTGTCAAAGTGATTGCTCCAATAGTTATATTACAATAACAGTTTGCAACATACCTGCAGTATTGTTTTTCTTTTCGATGCTCGATTTTTTACTATGCAAATTTTATGTTTTATAATTTTGTAACCGCACGTGAGAAATTTAAAAAGAACAAAAAAAAAAAAAAAAAAACTATATAATCGAGACGCATTATAATATCGACACGCCCGCGCCGGATTAAAACGACACGTCCAATAAATTACAACGGTAAAATTTACTAATTGGAGTGATCTGATTGTATTAAAGGACTTATAATTATACTATTCGATTTACATATCGACCGTTTAATCGCATAACAAATGCTCCGTAACGTAATACATATCGTAATGAATTATTATGCTAATACTGCAGGTAACTAATTGAATCATAACTATCGATACAAATCGCCCCGCGAACGATGGACCTCTCGAATATCGAACGGCATTCGCGGGGCAATTATTTTAACGTTTATAACGTTCTAATCGTTCTGTATGAGTGCATAAACAATATGGTTGTTAATATACTTTTCGATCGGCAGGCGCGTATCTAAGTGGTGGCCCGAGGCGGTCCGGCCACCCACCAAAAATTCGCGGGCCACCCCGATGTCCGTTAACCCATTATGTTCTTCATAATTTTTAAATTCAACTCGATTCGATTTTCACACCTGAATGCAAAAATAGCATCGTCGTCGCTCAACCCAGAATCCTCTAACAATCAATATATATATATATATATAATGTGAATTGATGTTTGTCTGTATGTCTCTTATGACTTCTTAGGCCGTTCATCCGATCGCCACGAAACTTTCGGAAGTTGTCGAGTATACACTCTCGTGAAGGTTTCTAGCACGGTGCATCCATATGAAATTCTTCGATAGCTCTTCTATCACCCACGAAAATCGGGTTTTAGGTACTTCTGGTACGAAGACAGAATAATTGTTTTTATTCGTCGATTACTTCGGTAATATACGGATGTAAAAACAAATATAATTGGTTAACTGGGTTGTCGTGGGCAAATTATTACTGCGTCTAGGGTATGTATACTATGGGTGAGTTTATAGGTAACTACGTATTTTTTTGCGGTGGTTGTAGAGAAAATGTTCAATTTTAATTATTGCCGGCGAAGAAGACAATATTGTAGTACACACTTCAGTTCATGGGTGATATAAGACATACGTAAAATCGTAAAACATACGATATATTATAAGACATACATAAGACATGCATAAAACATACATATCTTCTTTGGTTGTTCGAATATTGCATCATCGACAATCAGGCCCCCAAACGGAAATCGATTAGTCGATCAATATCTGAAGCACGAAAGTAAAAGGCATTAAGTGCAACGGTAAACAAGATTAGAAAAGGAATATAATAGATAAAAAAAGAAAAAAAAACAAAGTGCCATTTCGATGTCCGGGGTAATCTCTGAGATTACTCATCCGAGCGTTATGTGTTTTTTTTTTTTTTTTCTAAACGATACGCAGTATACCGTAGAGAATGTTATAAGCTATTTAAAACATCGGTCTGACCAGTAGAAGTAATAAACGATACCTGACCTGCGGTAGTTGACCTGCCGGACAAAAAAAAAAAAAACGTATCGGATATTTTTCATTGCTCAGCGATCATACAGCTAATTCATACGAGTTTGAAATTAAGAATAAAGAAAATGCGTTTCCAAACATTTAAAGACAACAACGGTTCACTGCAGCAATAGCGACGGGGATTGAACAAGAAATTTAGGGGGAAATCGTTTTGCACATTACTTGACACAGGCAACGTCCGAACGGCACAGTCGTTACTATTATATTATATACGCGAAAATCACGCATACGACGAATGTAGGTGCGATGCGCTGTGTAAATACTCGATCGGTTCTGATAAGATAACCTGTCCTCAATGTGTGCGATTCGGAAGGATAGTCTTCAACGTCCCACTGTCTCAATCTGGTGAATTATGTATGGGGGGCTTTTAGGTATTTTCGACACGCATATCAAATTTAAATTTATTTATTTATTTTCGTTTATTCGCGGGTTACCCCGGTGATGCGGATGATAATTCGGCTGTCGACACGGACAATAAATCTACTACTATTATTATTATTTACGCTATTGCGTCTAGCAGCGGCATTAGCACGTCAGCCAGTATTATAAACAACAAAAACGTACTTATACAAATCGAATCAGCGCCCGACGGGAGGGGGAGTAAATGTTGGCCGCCCGAGAGAAATGCTAGCGACAATCGAGCCACCGTAATAGCTGTGCAATCCTAAAGTTACGCGCCCGTAAAATTCGATGCGACGATGTCTATCGCGGATCAGATAATATTGTGATCGTACGGCGACCGACGAGCGTTAAAAAAAAAAAAAAAAACAAAAAGAAAACCGACCGTCGCGGTTTTTCCGTACGGTTCCGCGCGGGTCGCGGGCACTCTGATTCGTTAAGTGTTCCGGGGGGCTTCCAACGCAGACGCACCACACGGCCCACCGCGAACTACACAACGCTGTTCAGACGTCTCTCGGATGTCGCAGCGACACCGGCGCATTTATCATATTTCCGTCAACCGCTGCAGGATTCCTGTATGTAACCTATTTGCGTTAATGTACATGCACACGCTGAATGTAATATATTCGGTTAATTATAATCCCTCGTCTCTGTATTCCGTTCGCGTCCTCCGTTTCCTAAAGACGTTGTACTGCACCGCGTACACGACGCTTTCTAGAATTTAAATGTTCCGCCCGAAACACGTCCGAATACCTGCACCGCCACCCTCCCCCCCCCTTTACCCATTTCAAAGTCGCGCGTATGTGATCGTTCCGAATACTGTTCGTAGTCCGCTACGCGGAGTTAAAATACCAATGACCGCGTTCTTAAAATGTGTAAAAACGTTTAGTACACAACATAATTGTGATCCGTGTTTACACGCGATACACTAATCTCCGTGGAAAATCGGTATCTTCGAACGGGGTATCGAAACTCGTGAAACTAAATATTACAACCAATAATCGATCCGAAAACGCTCAAAGGTATTACACTCTATATATTAGACTGTTATAGACGTCGTGAATGTTGCGGTGTTCGTTACGAACTGAGCAGCGAACTCGTAATAATTAGAGTTTTTAGAGTAAATTGCAGTTCGTCACATATCTACCTGCCGTTATAACGAATCACTTTTGTATAAATTATGGTGGTTCAATATCCAGCACCGAACCGGATGATGGACAGCAGTAAAACGTCACGCGCAAATATCGTGAATAAATTTAACTCCCTAAAATATATCGAAAAAATAAAAAAAAAAACCATTTCTGAAAAAACCGCCAGTGGTCTAATTCGAACGGTGTCTGCGTACGGTATACCCGAGGAAATCGAAAAATCGATCGCGAAATATTTGAAAAAGTTTAATTTATTTATTTCAACGGGTCGGGCCCAAATATATACGAAACAGTAATTCTCATGACGGCCAATGCAGTAGCACAGTAAAAAATATACATAAAGCAGCGGTTGAAATAATCTACGATATTGGTAGAATACACAAATATCGAGGAAATCTCATACTAATAATAAGTGACAACAATATGCGCAACATTTAAACGGGCAGTAAAAGTCTCACGTGACGTTTAAAGGTCCGTATAGCGAATTAAATGCGAAAATATCGGGGTGTCTAATACGTTCGCGCAGAACCGCGATAACCGAACGGACGATATAAAACCGTATGTTATGTCTCTGACGCGAAACCGAAAAAATTCTACGCCATACTTAGAAGGCCCGTCGTGCGAATAGGGCGCCGCCCATTCAAAATTTTCAGTTCGAACCCGGGGTCGTTTCGTTTGCGCTAATTTGTGCCGCGAATCGCTTCGTCCGCGCTCGATCCGTTCCGAAGTTGTACGCAGTTCACCTTGGGCGGTGCCGGAGACGTGCTGCCGGCACCGCCCGTTCGAGATTGTGCCGGGGACGTGGACATCCAACATTAGATCCGGTACAACGAACTGGGCCGCGCGAAAATTGAATTCACGTGGAGATCCGGGACATTCGACATCGTTATTAAGTATAAATTACTACGCGCAAAAAAAAAAAAAATACGTGAATTCGATACGGCCGGCTGCAATACGTCCGTCTGCGACGTGATACGGTATGCCGGACGCGTTATTTTACCGTTGTTATTATGAAGCATGTGCACGCGCTGATTAATGATTGCTACGGGAGGTGGCGTTCGAAATGCCCGCGATCGGTTCGAGCGACGTTTCCAACAGGCAGAATTCGCGAATCCGCAAATTCCCAGGCGAATACCGTCCCCCTAACGCCGCAGCGCGAGATCCCGTTTGACTTTTTACAGGACCCGTGATACATAGTATTATTATTATTTTGGCGATATTACGTCTCGCGTTCTCGGGGCATTTTAACAACGATTTTATTACCGACTATTATGCGGAAGATGCGTGGGTGCCACGCGATTATTTTACTAGTCGAATTTGTATACAGAGTGTCCTACAGTGTTATGTTTACGCGTTAATAATTCTGTTAATGTTCATTTTTTTTTTTTCCGGTCGGGTTTTGTACGAGGGGGACACATATTACCGTGTAGAGAAAAATTAAATTTTTATTTTCATCATCCCTTAAATATTTTTTTTGAATAAAAAAAAAAACCAACTTTATTTTATCACTATTCAAAATTTTCAAATTTAGCGAATTCCTAGGCGAATACGTATATTTTCTGTACGTTAAATCCATTACGAAAACTATTACGAAACTATTAATCGAATATGAACGCACGATACATTGATATTTTTAGAATAACATATATTGAAAATGTGAAGAAGTGGAAAAATTAGAGTTCGATTATTTTTCTACAAATGTGTACCCCTCGCGCAGAACCCGATTGAAAAAAAAAAAATTAATAAATATCGACACATACAGTGTAGGACGTCCTATGTATACGTACTGCTGGTGGTCGATATAAGTTACCCAAGTCGGGTTTAAAAATAAAATCGGTGTACTTACTGCGCCGCGTACAAATATACACGAGTCGGGCACCTGCGTAGCAGTTCAGAGACAAAACGGGGGTTATTACAATTTAATAAACAGTCATATACTCCGACAATATTGTATACAATGTGTATTATACATAATATATGTTTCTTTTTATTATTATTCTAACCACGTTTCAGACATCAATGATTCTCCGTGCCCGTCGGCACGTGCTGTATAATGACGTATAACGTTATAGCCACTATTAGGCACCCAAGATACATAATACACAATACGCATAGCTGCACGCCGAGGATATTTAGCGTTAACCTCGGTCGCATATTATTATATTACATACGACAGACACGAAAAATTGGGTGTGTTCCTCGTGTGTTCCTGATCAATGTACCGAGAAAAAAAACCTACAAAGCACGCCAAACGGGGATAAACGTACCGTACGCGTGGACGTCCGGACACGGTACAATTATAGAGGGCAACGAAATAGCAGATCGAGAAGCGTCCAAAGCAGCCTTCTCTTCTGACAACCCAACCCTAAACCCGTGGACATGCGCGGACATAAAGAAACATAGCAATAAGGTTCTAAACCTCGAATGGCATAAGCATTGGACAAAACAAAACACCAAATTAAACGCGATAAAAAAAAAAACAGTATGGCACGTACGGCGACACCCCGGCCTAAAAATGAAAGATGAGACACATTTACAACACACGAACGCCTTAAGGACAGAAATATGAGAATCGCACGGTGTGTTGGATGCACAGTCGAACACGTATTAAGTGAATGCCCATGGTTCGAAAGCTCAAGAAACAAACACCACATACCACATCTATTAAAGGATAAGTCTTACCATCCGATATCCAATCAAATATTTATAACGTCATCGATCTCTTAATATAAATCGAGTTACGCAACTTAATATAAACATAAACTAGAATGTAAATCAGAACTAATAATGGCCTAGTAGCCGTTGTAACTAAGATCAATGAAAAAATAATTATAATAATCGTATTGGAGGTCACAGATTACTCGGCATTTTAGGTCGCTGTAAATTGTTGTAAATTATTTTTTTCGCGTCAATTTCGGCCTGAGTATATTTTATGTATGGGTAATTAAATCGCAGGTTTGGAACGCATAATACAGTAAAGTATAAAACAGGTATTACAGGTATACGTAAAACAAACACGTATGTATAAAACGTACTGTATACAACTATTAGTTGTATAGGTTTTATACTATATACAATTTTGTTTTTTTTGTTTTGTTTTTTTAAACTGAAATTATCAGGTAAAATAATTATTTTTCAGTTGTCAATTGTAATGCTCATTCAAATTTTTTTTAATTCTATTATCATAATTATCATATTATTAAAACGTGAGGTGATTTCTCGGGACGGTTTTGTCTGAAGTTCTACCATACCGATTTTCGTGATTTTTTTTTTAAAACGCAAGTGGTCAGTGTGTAGATGAGCCATCTAATGAGAAAAGTTCAGAAAATTAATTAGTTAAATAGTTATTACTTTATTAAGCGTAGTTACATAGCGGCGTACGTTGGCTAGCAACAATGAATGTAGTTTATAAGGAAATATTATCATTAAGTTATTTGTTTATGCGTATACGGCATGCACTTATTATTGACTAACGTTCTAATTTATATAACTTTCAAAAAAAAAAACTTTTTTTTTTTCTTTAAACCCGGTAGTGACGGGCAATTTAACTTAATGTACTATTTTTCATCAAGTAATTAATATTTTTAAATAATTTTCATTGTGATTTTATGGAACCGATAAGAACCTGAAAGAACCAAAAATATTTATATTTTATATAAAAGGTCCCGGTTCTCAAATTTTCCGATTCCTGGTCTAGGGATATTTTTTGCAAAATAAATATTTTTTTCCTTCGCGTTTTTCAGACTTGAAGCTGACAATACAACTGTATTAATATCGGTATGATTAAAAAATATTGGTTTTGTCGTTCGTTTTTTATGATTAAAAGGCGAAAAAAAAACTAGTAATAAAGTTTTTACGATAAAAATGAGTATGATACTATAATTTTCACACAAAGGTCCAACCAAGTAATTTATTTTGTTTGAAATGCATACAGTTTGTCTTGTATGAATGTTGTTTTTCAAATATTGCAAGGTAAACATAATTTAATTTTTGTTCTACAGAGATGAGCAGTGAAATATTGGGTAAAATACTTGGGTTTTCTATGATTTTAATTGAAACCATACAAATTGGGCGACATAAAAAAATAATGGAGTGCAATTTTTAAACAGCCATTATATTATCTTGAACATTTTGTAAGAAAAAAAAACACTCATGACAAACACATTCGTGTCGGATTTATGAAACAATACACAAATCTGCGTCGGACAAAATATTCTATTATTATTTTACACATCATATTGTCTGAATTTATTGCTCACGTGTTTATCCATAAAAACTATAACTAAATAAAGTAAAATAAAATGCCTGATTATTTTGAAGCAATATACAATGTAATAATTTTTTTTTTGGTTTTACTATGATGTGTTTTTTATTTTGTCTACAAACATTTCGAAAATCTTGATCCGATATACAGAGTGTAGCACTTTTTCTGAAAGGAAACTGTATCCAGTTGATGCATTAGAAAGGTAAATTTCTATTTTAGTAATTAATTTAGTAATAAAATAATTAAAGAATATATAGCATGTGGATTATTTTTGTTGTTATCCGATTAAAAATTGTTGTAGAAACCCACTGATTGACGTTTTTCAAATATTCTAATAATTTTAAGCTATTTATAGCTATTTAATATTTTCAAGTTTTTATGTGTTTTTTTACTTGGTATTATAGGTTTCTGTTATTAAAATTATAGACTTAAGAAAAATGCTTGAAAATTTAACATATTAAGGTACATTATAAATTATATTTAGTGGTCTAAATAAATTATAGTTAATTGCATTGTTTTTTTTTTTTTTTTTTTTTTTTTTTTTTTTTTTTTTTTTTTTTGCAATGAATTCGTTTCAAGTTTGTAATGAATATGAAAATTTATTGTTTCATCGTATACTTTATATTTACAATTACAATATAAATATATTTGTCACACCAAAGTGCATTAAATTTTGCATTGTTATGTTTTTAAATTCTGAGTTAAAAGATTAAAAGATTAAAAATAAAGTTGTCATTGGCAACCGTTTCAATTTATTTTTTTGTTATTCTTAATTTTTTCTTATTTTAATCTTTTTTAAACAATCATTGTTGTCATGGAAACATTGTTGAAATTATTTTACCATACTTTGCACGTGGGCGCAGCCACTGTTGTAGGTGGTAAGTTGGGAAGGTAGGATACAGACGGGAATTTAATGTATATCATTTTTTACAAAAAAACGAATCTGAGCTGACTTCAGTTGATAGTGTTACTTTTTCAACAATATATAAGTTATATTATAGTAAAATAGTTACAATACATGTTTCCATGACAACAATGATTGTTAAAAAAGATTAAAACAATAAAAATTTAATAATAACAAAAAATAAATAAAAACATTTGCCAATGACAATCTTATTTTTAATCTTTCAACATTTTTCAACCAATAGAATCAGGTTTTCGTCATTAATCTCGAATATTAATGAGAATTTAAAAAAAATGTCCACCTTAAAATACCACCCAGAGAATATTTCCTTTCTGAAAAGGTGCTATACTCGATAAACGGATTATGCTTTTGCTAGAAAAAGTGTTCAAATAAAAAAAATAAATAAACATCATTGTAAAACTAATATATTCCTCGCTCCACTCAGAATCTAAAATAATAATTAATGCCATGACTTGAGGGGTGAGCGCTGATGGCTCTTTATATATTTTCCTAAAAATTTCCTACAACAAACCCCTCCCATTGAAAATTCTCGAGAACGCCACTGTTTCAAAATAGGTGTTACCGAACAGAATTGTTTTTCGTTAGCAATGGTTTTTTTACCTTTGCGTAAAGAAATAAATTAAATAACTTTATGTATCCTACCTTTCCACCTACAAAAACTTCGCCTGTCCCCAGCATTTTTTTATTTTGTTATTTGATATTTGTTTGTACCTAATCAAAAAAAAAATTCTGCGTTATCTATACACGTGTATAGATTAACGTGTTAAGTTTTAGGTTTTTTTAACCGTTGATTTATTAAACAAAAGTATCTATGTTTTACAATTTATTTATTTACACACTATATCTACTTGTATTTCATAATAGAAGGAATTTAAGTATATTTAGGTATATAGACTTACTATTTGTATTTTACTTGTTTGGTTCTTTATGATGAACTCTGAAAATTTGTTGAATCCCGGTGTAAACGAAGGAATTTCGTAGAAGGGAGAGGGTCGCAAAAAATATATCATCTTTGACCTTAATATTTCTATAAATCGATTAGTTATTTACAAAATTTAAATACAAATTAAAGGTGTAATTGGTATTTCAGAAGAGGTTTGATCCCTTTTTTATTATATACTATTTCAATGGCGCACTGCGGGTTTTGCATTTCAATTCATTGTTGGTCCGTTGTTTTGAAAAGTTCCAATCGGGTATCTCTTGAACACAGTCGTTGAAGGACGACGATGAAACCGAACAAGGCGGACGAATAAATCTTGCAGCCGATCCGGCAAAATCGAATTCACTTAAAAACGGATTTTCTCGAAGATTCGATACATAACTGAAATATATATATAAGTGTACTTATACGCAATATATATATATATATGTGTAATAGAACTATCGATGTAGGAGTAAGATAATAACGCGTGGGCTGGACGGATATAGGTAATACAAAACAACGTTTTAAAACGTACGGCCATATTATATGATTAAATGGTGTTGCCAATTTCGTTTCGCCGTTTCATAGGTGCCCTTATTACGCTTAAAAATAACCTTTTGAAAACCCTAATGTTATATTCTAAAGATTCTTCCAGATATTATTATGGGTCAGAACGAACGATGTAAATACAAAAATACGTCGGTGGAGCATACAATTAAAAAAAAAAAAATAATACAAATCATAAAAACAAGTTAAACAGTTTCGTTATTTAAAAAATATATGCAGGATGTCACACTAAGACATAGCCGTTGTAATATGTCCGAAGATAACAAAGATAATCAATTATGGTTTTTTTTTTTTTTTTTTACTCGCAAGTCTAAAGACTATAAATAATATTTATATTTGAGTTAAACTTTTATGTTTTGGTGAAAATACTAAAAAAATTAGCTTTTTATTTTATTATTTAGATTTTAATATTTAAATATTTAATAGTTTGTTCTTCTTAAAATGTTGACATATAAACTTTTTATTTTCATTAAACTGGTGATTTTTCACCAAAAAGGTGAAAAGTTCAGAGAAAGAAGTGTACTTTTTACGCCAGATCGTATTTAAAATAACCTGAATAACCTGATGTATTTCATTCATGGCCGCATCCATGTTATATTTAACATCTATGGATGCTACTAAATTTCATGTATATAATATTACAGACACATATTGAAAAACTGAGGGGTTTAGGAATTTTGCGATCGTTTTTTTTTAGATATATTTAACTGTAGATATATAAAAAAAACTTAAAATAATAGGAACAAATTGGAAAAACCTCGCAGAAAGCTTGCTCCGATGTAGGCGATGTAGACCGTTTTCTGAAAGGAAACTTTCTCAGGGTGGTACTTTAAGGAGGTCGTTTTTCAATTTTTCCTAGAGTTTTCCCGGCAAATGTAAAAAGCTAGGAAATAACATAGAAAAAACCGTGGGAAACGTAGGAAAAACGGCAAAATCGGTACAGTGCTTAACAAATGTTATTAAAAAAAATTCACAATATTTTATTTTATTTTATAACAATACAGGCCTAGGCTCAAAAAACATTACGTGATATACATATATTAATATGATAATACGAAAAAAAAAAATTGTACGGATATTTATTTAGAATAATAATAATAACAGTTATTAAAGTGCAAGATAGTCAATTAAATTAGATAAAAGTTTAGATGGAAATGATAAGTTCGCAAATCTCTTACGATCAGCAAGGCTGAATAAATTTAAAACTTTGCGGATGGGTTCATAACCATGCGGGGGACAAGGAACCTTTAAAAAGTGAGCAAAGAATGACAGGAATTTTCGCTGAACCATATATTGTTTGCAAAGCATCACTATCAACTGAACTTTTTTCGTGAGCAACGGTTTATCGTTGCTTACACATACACATTCAATTCCCTTCTGTATCCCGGCATTCCGCCTACAACAGCGGCCTACAACACCTTCTGTGTCCATTAACCTAGGACGGTGTTTTTTTACAAGAGTTTCAATAACACATTTCATAACGCGTGGGTATATGAACTCCGAACTCCGAACTCAGAATCGTTTTGCGTCGCCGACGGTCGACCGTCGCGCACGCGGATCCGTACGCGCTGTATTCCCCCGTCCACACCCTACGCGCCGTTCCGACTTCTCCGCGCCTACAACAGTGCCATTTTTTCCATGCCCCCCACTCCCGAGCGTTTCAATATCCGGGCGGTACATTACGACGCGGCTCGCGTTTCAATAACGTATTATCGAATGCCGACGGGAACCGTCCGCGCCGCCGTACCGTAACCGCGCGGCGGATGGGGCGGTGGTGAGGGGGGGGTGGGAGGGGAGGGCGAGGGAGACGGACGGATGCGGGTTACCGTGCCGCCCGGCGCCCGGCACGGTCGTCGTGGAGCGCGGCGACGGCGGCGGGCGCGCGACGACGCTCGCGCGCGTACAACGGCCGCGACAAACGTCATGCGTGTCGGTCGAACCGGATCTCCGTGCGACGACGACGGCCGCGGGTCCCGTCCCGGTGTGCACGCGCGCGACATACCGTCGTAGTTTCCGGCCGCGCGTCCGTCCGGCCCGCAGTGTCCCGGCCGTGCCGGGTGTCCGGCGCGCCACATGGGCAACACCGAGAGCAATGTCGCGAGCGGCGTCAAGAAACAGGTGGACACCTCGTCGTTGCAGATCTACAATCTGGTGGACCTGAAAGGTACGTAACGGCGCGGCTGCGCGATATTTCCGGCGCGTTTGAACGCCGTCGGGCCCGGGCCCCGGGCCGATTATTAGACGACACGGGAGAAAAACAAAAATAATAAACAATAAACGATAAAAAAAAAAACATCTACGGACACACTTCGCACGACGGGCGAGCCGCTGTTGTACAGCCGGAAACGTCGGAAAGGCGGGTAATTTAACGCGTGTACATATCCGTACGCGACGATCGGTCTTTGGTAACGAAAAAGACGATTTGAACGCGGAGTACGTTGAAAGGCCGTGTAATATTTACGATTTGAATACGAATACGTTGCCAGTACGTTATCCCGTGTGTTATTGAAACCGCTTGGAAAATCAAAAAACGAACCGCCCCGGTCGGATTTCATTTCGGAAAAGGCGCTACACTCGAAAGTCGGAGCGAAATTGCCGGTAAAAATGTTGTCCGTAAAAAAAAAAAAAATATAAAGAATAAAAAAACGTCGTTGTAAAACCAATGCGTTCCTCGCTCTTAGAATCTAAAATTTGCATTACGGTGGTAAGTGTGAATTGCGCATAATATAACCGGACATTTCATTCGGTACACCGAATAACAACGTCTTCGCAATAAAACGTTTGAATAATTGTCGCAAAAAAATAAAACGAAAGCGTTTAACAGTATATTATTAAAGGCATGGTATACGTTGAGTAACAGTTTTTCGTCATGTTATTGTCCGATGTCGCGTCCGAGTTCCGTCCAGAGTCTAAAATTTGAGTTTAAGGATGTACTAGTTCCGTCCCGGGTTTTTTAAATGGATATACTAATTCCGTCCCGTGCAATTTATTTAGTTATACGAATTCCGTCCCTTTTTGCATTTTCAACGCTAAATTAGTGTAGTATAAAATTTACGACTGCGATAACAATTTTATTTTATTTATAAAAATAAAGATCATATTGCTTTCATTTATCGCGCTATAAATAATCGAATTTAATAATACTACCATATTTAACTTTTAAACTTTCCCGTAATTATCTGTCTCCGTGTCTGGATTTATTAATTTTTTTTTTTTTTTATTGTATGCATATAGAAACCTTCTTTTTATTAGGGACGGAATCGGTACTTGTTTTTAATCGGTACGGAATTAGTATATATATACTTTTTTTTTACCCGGGACGGAAGTCAAATGCAGCCGTCTAATAATTTAACGCGGCAGTAGTCTATATTGTACACCGAGTGATAATATTCCTTTATCTCGATGAAAGCATACACAAAGCGCGAATATAATATTCTTGTGTGTGTGTGTGTGTGTGTGTATGTGTGTGTGTGTGTGTGTATGTGCCGTTTAATAATTCTCCCTGTCAAGAATAATATCGCACACTAGTACACTAGCTATTTATCGTAATAATAATGTTTATTTGGTTTTTTTTTATTTTATTACAATTTTTTTATCGACGGAACCTTAACGTATTATTTTTTTTTTATTTTGACGATTATTTTACACTAGGTATAATTATGATAATTTTTTTTTTTTTCGTAATATTTATAATTGGATCGGTATTTTGGTTTGTCAGTCGATAATAATACTGATAATAATTGATAATTATTGTCCTATCGGTCAGTTTTCTGCATCGATGAATATTGTAAATGTCGGTATTTCGGTTGTCAGTAAGCTGACCTGGCGGTCGGTCCTTTTGGTGTCGGATAATATTATCCATCTCATCAAATTCTATGTGTATATCGTAATTCGACTGTAAAAACAATGGGAAAAAACTACCATAAGGCTATATGAACTTCATAAAGAACTCAAAAATACAGACGCGCGTGCAAGAAGGGGTTTTAAGAGTACAACCCCCCCCCCCCCCCGAATTTTATTTTTTTTTATTAGAATAACTATAGCGGGTATATATATATATATTTAACAGTGTCAATCGTATTTTGTTTTTATTATGATTATTATTACTGTTTTAACAATTTATAACATTATAGATTGTTCGAAATTATATAAGAAATGCAGTATCCAAATTTAGCAGGGAAGTTTTGAGACAAGATTATAAAAATAATTAAACTCGTTCAAATTTAAATGTACAAAAGAAATAATACGTTTTTATAAATTAATATATTAAGACCATAAGATCGATTTAAACCCAACAAAATGTTCACAAATTCACTTTTTTGGAGGAAATTGAATTTTAAAGAATATTCATACAAAACATTTTACTGCATTTTCAACAGTTTATTCTCAAGAAAATTTAAATAAAAATAGAATGTTGTATTTTCGAACATTTTGAATTTTTATTTTTTTATTTCTTCCTAGAAAATGTTCGTTTACGCAGATATTTTTTTCATTGGAAATGCTAATTTCCATAATAAAGGCTGTTTAAGGTTGCATGTTAAATGCATTATTTTTCAACTTAAATCCCAATAATCATAAAAATGCATTCTTTGGTCATTTTTCAAACTTCTTCAGGCTAATTTTGGCTAATTTTTTTCTTGTGGTACTTACGAAATTCTCGGGCACCTGGATAAAAGTTAATTCAAATTAAAGACCTCATTTGAGCATAAATTTTAAGCTTACATAATAAGTTGTAAACGCACAATAGTTTTTGCGGAATCGATAAAAAAATCAATCGAAATTCGAATACGTTGAAATTAAAATTTAAAAATCGGTTTTTACGAGGGTTTTATGGCAATTTAATATACTAAATATAGAAAAATCCGTGTTTTCTGCATGCATCGGATTCGAGCCTGGAAACGGTCATTATACGTATCGATGGACTCGCAGGAATAATCGTGAACCACCGGCTATGTTATAAGCTAATTTTTTTTGTTTTGTTTCACAAAAGTTCACTAGAAACCTAACCGTAAATGTATACCTGCTAGTAAATAAAATCACAACAAACATTCGGTCCGGACTCTCTCGTCACGAGCGGCTAAAAGTCCGACAAAATGAAATTATACGGTATTATTGAATTGGCGTAGTGTTTTTCAAATAATTTCGAGTTGCGTTAGTAAAAAAAAAAAAAAAAAAAACAAATAAATAAATCAGCGGTAGCGGACCGCACGTAATATTATAAAGGGTCTGACAAATCTGATGTGACAAAGCAGATTTTCGGAACTATCTTTTTCGGAATCATATATTATTCTAAATTAATTTCATATTTTATTAATTTAAACGGGAACCTATGTTTGTGCGCACATTACGGCTTAAATATTATATAAAGGTTTAATAAATAATGAGTCGATATGATAATCGGAGGGTCTAGAAAGAAATGTGAAACTATGTTTTTTTTAATAATTTGTACAATTTCGACAGTGAATAAATGCGTTTTATTCCACTCGCCGTAGACATTATAAAAAAATATGGCAGAACACGAGCGGTCTTCGTTTGCGCATCACTACTATCAATTTTGACCTTTTTCGGAAGACGGTTGCGCATCGTTCGACTTTTGTGCTATACATCGTTTGCGCATCGACAGGTTAAATATTTACGCATCGACATTATTTAACAATAGATCTGAAAAAAGTTGTATTTACCCAAAAAACTTAAGTTGTTTTCTAGGCTTAAAATATGAAAAAGATATTTCCGAAAATCTGTTCTGTCACATCAGATTTGTTAGACCCTTTAAAATATTATAGACGGTCCACTACTGTGGATTTATTTATTTATATTTTTTTTTTTACAAACGCAACTCGAAATTACCTGAAAAATCCCACGCTAATTCAATTATATCGCATAATTTCATTTTGTCGGACTTTTAGCCGCTCGTGATGAGGGTTCGGACTGAATGTTTGTTGTGTTTTTTTTTTTTTTACCAGCAGGTATACGTTTACGGTTAGGGTTTACATTGGTTCTCGATTATTCCTGCGAGTCCATCGATACGTATAATGACCGTATCCAGGCTCGAATCCGACGCATGCAGAAAACACGGATTTCTCTATATTCCGTATATTAAAATGCCATAAAACCCTCGTAAGAACCGATTTTTAAATTTTAATTTCTACGTATTCGAATTTCGATTGATTTTTTTTATCGATTCCGCGAAAACTATTGTGCGTTTTCAGCTTATTATGAAAGCTTAAAATTTAAGCTCAAAGGGGTCTTTATTTTTGATTAACTTTGATCCAGGTGCCCGAGAATTTCGTAAGTATCACAAGAAAAAATTTAGCCAAAATTAGACTGAAGAAGGTTGAAAATTGACCAAAGAATGCATTTTTATGATTATTGGGATTTAAGTTGAAAAATAAAGCATTTAACAAGCAACATTAAACAGCCTTTATTTTAGAAATTAGCATTTCCAATGAAAAAAATGTCTGTATAAACGAACATTTCCTAGTAAAGAAAAGTCGTCCGATAATTTTGAAAATTGTATAACGTCCAGGTAAGTTGAATATAAGAATTATTAACGAGTTTCAAGTCTCTACGTGTATTTATAATCGAACTACAGCAAAAAAAACTACCAAAAATTAAAATTCCTTAAAATCCCAAAAGTGGCCCAAAAGATTTTACGATGATACCGTAAGAAATCAAATCGAAAAACGGCCTTTTTAAAGAACCATCTAGACAACTTGAACTTTCAGAAAAGTTGTTACGGTGGAAAATTGGATAAAGTTTAGAGAAAAAAAAAAAAAAAACATAAACATCTTGGTGAAACCCACATAGCTCCCTCGCCACGCCCGGAATCTAAAACGAATTACGATTGACACGGTGATAACCGCACTGAGTGATTATTCAACGAATGCATATCGAACAACTGTGAGTGTTGCGCATCATGCGGCCATATGCAGATCCGGCATAACGTGATTATCCGTAACGAAATTTCGGCTAAATTTTCTTCCCGGCGATATTAACATGAATCGGATCAAACGTTCTAATTTTTTTTTTTTTTTTTATTCTTCTCCCGTGCCAATACCGACCGGGTCCGCCCTAGCGTTTGCGCACAATGCGCACGCGACGAATAGAAAACAACGCGATGCGCCCTTTGCGTTTTCACGGGAAATCCGTCCGTATCGTTCGCGGTCTGTGCGGACGGAGATTATGTGGCCGCGGTAACCGCTGGCACGCGCGGTGTAGGCACGTATTCGTTACTCCGCGACGCAATATTCGAGATTTTTATGGATCCGAGAGCACTTTGCATTGGTAAATAAACCGTATATTATATTTGAGGTGTTGTTGAACTCGCGCGCATTGTACGAGGCGTACCGACAATCTGCATAGACTCCAAAGGGGCTAATGCAGTTTCCGAATACCCGGTTTGTCAGCGTACATTTTTTTTTTTTTTCTTTTCCCTCGTTTTATTTACATTTCGCCGAAACGTTTCCGTGGCCAATCGATCGCCGATCCTAATTCATATATATATATACATATATGTTATCGCGCGCGTATATGCGAGTTAGGTGTGGGCGGTGTTGCGTGTAGCGTCAAGGATTATGCGAACATATAAGTATATTATATTTATGACGTATCGAGAAAATCGTCAAAAACCTTTTCGGCGCGTAATCCTAACGCGATCTGTTGTTATTATTTTATTTTTTTTTTTTTTTAGAAAATTTTAAACAATTAAATCCAGAGTATTGTCGTATGGGTCACTACCGAATCGCCGGAAATCGAACGACGACACCGAGTGACGACAAGCGTAATGCCGATTCCGATTTGTTTGTGTAACTGAATTGTTACACAAACAATACTGTTTGTGGACCTTGAGAGTTAACATTTCGACGATTGTACGGCACACGTTTTATTTTCCGCGACACCGCTCGGTTAATTTTCCACCGAAATAAATAATATACTTTCGAAAGTAACGAGCAATACGAGGTATTCTATCCAAAATTAACATATAAATTGAAATGTAATACAATTATTCGGGCTTCATTTTTTTTTTTTTTTTGTTGCTTCGAATTTTCCCCGAAAATAGACATTATCGCGCTGTGTGTGTCATTCGTGTCTGATATTATATCTGTTTTTTTTTCCCGCCACTTTTGGATGCTTCTAACGTCGGCTCTCGCTGGACCGAATGAGTTCAAACTCGGGAATTATAGTCGTTTAGAAGGTTTTTCTGAAATGATATAAAAGTTAAATTTGATTTCCATATGAACTCCAGAATGTTGTTGGGACAAGGAATGTTGCATGAAACTGAGAAGAAGGTTTGAACTTTCAATGCCCTTACTTCGCCATATTTATTTTATAGTTTCACCTTAAGTGGACGCTACACTGACATCTACCGTCTCCGTATTACAACGCGAGACATAGCAAATTTACGTTCAGTAGGACACATTTTGCGCCACGAGTTTTAATATTATAGCGAATCGACTCATTGCCAAAATTAAAGGTAAGAAGATTATTAGGGCTTTAGCGTTGACGATTTTTCGATATTTTTATTTTTAAATGAAACATGAGTATGTTAAATATCACAAAATATCTAAAAATGATTATATTTTGCTTATAAATTCAAACATCGAAAAAACATTAACGCTAGGGCGTATTATACAATCTTCTTACCTTGAAGTTTGGTAATATTTTAATTTGATTCAGTGTTAAAACTAACGGCACGAAATGTCTCCTACTGAACGCAAATTTGCTATGTCCCGCGTTTGTAAGACGGAGACATTAGATGTCGGTGTGGCGTTCTCTTAGGCTATTATTGTTATAGTAGATACAGTGTACAAGTATATTATAGTGTTGCGATAGTTATTATAGTATTTGAATTTGATTATTTATTTTCATACAATAAATATTTCTGTAACACAATATAAATAGGGCGGAAATTAGACTGGAATGAATGGAACTCTGCTGCTCACGGGTGGTTTTAAATTCAGAGCGTAACAAAGAACATATTGGTTTTACAACGGTGTTTTTTTTTTTTTTTTATCTATGAACAACTTTTCTACCTAATATCATGCTCCGTTTTTTACAAACTTAATACCTTTTCGAAAAATACATTTTTTTCTGAATGGTACTTTTAGGAGGTCATTATTTGATTTTCCAAGCATTTTTCATAATAGTTGAGAAAAATCGCGGGAAAAACGTAGGAAAAACGGCGAAATTCGTTAGAAATGGCTCATCGTCGCGTACAGATATAATTAATGAAATTTCCTTCTATATCCTATATTCCCAATTTCTCACCTACAATAGCGCTCCCCCCCCTCTCCCCCATCGCCCGGAGTATGTCCGTCTTTTTTAATTCGTTTTTATCATTTAGCAATAAATATTATAATAGTAGCATGAATGTAAAAGTTACATTCATGACAAAATAAACACCAGACTATTAGGTACCTACAGCCTAACGATTAATGTTTGTATTTGAGTGAGCATTGTCTGTTTATTAATTCACGATGTAGGCGCACACAACGCGTAATTTGGCACAAAATTAGATAAATAAATTATTGGATCTATATAATATGTACATACGTAATAGCAGTTTCGTTTTAACGGCCTCTTCCACTGGATAATTCAATGAAATTGCATTTTTGACTAGGCCGTGTTGTATATATAATATGCAATAATAACAATTTTAAAACATATTTTCATATCACCTTCCGGAATTCGAGATCAATGTTATGATGAGTAACGTTAAATTATTTAATTTGGAATTTGTTTTTTGAATAACACAAGACCGTAACTGAAAGGAAGGGAAGGCCCAGCAATATACTTGATGGTTCACCCCGTTTCCTGTACGGCTGCAATAAAAAACAATATTTTTTTAAATTATATTATGCATAGTGAGTAATTGGACGTATAAAATAGCCACTGTACACCTCAAAAAAAAAAAAATCAGTGACACTAACTAATACGAGTATTCACTTATCAACGGGTGTGTTCAGTTTTACGATATTCATATTCATAGAGAGTCTACATCCAGCGACCGCCTGTGCGCCTTTTAAAATAATGATTTCCTCAATTTTATGGGAATTTAATTTTGCATAACATATAATCATAATACCTACCTACCAACCCCATACTTTATGCAAAAAGGATTCAAAACTTTACTCGTGATAATCCAATATTGTATAGGTTTACTAAATATCTCATAACTTTAATAACTTAATTTTCCGACTACTCCACGTTTTATCAAAATTGCTTTTTAAATTATGTAATGCTGCCTTTATGTTACGGCATGTTCACAAAGTTATACAAATGAATATCACATAGCTCGTTAGACATTGAAGTACTTATATATAGAACACCCATCACTCGAAGAAATCGCTTAATTTACATGTTTTTTAATGTACTATTTATGTCAAACGATTTAAAACACAAATACCTCCTAATAGAGGTTTTTATTAAAGAAATTGTTTTCTATTCTTAAAAAATTTAAATATTCTCATGGAAGCATTTTTTTTTCTAAATATTTTGACTACAAATTTGTTCCTATATAATAATATAATTGTGGTATAATATTCAAGGTTCATATAAAAATAAACTTATTCGTGATAATTGCCTAATATCTATGCATCGTTTTCGGTAAAACGAAAATAGACAAACATAAAAACGAACTTCTAAATAAAAACATTCAATGGTTAAACCTTCAAATAGTAATACTGTTTATGACTTGAGAGCAAGTCATAATTTATATACAAAAATATCCTCAGGTTATACTATTTATAGGCTTTAGTAGGCTACACTTTAGTCTAATGTCTGTGCAGTGTAATATGTAGCAACAATTTATTTACACGATTTTTTTTTTTTCAGAAAATCGTTAGTGAAAATATTACATCCTAAGTGTTAATAAAAAAAAAGAGCTGATGCTGTTGATACTTTGTTGTAGACGGGGAGTCGGGAAGATAGGATAAGTAATGTCATTTAATTTATATTTGTACGCAACGATAAATCATTGCAGACGACATTCGTCAAGTTTATTTTTTGTCGAAATTTGAACTTAAAATGCTTATAAAAGAAAAAAGAAAAAACGACTACATTACACTCAACTTTTTTTTCACTAATAAATACAACTTATAATAAACCTCGTGTTAAATTTTCAAATATTTCGACTTGGCCAAAGTTATGTTCATATAATAATACACGATATTCAACATTACTTTTACGATTTTAGTGAAAAATTGAACTTAAACGCGTATAATAAAATGATTACGTTATGGTAAATTTTTTTTACGACTACATAATAAGTTAAACTTATAATAAACATCGTATTAAATTGTCAAGAACTTCTGTTATCCAAACAATTCTATCTTCATAAAACCAAATAAAAACTAAACAAAATCGAAAAATAGCTTAAAAATCATGTTCTGTGAAAATGTCAGGCGTCTCTAATTATTTTTAACTAAATTACAACAAAATATCATACGCACTAACTAGATTAGAGGTTCCTAAAGTGTGGGTCGCGTTATATTTTTAAATAATACATTTTTTTAGATTCTGAGTGGAGTGAGAAATGTAATGGTTTGACAATGATGTTTATTTATTTATATATTTTTTTATCTGTAAATAACTTTTCTACTAGCTACTTTGCTCTGATGTACAATGATGCCACTTCTTCTGAAAGGAAATCTACCTGGGGCGCTACTTTAAGAAGGTCATTTTTTAATTTTCCCAAGAGTTTTCTAATAAATTGGAAAAACCGGAAATAGTACAAAATGTAGGTATTAGTTCAAAAATATTACAGTCTTTTTTTTCTGTAAACAAATTTTCTACCAGAAAATTGGATCTATACTTGCAAATGAGAGTACGTAACTGAACAAACTTCATGAATCATTCAGAAATGAAAAATAAACCAAAATAAGGGTTATTAATATTATTGTGGGCCCCTTAAATTTAAATCATTTCCAAAATAGGTTGTGCCATAAAAAGTTTATGAATCTCTAATCTAGATTCGAAATTCAACAAAAAAAATATCTATTGTTATTTTTTTAATTGGACCTAGGTTTCTGGTAAAAAGTTGTCTCCTGAGAATAAATAAAAAGTACACGTTACAAAACCAATATATTCTATGAAAAATATAAATAGTAAAACGATTTTCTTTAAACAATAAAAAAAAAATAAAGTAAATGTAAATGACAAAAGTTATGTAATAAATTTGAAAAGTATACTACTAATATTATATCCTGGTTTTTTTTTTTAATATTTCTCGAAAATATTAAAAGAATAACTCTGTATATTCTTTATAATACTTGTATGTTATTAAAAACCTACCATAAAGAAACAACTATTTTTCACAACAACGAATGTATTGAAAATGCAAATGTATACATTTCGATGGTGATCATTGTACCTGTTGAACAATTATTTTAATTCGCTATCTGAATTCAAATTTAACCATCACATCGCATTGAGAAATTTAGCTCCGAGTGCTCTGACACCGAAACGTAATCTACTGCAGTAACTGAAACACGCAAAATAAATGAATCGGAATGTAATTTACTGTATTACACATAATATTATTCTTTATATTATTATCCACACTGTTGCGAAAAAATAACGATCGGAAAAACTAAATCGGTTGTTCGATTTATTTTTTGTCGGTAGTCGTAACATTTAAATTTTAAAACGTGTACATCAATATATACGTTAAACAGAACAGCGTCAGTTTATGGGTAGGTACAATGACCGTTCGAACACTATAATTTTATCTTGTACGATATCTAACGCGAAATAAGAATGTGGTTTACCAAATATTTCATTGTCCATTCCGAGGTGCGTACAATGCATACGTTTATGAACTAAATAGACACGTACCGACAAAATGTACGTAAGTTGTTCAGTACCCGTGTGTTTACACTCTACAAGCAGTGCAGTGGGTTACGTACCTACCGGTATATTGACTATGCGTATAACTATTATATTATTAATGATTAGAATTTCAGAAATATTTATCGAACGAGACTAATATGAATTTAGTTACTTGTCTGTCTAACCCTCTTCCAGTTAAATACGCGCTGTTTATTTAAGTTCTCGCTTGTTTAAACAAGGCGAAGCATTCGGATATTTCGTTTTCACTACCTACCCACCTACCTACCTACCTACCTATATTTATTAATATACGGACAAAAATTAATTAAAACCCCTATTAAATTGCTCTGCGGATATTATTAATCGCATTCCTTAGTAAAATAAACTGTCCAGATCAAATAGTAATATAATTTGGATGTACTGCCGGTTTACGTTGTAGTAATATTAGTAATTAATATGGAAATCCTTCTTCCGCGGAATGATTTGATATCATGTTGTAAAACATAAATGTTGTTACACCGACATAATTGGTTCGGTGGGTTCCGCTGTTGTATAGTATGGTGTAGGAAAAAAAAAATAATAAAAAACATTTAAAATTGTTCACATGACGATAGCTTTATCTGGCTTATGTTATGTCACATGATAATACCTGTAATTATCTTTACATAGCTTTTGAAAATAAAATATTTCGCTTAACAAATATTCTCCCCCCCCCCCAAGGAACGTCTTTATGAGAGGCGACGGGGGCGATCGCCAATCCCTCCCCTCGAGATGAGTGGACTTACAATGGCATTTGACATAGTCATTGGTCCAGAAGCAGATATAATCAATATATTATTCGACGTAATTTTTTTTTTCTTATCAATCGTCAATAATAAATTCGATTATTTCCCCCCTCCTCCCCTGTTATGTTTAAAACCGATAATAAAATTTGCTCGACATAATTATTTTTACGCACCTAACAATTTATTATACATGATAAATACAATTTTAAAATAAATGTAGCGCAGCTTGTACGGGAAAGCCTTGCAACAAATACATAATTATGTCAATATCCATTGGCCATCTATTGAAATAATAGTTCGGTAAGTTACAACTTATAACTAGAAAAATGTAAAATGAATAGGTACAAAAATATTGTAACGGAGTAAATTGTGTTCGACTGTAATTTCAAAACGACTCATCCCTACACGTTTGTCCAGGATTATCTATATTGATTTTGATATATGTACAGCAATTAATAATCGATTAATCGAACACGTTCTTTCATTGTTAGGGATAACATTGCAATCTCTGAATCGTATTTTAAAAGTAATTGAAGATCAATGTAATATTATACGTCGAATTTAGTAATATTGTTCGTTGCTCATACCGAGTAACCGATTGTCTAAACACGGTCACGTTTTGTTATTTTGTTTAGGTTGTGGTCTTCTGGTGGATTTGATGAAGAAAGCGGTACAGACGAAGAATTTCACCGAGTTGGACAACGCAATCAAAACTCAAGTAGAACCAATGTTATACAATAAAGGCGAAGGCAGAATGATACCGATCGCCAAGCTCGTTTTACTGAGAAATCGTGACCGGTCCAGGACGAGATGGGTCAGTGAAAAATATTTATAACAATCAAATAACGTTCGGGACGTCACTTTTGAGACGTTTCAACGTAATCTATATTATAAAACTGAAACATGAAACCAATAAACACGTTTAATAAACGCATTTCAAAACCCTACAGTCTTTAGAGCGATCGAATATGCGTCCGATTCAAAACGGTAAAATCGATGAAATTAATATCATTTTATAAAATGATGGATGTATCATAATAGACAAATTAAAAAACGCATGAACCGACAGGTTTTGGTCATTATAAATAGATAATACATTGTATATATTACAACATAATTGCATGATTATGTTATTTTGTTTATTTTGTTTGCGTACCTATGTTTATATAAAAAAAATCCATTTTCTTTTACTTATTTTATTTTTATTTTCGTATGACCGTTAAGAATGCAAATAGTAAATACAATATAACACAAATATATTATACGAATACAAAATTATGAATTAATAAGATTAAACCAATAGTTTAAAAATTAAGTGTTAAGTTATAGGTAACAATGTGTCATTCGTTTCTTCCTTACGCGGGTGTTGTTAAATAATGTCCACGTCCATTGTGCATCTGATACATAGGCGCACATTAACATCCCTGGTTTGCCTAAGTAATTTATTTCACTATTTTATCGATCATTTGTACGTTATTTTGGTTTATTGGTTTGAATAAAATATTAATTTTCGTCCATTACAAATAGTTCACGAAATCAAAAAATTGTATCGCAAACGTGTACAGTATCAAATAGAAAATTAAACCTTGTATAACATTGACTAGTAATTATAGAATATATATATTTATTTATTTTTTTAATATTTTGAATACATAATAAATTATGTAGACGATCTATTCTTATATAGACCATACAGTTTAGTTGCTTGATATAAATAAACAGAATAGCGATTATAATAATATTTATACAATTTCAACTTAATAATTAGTTATTCATTTTTCTATAAACAATTATAATTAATTTAAGTTTTGATTTTTTATATTTATGTAGAAATTTAAAATTGTTGTAATATAGTTTATTGCGGTATTAGGGGGTTGCGGGTGCAGAACCCCCAACGGATATGTGTACCGTAAATTATTCTATTAGCACCTCCTAATTTCACTCCCAATTTGCGCCCGTGATCAGACGGTTACACCGGCCTTGGCCTGTACGAGAAAATAAATAAATAATCGGCTACTCCGGCTATTGTATTATGTAGTTAACAATATTATTATTCATACAGATGCATAATAATTTTTACATATACAGCGTAAACTCTCTGTGACGAACCTTAATAAGGTACCAAGCGTTTCCGCGTTTTCGGCATTCGGTCACCGTGTGCATTACCGTGTGGTAAGGTCCACTCCACACAATTCGCATGTATAGGAGGAGCGTTTTTGGCCGTGAAATGATCGCTGTGAGTTGTGAACGTGTTTTCTATTCGTGGGCTGTTCAATATTATTTCGACTTTTTTTCTTTTTTCAATCCGGGGTTTTGGCGTTTTGCCATATTGAAAAATTATTTTTAATTGTGTTCAATTATATGTTTTGTTTTCTTTTACGCCATTTGTAGTTCAGAGCTTTTTGTGTCAACATACGCGATCATAATGTTTAAGATTGGAGTGCGGGTAAAAGTGGCCGCTATGACTTGCTGCTTGGTCTGCTTTTTAATTTCCAATTATTCCGCTGCACCCAGGTGGCCACATGCAGGATACGTATCCCGTTATTTTATCGGTAGTATCCATGTTATATGATGCGTATTTGAATTTTGGGAAACTTATTCCGTTTTTGAATTCGAAATTGAATATATTATGAGTTCTTAATATTGTTGAAAATCAATAGACAGTTTGATAATTTGTAACATGTAACTGTATATGTTCACTTTCTATAGACGAACGAAGACTGAAGAATAAAATGTTGATTACATTGCAAACAAATTCACTGATCGGTTCGATAACGTTTGAAAAAACCCGAATCAAATTTACTCAACAAAATCTTTGTAGATAATTGTTAGTTCTTGATAAAAAAAAAAAATTTAATTAAATTACTCTGTATAATTCAACATTTTTTTTTTTTCGTAAAAACGCAGTAATAATTAAATTCGGATTTCGAATAGAAGTCCGCGGAATTCGTTTTCATTATTATTTACACAATTTGATCGTTCTCCCAACCACTTTGGCGTATTGTAATCGAATATTTATCACACAGTTGTTTCGCTAAATTAACGTTTTAAGTTTAGACAGAAGGTGTTTTGGTGGTAGGTACACATTATAAAGTAGCTATATAATATTATCTCAATGACATAATGTATTTATTTCCATGTGGCCCCGCGCTTGTCTAAACTTTAAACATTTATAGTTTAACAACTACTACATGATTAATATTCAATTATGGTTCATTAAAAAGCGACCTCTTTAAACAGTTTTATAAATTTCGGACAACAACGCTAAATCACCTCGGTCAACTCGTTGTATATTATGGATATTTCGTGAACTTTTTTCATACCTATGACCTACACAGTATCACATTTCGCTTTGAGACCGGGGCAGTAAAACGATTTCCGCATACTCGAATACATAATTACCCGCAAACTTCTCTACGAATTTCGTGTTTTTTTTTTCTTCGTGAAAAAAATTGTTTATATCGACATGATATAGTACTCTCGTTCTTCATGCAACTCTAAAAATACTAGTGGCTAGAATAATAATGTATATTATAAATTGTATTCAAACACACTGTCTGTACCTCAGAATTTAAAATGTATATTACCTACATTTCAGTTTTATGCGATTTTTAGGCTATTTAACTAAGAGAAATTTAGAAAAAAAAATTTCCAAAGTCATATGACGTGTGGTCAATTACCTGTCTGTGCAATCAGTGTAACTGAATCTGTATATAAAACTTTACTTAAGCATGTTTACTGTCAATTATGTTAACACAATATGCTTGTTATAAAAAGAAACAAAACGTCACTCAAGTATCTGGATTGTCACCTGTTCGAATTACAACGAAAATTTTGCACGGCATGTCAACTCATCCGCCACATAACCTCACTCTATCCAAAAATAATCACACAGTATAATTTATCTCGTTTTTTTTTTTTTTTAGTAAACATAGGCTGAACAGAAAATGTCTTTAAATTGTAATACTCAGACTGGTACTTATATAACTTTCAGAGAAAAGTGCATATAGTTATGCAGCAGGCTGCGTCGCATTTGCTAATTGATGATTATTATTACAACTACTTGATTGCACATTTTTTTTCTTTGAACTTTAAACAAATTATTAAAAATTACGAATTCAATGAAAATAAAACGGTGATATATAAAAATTTCCAGAAGAATAAATTCTATGAAATGGCTATTTTCAAATTTGTCAACAATAATAAAATAAAAGTTATTTTTTTAAGTTTTTTTTTACCAAAACATAAAAAGTGAAATAAAATATAAATATTCTTAGTCCTTATCCACGCGAGTAATATACAAAGAGAAACAGAATGTGTTTAATCTTTATTATTTCCGGATATATTACAATGAGTCGTATATCTTCGTGGAACACCCTATATGTATTCTACCCGACACCCGTCAACAAAAAGACAGAAAATAATTCTGGTCATTTCGATTGGACGTTACTATATGTGAGTATCGTATATTATCGGTAGGTATAGTTAGTTTCATTGTCGTTTTACTAATATGACAGACATTCGAAACTAGCACTGGTAATACTAACTGCTTAATATGTAACGACCATGTAGAAAGATCAATGCATCCGAGAAATTCAGACGCTAGGCTCTTGGTTCTATAAGAATAAAAGTGCTAGTGTGAAAACGGCGCAAATAAAATCTTATACTCTGGCCGAATAATAAATTTGCATTTTTTTTTGTTTTTTCGAATTTTTCCCGAAAATAGAGAGCGTTGCACTTTACCGTGCTCGTATTACTCGTATGTGTATGTATGTTACACCCCGTGATCGGTGAAATCGCCCGTTATCACGTTATATATTTTATACTTTTCGTTCATTTTTATTTTTTTGCCGTTTGTTTCAACGCTAGGGTGTATTTGCCTATCATCGAACCCGAAGATAAGAACATTACCGTTACAACCGTTATGTTCTCTTTGTAAAACTGCCGTCAGGCATAGATAAATATAATAAATACGTACAGTGAAATCCGCTTATTACGGTGCCGCGTATAACGATATTCCGGGGAAAAAGATACCTAGCAATGTACACCTGTACGGTTGGTTTTATATCCCGCGTGCAGCGAATTCGGTCGTTTATACCGATGTTGGTTACAACGATAAGCCGAACATAACGATGTTATTTTGAAATGAAAATTGATTTTTACGTTCGCCTATCACAGTATTATTGTACAGACATAGTGTATTTATAAACGAAATATTGGTACCCATCGGGTTTCGCGGTAATTCATAATCTACTTTACCTGTAACAGATAATGTGTCGTATGCGCGGTATAGATGGCAATTTTTTATAGGTATTATTGATCGGATGGCGTATTTTTGTTTCGGTAAACAGAAATATCCCGCGAGAAGATATGCCTCTTGAATATCTCCGGAGATAATAAAGATAATCAAATTCTGTTTGTTTATATGTATATTACTCACACGGACGAGAACTACAGATCTTTAGTTTTGAATTTTTTTTTTTTTAGTAAACAAATTAAAAAAATTAACGTTTTTTTTTTTATTGTTTTCGGCAAATTTTAAGACAGCCGTTCTATAGATTTAATTTTTCTAAAAACTTTAATGTATCACACATTTATATCCGATGAACAGTTCCTGAGTAACAGCCGTATTCGCGCATCGCGGTTATGCTATTCCCAAGGTAACATCGGTTTTCACACGGATTAGTAGAATTTAAAACGGCTTAAAACGAATTAAAATTTTCAGATAAATAAACTCTACGGAATGGCCTCCTTAAAATTTGCCGAAAATATTAAAATAAACAGTTAATTTTTTATATTTGTTTACTAAAAAAAAATAAAATAAGAAAATTTATTATCTTTATTATCTCCGCAGATATTCAAGGGGTATATATCTTCGTGGGACATCCTGTATAATAGGTATAGATGTATTTCATTCCGTCACGTTGAAGATTATAATTTGTCAACACACAATTTCATATTCTCGTCATAAGTAACTATACCATAATATTATTAACCATGCTTACGCCATAATCGATATTTTATAGTCGTTTGCGGTTGAGACGGTTTAAAAATAATTTTTCGGAAACAATATTATCGATTTGCGTCCCATGGATTGAATTTTGTTTGCATTGTGGTGTACAGAACAACACTGGATGGCCGTCAGTATTATGATAGGGACACACGAGAGACACGAAGTCGGGCGTTCATTGACGTATCCTGGAAAATATTTCGGGGAGATTGTTAAATTTACAATTATCATAACCCACTTCCGGTTTTTCAAATATGACGATGAATAAATTACATTTGAAAAATGAAAAACACCCGCGTAAGCGGCAAAGCTCCGTCCGTCGCCAGATTCGCATTTCCCCCGTTCATTTTTTATTATAGAAATATTCTTTGCGAAACAATAAATAACCGAATACTAAGAGAACACAATATATGTATAGTATAGCATACACGTACTATCATACTGCGCTATAATCGGTATCCCGTCAAAATGACGCGGCAAATAATGTCGCGTGCGCGAAAACGTCAACGAATATAAAACACCGTAACACCAAAAAAAAATATCTACTTTTTCAATTTTTTATTTGTTTTTAAATTTCATTTGTATTGGTACTTTTGTTTTGCGTATTTTGACACATTTAAATATTGGCCTTTAAATATTTTCTTTTTTTTAAACAGATTATCGGATTTTAGTGTATAAACGCGCATAACGCACCAATGACAATGGGAGTGTTTAATTTTGTAAATTTTTCAGTCGTTATCCATACGATTTATATAGTTGTTATTGTTTTTACGTTTTAACAATTTTTTAATGTCATAATGTAATATGTCATTACAAAGTTGTACAAAGTATGTTAAAAAGTTCTGAGTAAAATAGGAAATTAAGCCAAATATAAACTAAGTTTTTAAAACGACATATTATTTATAAGATAAAGCAACAAAACAGTGATTACGAAACGAGATAATTTTACAAGAACTTACTGCAATAGCCCCGAAAAATAATTAATTTTTTTTAATTACTTTAACGCGTTTAAGATTATTATTTTTCGAACCGATTTACCGCAAATTAACCACGCACTGTATTTTGTCAGTTGCCGGTAATTGGTATTTTCTCAAAAGCAATTTGGAAATGAGAAATCTAGAAATTAGATAGGCACTCCAGTATATAGGTACATCATCTGAGACCAATTTTCAGCTGATAAAAAAATATAAAGGCAATAATATAAACCTTTTTTTCAGTAGACACGCCTGTTATTATTATTGTACACTCAAAAGTATGTGCAACATAAAAAACCGTACACTTAATATCATTTTGTAAAACACAATATTATTATGTTATTATTGGGTCTTTTACCATTTTTTCCGAAATCCAAATGCAAGTAAATTGACGAAATCCCTCGTTCGTGCGGAAATTGATAATCCGGTTTAGATCGCACCACAAGTACCTACAGTGTATCCCCCCGTGTTTGACAAATTTGTCTAGCGGTGTTAATATTAGTTTTTTTGGGGGGGGGGCAATAGCAGTTCTCTCAAAAATGATAGAAAAAACCAAAAAATAACATCTCATACTAATCGAAAAAAATGTAAATCATTCCAAATAATAATTTAATATCAGTTTGTTAGTCAACCTGTACTAAAATGTATTTATTTGTTGTATCACCGACATGAGTTACATAGTTTCTCTGAATTTGAAGTAATTTTTTTTACCAAATATAAAAATGTAAATATTTGTACCTATTTGTACCTTGCAATTAATGTTAAAATTAGAATTGTAAAGTTCCAATTCATAAAAATATCAAGTTAATAATTTAATACCGTTATTATTGTATGTAAGTACATATCTGACTACCTATACTAAGACCCTATAAACATGTTCTTTAGTGCCATGGCGATTCTGAGAACTCTGTATCTAATAATTTTGATTTCAAAGGCATAAGAGTCTTATATTCAATTTGATGAAAATATTTTTTCTCGTCATTTTCTAAGTTTACCTAACCTAACCAAAATGTATCATACAATCAATGATTGTACAAATACATAAAAATGGTAGCATAAAATATAATTATCATCGTGGTAATGGTCTAGGGATTTTAGGTGTTAGTCAATCTGATCTGATAACAATTGTTTTTTGTTATCAATTTTAAGAGAACTGCTGTGAGCTCTTTTTTTTTCAATCGGTTTTTCTTCGAGTAGAACATCGCGGATTGGAGAAAAAATAGAATTTTTATTTTTTCCCCCTAAATACGAAAAAAACAAATAAATAAAGTTATTATTATTAGTTTTTTTTTTGTACTTATACCGATATCCCCCTCGAAGACAAACCGATTGAAAAAAAAAATCGAAAAAAATGTAATTTAAACAGAACTAATTTTATTTTATTTATACGAGTCGCAGTGCGCAATGGCTTGCAGTTATACCATTTACGTCAATAATATTATCTATTCGTCTTCCGTGACTATAGATATTATATTAAAATGTTACGCGCTAAAAAACACCTAGGTACCTACTACATATATTCGTGTTTAAGACTTTGAAGTAAAATACTTCTACGAAACATACACGAATAGAGTGTAAAAAACATTTTAATAAAATATATATATGTTTTTATATTCCACAGAGTCTATCTGCAGTCTGTTTGTCCGTCACCGCTTTGCGTCGTCGTGGTTACCGCGTTAACTATTGAATAAACATGTCTTGGCCTAGACTCCTATAGCTGCAGGTATCATTTTGGTTAATTATATTATCATCTTATAAAATAAAAAATAAAATATTCTTAGTTAGGTAAAGTTATACGTTAAGACGCGCTACAGGTTACCGAAAATTTTCTATAAAATTAAAAAGGATAATGGGTATAGGTAATAACAGTTTTTATTAAATATTACGACTTAACGGTTAGGTGCACATTTTACAATAATATTTACTTAATAACAACAATAAAAAATAACATTTTATCAAACGCAGTGTGCCAAATTAATTTAATTCTTATCAAAAACAATAATTATCCCGGTAGTTTTATAGCATACACTCGCAAATAAAATTATTGTAAATTTCTATTTTAATAAAAATGGCGTGCAAGTACTGTTCATAAATTCAAACGAATTTCGCCGAAGTTGTGCCGGGTCCCTACGACTGGTCAAGTACACCAACAATGATCCATGACGAGCGATTTACAAATATAGTGTAAAATACAAAATATTAGTCGTGTATTTAACGATTTTTTTTTTTTTGTAAATGTTGGTAGAAATATCGGAAGTAATCCTAAGTTTAAAAGTTATGAAGAAAAATCGTGGCTAGATTTAAGCAATGAATATTTTATCCGTCGTGACTTAAAACATGTATTGTTGTTCAAATAATAACGCAATTTTTAAATAGTAATCAATTTTTTTTGTTCTAAAAACCGATTTGCCTGCATAACAGGCAAATCTACCGATGGTGCGTTATTTTCGATTAGTAAATGTATTCATGCGAACTTAGATAGTAGTAAAAAAGTCCCAGGAATATTCTTAATGTGTCAAAAAAGCTTTCGATTGCGTAAATCTTGAAATACTTTTAAAGAAATTTTAAATTATAGGGGTTCGGGAGGCGAAATATACGATTTATTAAGTTCACATTTATCAAATAGAATGCAAGTAGTTATAGCAAGGACATGTACAAGAAAAAAGAAAAAAATTATTATTTATTATTTATTTAACCAATTCAAATAGACCACCGAACTTTGCTGCGTTTTGACGTCCGTCCGTATCGTTAACCTCCGTAGTGTTACCCGCAGTAAAAATACATTCCTCGCTCCGGTCAGAATCTAAAACTATAATAATATTGTATAGCTATGCTTACGCATAAATCGAAATACTGCCGGGTAAAATCACGAGTGTTTAATATACTCTGAATGTTTTTGCTACGGTTTTTTTTCTCTCGGTTGAGATGATTTTGAATTATCGTAACCGGACAAATATGTCTCCACGATCATCATCAGACCGCACAGGTAATATTTATATATTGATTATTAACTGGTTACTTTTTTTTTAGTTAATTTAAACGGTTAAAAACGTCGTTAACTCGCCTGCGTAATAGTGCCGTGCGCGGAAACGCTAATCCGAAACGAACCCGGTAGGCGGAATTACTGCGCGAGCCGATGAATTGATATAATCGAACGGCGGAGACCGACCGCAGACGATACGGAGCAGTATTATCATATTTTACGATCGTAATAACTTTACAGGGACAACTACGGTTATCCGATTCATGCCTAATCGTTTTAATCGAATACCGTTCCGGCGAAAACCTAACGCGGCGGTCTCAATATTGTAACGTGCCGATATTTATTACTCGATACACCCACGAAACATGGTTCGAACGCGGTATTTTCGTTTGCTTCGATAATTGAAAAAAAAAAAATAAATAAATAATTATACAGATGGGCTATTAGTATTTTATGTGTACGCCGCTTCACGCGTCAATGTGATCTCCGTTATCATTTCCCGACGATCGGTGGGAATGATGGCTGAGATAATATCGGGGACGTCCGACATTGCGTAGGTATACTATTATTACACTTGTATTATGTTGCGGAATACGAGTCAGGGCGCATCGTTTTTTTTATTTTTTTTTTTTTCACATCACGATCCAGCGTTTATCCGCGTAGATTTTGGGCGAAATCGATTTTGGTGTTTTTCAGTCGCTATGCGATCGTTTTAACGATCTCGTTCACAACATGTTCAAAACATGTTGTCCGAACTGCCATGTTTCACGGAGTCGTTGCCTGCCGGAGCGGTGTGCCGAAATTTTTCTGCGACCGGACGGAAGGCCGATAAAAATGATTCGGCTTTGCGCGGACCGATTCCCGGTTTTGTGGACAGACTACGAAAATGATAACGACGAGTGCAACGCAACGCTCGTATCTGATACGCGGTATCTAACCGCATTAGGAATAATTGCGCCGCAGTTCCTATAGGATTTGCCACGGTCGTCTGGCCGTCTGCGATTGTCGATTCGCCATCGTTTCCTTAACCGTAAACATTTCCGGTCACGCACAAGTTTATGCGTATACTATACGAATAGGCATTATCGGGGCCTGATTAACCAACAGGCTGAAAAGGCCGCTGCCTGAGGCACCGTTAAATGGTAGGGGACGTAACGGAACGATTGTTTTAAATCGATTTTTTTCAAACTTGCATCTCTCATTTTTACGTGTTTTGACGGGTACGGGAGAATTTACAGGGAGAGGGCCGAGAATTGGGCGAGCGATGAGCGAACAAAAAAAAAATTACGACGAGCCGAATCAATCCCGGCCCGTCGGTGGGAAATCCATTAATTCCCAGGCCCTGGGGGGTTGTACGGTTTCGAAGAAGTTTCGCCGGTATTTCGACTCGCGCCTTGTGTGTAGGTAGGTGCGTACCTGCATCATGCTGGCGTACAAAGGGAACGAGCGATTTCTCTCGCGATAAGTTTAAAAACGATATTGTAATGTCGTTTATGTGCGCGCGCGTTTACGTTCTCGTAACGAGGTATTTTATTGAGTGCGCGGCGACAACGCGGTCGTGCAACATAACGAAAGGCAGCGAACGTTTTACACGACAAACGGCGCGCCGCCTACGTATTATTCGCAATTGGAAAATTACGGTTTTAATTGAGTTGAAAGGCGGTTCGTTAAATTCCGGTCCGCGATAATAACAACGTTGATCAAATGGGGGCGCGAATTAATTAAATAATAATATCATACGCGCACGAAAATCGCACGGCGCCCCGGGTACCCGGGCGTAATGTTATTATTGTTGTCCCACTTTTGTACACGTTACAAGTCTGTCGTGTTGTGCCGCGTACGATCGAAATCATCGTCTCGTATTCATCGCGGTTATGATGATGATAATAATAATAATACACTAGTGTGCCGGTGCATTGAGAGACTAACCGGATGAAAAGTGCGCGCGTACAACAGGCGCGCGTTATGTCCGTTTGAGCGTGCCGGCGACTCCTCCGCTAAAAACACCGTCCCCGAGCCGGCCCCGCGCGAATCACTGTTTGGATTTCGCGTATGGGGGTGCACGCGATTAACGTCCGCGGGACGTTCTGGCGTTCTCCGGTGAGAGACGCGGCGACGGGTGTCGAAAAAACGAAATCGTTTGACGTTCGCCGCGCGGGCGCAACTAAGGAGTGGGGGGGGGAGACAGGGTGTTCTGGGGCGCCCCCGTGTTTGAAATTCGCACCCGCTAAAAAACCCAATCGGCTTTCCCGTAGCAACGACTAAATATTCGTGCTTCGTGGTTAACGAGCCAAACGAAATACAGGATTTCCTACTACGGACAGTAGCGCGTGTGTGCGTGAAAAATAATGTTGAATTATAGTTATGATGCATGTACACAAAATTTGAAATGAAAAGTGTAGTCGACTATTGTAATAGTAAGAGAATTGTGTGTGTGTGTGTGTGTGTGTGTGTGTGTGTGTGTATATTTGACGTGTCCGTCATTTTAACGCCCTCGAAATTGACGGTCTAGTTGCGCTTATGCATTCGCGGTGTACGGGAAATCTCGTTGCCGTTCATATTGGTCACGATTGGGCATCCATTCCGACCGCGTTCATATTTTACATCATTCCGAGAAAAAAAAAGACGTTGCTTACAGAAATATTGTGAAAAAAAAAAAACTACGGACCGTCCGAACACGAGACAAGACCAGATCACCGTGTCAATCCAATTGGCCGTCCAATTATCAGACAACTCCGAGAACATGAGACGCCTTAAGCGTCCGAAACCATACGGCTTGGTTTGAGAATTTGAATTAAGGGCAGGAGCCACTTCATTGGAAGTGTGACTTCATCAACGTATAAAATTTATGTTAACATCTAGTATGTAATATATGTCTTGTTAAACATATTTATAAAGACCTTCGAGTCGTTTAAATAATAAAATCCCCGGGTATTTAAAAAAAAAAGAAAAAAAAAACCGCGGAACGTTTTAAAAAGCTACGGTAAATAAATACCGTTAAAACGTAACCAAAATTGATAAAGTAAACGCAATTTATAGATACTTGTTCCCGGTAAATTGAAAATCGGTTCGATAAAATAATAGTAAATTAATGAAGCCGTTATTTTCCATTCGGTGGAACGACATTGTGTCGCAATAATATCAACTTGAATTGATACATTTAACCCGAGTTACCGTCGACTTGTTAACACGACGTTATTGTTGAATCCGTTAACTATATTGACGTTTCAAACATTTAACACTCGGCGGCGGCTCACGGGGCTTGTAATAAGCGGCCGGACAAATGTTCTGAAAATTACAACGGGAGGGGGGGGGGTGTTAATCGATATACACGGAGAGACCGTCCGCTTATTGGTTAACTTTGGTTATCAGTAACAATTGTTTTAATTGTAAACGTATTTAGTGTACCTGTATGACCACAGGTGCGCGTTTCTCCGAAACCGAACACGTTTTAAACGAAATTCTTTTTGGAGATTTTGAAAAATGTAATGTATGCGGTTGCATATAACGCGCAATTATTTCAGTTGTATTACGACTGGTGTAAATGTTTAATCAATTGTGTGACGGCACGCGAAAACAAATTCGAAAACTCATAACAATTCAGACAGGCCGGACGGGCCGCGTTTACAATTTCTAATTACGTTCGTTTTTTTTCTGAACAATTTGTCAGCTTAAAACCTTCGGGAAATTACCAATGAACAACGCTAACAACGCTAGTTCCCGCGAATTTGACTTCCACGTACAATAGTAAATACAATTTAACGTGGATGTTATTGTAATATCTCATAAAACCGATAACTTCCTAACTTGTTCAGCCCACGGTTCAAATATGAATACCAATACACTCTTTATGGAAAATCAATAGATTGTGTAGTCGACGTGGATATTATTGCAACGAATAAAATTCTCGATTCTAGTTTTATAAATACCTATATAAATTTTTTTTTTTTTAAATAAACTATGAGGTTTATTACGATTACTTTATTACTCAATAACTAAATGAATTAGGGTTACAAGTATGAAATATATGTAAAGTAAACGAATTATAAGCAATTATAAATTAAGTTCACTGTATATATATATATATATATTTTTATAATTTTATACTTTTTATTATGTATATTCAGCAGATTTTTTTTAATTGGACGCTTTAATCGCGTTAAGTATGAATAAATAAATAGGTATTACTATATTTTTTTATTTGTCAAACGTAAAACATTTGAAATTATAGTCAATGCAGTAAATTCTGTGCATTTATTTTATTTTTTTTTTTTTTTTTAAGAATTTTTGCATTTCTACGTTAGTACATATTAATTCCGCACGCCGGTCGATCGCGATAATAATTATACCGTACCTCTAGTTGAAACAATTTGTTACCGAAAAAAAAAAAAAAAAAATTATTTATTTAAGTCTAAGTTATATTTTATTGGCGTGCATTGTGAGACGCGCAGTTACTAAATTAAATTCGAGAGTCGATTATCCGTTTTGCGCCTAAGAAATTCCAAATGCGGAATGAAAAGAAATACGTGTTCTTACGTCGTCGTCGTATTATACGAGTTAATGGACAAAACATCGGCTGGCAGCGACGCATTTCACTTTTAAAGCTGTTTATTCCGTTTTCTATACAACGTTTCAACCGAAACTTTTCAAATAAATTAACCAGAAGTAATACGATTCGGCTGGTCTCCCATAAATGAATCTCGCGACCGAGTCAATTTGATTTTTGTTCCCCTCCACGTTCCCGCCTTCCCGCTCGTTGAATATTAATCCCGGATCCTAATAATATACTTCTGGGATTCATTATGGGTTTCGCTCTCCCTTTATATTGTTCGTTACTAATGCGATTTGTTTTCCACTGTACGCATAGCTTCCGCCGTTAAAGAATATGGAGGACCCGAATGATTACGACATCGAAAAGGATATTCCCACCATCGAAGAGCTGGAAAAACTGGGTAAGTGCGCCGCCTCGTGTTGCAGTGGCCGTTAAATTCCCCTATATTATATTTTATAAAACCATTTGGAAACTGTTTACTCGCAGGAGAAGTACAATATCGCGAAGTGTGTTGGGACTTGAAGGAAAGAGGGACGGTGGGAGAAACGGCATTGCATCTGTGTTTGCTGAACGCCACGTCTATACACGCAGACTTGGCCAAAAGGCTGTTGCATTTCTATCCCAAACTTGTCAACGACATTTACATGATTGACGAGTATTACGGTGAGTCACGGACGAATAATCCCGCGATTAAAACCGTCGCTGTAACGCGTGCAAAGAGTTTTTCAGCGTTCTATACATAATAACTTCGAGAACTTTTCGGTTATTGATTTTCGGGGTTTTATTTACTTACGGCGACTAAATTGTATTATAAACTGCGGTCGTTACTCGCTATATAATATAGTGTAATCATAAAAAACCGTGCAGTTATGTTATTGTCGAATTTTAACCGCGATAATCGATATGCAAGACTTACGCAGTTCGTGGTGTTGAAAATAGGCGGTGCACAAAAAAAAAAAACAGCATTTCTCAGATCACATTCGCAAAGTAATTAAATTCGGAAAAATAGTCATTGGTAAAATGACGAGTATATACCGCGATTTTTTTTTTTTTTTTTTTGAACTTATATTGAAATCCGGTACGGGTCTTTCCAATGTTTTAATTTTATACTTTCGAAATTTGTCCTACGAGCAATAATCCACGTTGGCGACATGATAGTTCTAAGCATACCGAAAAATATTTTTAAATTATTTTTTTCAACAACACCCCGATATTCGTAATGATCAATTTGTTATAATAACGAACGATTAGATGAAAAAATAAAAAAGTATAGTTTCGAGGAAATGACATACGGCGCGTTTGCGCCTAAGCACGAGCCGCCACTTGACCAGTGACTGTATTAGATTTACGTATGTATTAAGTTGATAAAAAATTATGCGGTGACAGTTCTATAAACTGTTCGTTCTGTCCGTATCACATTAATAATATTATCTATACACCTGGTTTCCGATATGCTACAGGAGAGAGCGTGTTGCACATGGCCATTGTAAACGAAGACCCGGCCATGGTAAAAGTGCTGATGGACAGTGGTGCCGATCTGAACGAGCGATGTTTCGGCAACTTTATGAGCACCGAAGATCAAAAGGCTTCCAGATCGGATTCGCTGGACCACGAATGGGTGAACCTATGTCCGGATACCAATTACGAGGGGTGAGCCACCCACAGGGAAACAACGGCGAACCGGTGGCGTAGCCAAGTAGCTATAGGCAAAAGATCCGAAAAAAAAGTTAAAAGGTTGGGTTAAGTTACGTGTGAAGGAACGAATATTTTTAGGTATACATTTGGAAGTCTGTCTGTTATTTAGGTATACGAATTCATTTCGATAAACTTGACTTTAAATTACAAGGAAAGAGCACTGTGTACTTTGCATCCCCAAATCTATTTCCTTAAGAATTGTTTTTTGGTTTTAAAATACGAAAATTACATTTTTCTTGTTTTCGTATCCAATTTAAGACGTCATAGTTCAACAAGCGAGGCTAACTGATAATATAATTGGTACTGAATACATTATTTTCTATAACGTAGAAAACGGGGCGCAAGTTGAAAGCTCGAATAATTATTTAAATATTTCAAATGCTCGGTATAGTTTGTGTAAAAAAAAAAAAAAAAAGGAAAACATTATAATTTATAACACAATATTTCACGATGCGTTTATCACACACAGTAATATAGCATAATACGTATTCGTGTGAATTTAATGGAGCGGGGATGAAAAAATAAAATAAAAACCGAACGGCGTGTGAAGTAGGATTTTTGGTTAATCCTATTAGGATGCGACGGCTACGCCACTGTGACGACCAATAACCACAACGGTAACCGCGGCGGTGACCTATCGTGGTTACTGATATTTCCACGTTCTCGAAAACCTTCGCAGGTACGTTTACTGGGGCGAGTATCCACTGTCGTTCGCAGCGTGCCTCGGCCAAGAGGAGAGTTACCGTCTGATGTTGGCCCGAGGGGCCGACCCCAACAACCAGGACACCAACGGCAATACGGTTCTGCACATGCTTGTCATTTACGAGAAAATCGTGAGTGCACCGTGTTCATATTGTTACTGATATTATTAGGTACGAAAACGTGGTATTTTTTTTTTAAAAAATTTCACAACTCCCCCCCCCTCCCCTTCCCTTCGGTTCCGGGCAAATGAATCTTGCAAACGGCAAACTACTAACTTCGATAGCAGTTTAACCGGACCGTTGACTGAGACCCGTGAGCCTGGCTTGCAATCTCCGTAATAATATGGCGAACCTATTTTTGACCGCGGTCGAAGAGTCCATTACCAGTATAATATATTATGTTTCAAAAAAAAACAAAAATCTCTCGACGCGCCGAAAATAATATAATATATCGCCACACATCATCGACTCTTACACCATAGACCGTACTCGTGTAAAACGACGTAATAAATAACCGGGATACCGATTTAGCGTATACTTGAAACGAACAGTATGAAATGGAAACACGTGGCGTGACGATCGATCACATTGTTTTTCCTGTTAAATAGTACAGTTGGTAATAATTGTAATAATGAAAAAGTATTCGAATAAAAACGTTTTAGTAATTTTTTCGTATTTTAACATTATATTCTAGATACTTTAACGAAAAAAATGTTCGAATAAAATATTATGTTCTAAATAGGTTTTTAGATTCTGAGCGGAGCGAGGAATACATTGGTTTTACAAAAATGTTTATTTTTTTCTTTCAGTGAACAACTTTTCTACCAGAAATTTTACTCCGATTTTCAAGCATAACGATTTTTCGGAAAAGAAATCTGATTGACGCGGTACTTAGAGGAGATCATTATTTTTGATTTTCCCAAGAGTTTTCATAATAAATCAAAAAAACGGAAAAATGTACGAAATGTATTATTTTGAATTTTGTTATGATTCAGATAAAAATATTCGTACTGAATTGAAATTTGAACAAAAACTTATATTTGCCTTTTAGAGATGTGGTCAAAGTTTAAAAAATATTTTAACCATTTTCGAGCTATTTATTGACATTTTAATTTTGCGAGTTTTTACGTGATTTTAATTCAGTAGGTACTCTGTAGACAAAACTGTTAGACCATAAAGAAATGCTTGGAAATTTAACAGAACGTTCATTATAAGTCGTACTTTGTGATAACAAAAAATTGAGTGTATAATACAATTTTTTTAAAAAATAATTTTAATATCAAATTTTAACAAAAATCGTAAATATTACGGCCTTTCAAAACATGTAGAACTGAACTCCGCTCAGAATCATTTTTCGTTACCAATTATTAATCGTTGCGTACAGATGTACATTAAATGCACTTCTATATCCAACCTTCCCAACTTCTCTCCGACAAAACTGGCACACCCGTTGTGCAAAGTGTGTCCGTCTTTTTTTTTTTTATATTTGAATACTTTTATCGGAAAAAAATACGATTAATAAATACTACGGCTTTTCGTTATATTTTGATCAATAACAAAAAGGAGTGACTGTTATACCAATCCCGCGGCCTGCGAGCTGCAGAGCACTGATAAGAAATCATTTCTTGTTGTTCGCCATAGACACACCATTGACAATGTTATTATTGTTATTATTATTATCATTATTAATTAACTATTTGATAATATTGTCAAAATTCATTAACGTAGTTTATAGCACGTACGTAAAATATCTCTGTTTGTGTTTATCATGCAACACACATATTTTGGGTTTAACAATACAAATTAGCGTCGGTAACCAAAACAATCAACTAAACAAAAAATATTCAAAAACATAATTTTGAAATATTCGAACATGTATTCTGAATAACTTTTAATCCATTTGTTCGAATACGCACTACGAATATAAAATCAAAGTATTCTTTACAGGAATAAGGGGAGCACTTGAGTTGCGTCCCGTAAAAAATGTATACACGAATTGCGTCCTGGATTTTTTGGGACGCAATTCGTGTATTTTAATGAGCGGTTCTTAAGTTAAAATAAATACTAAAACATCTGTAATTGTTAATGTATTTTTAACACTGATATCAATATGTACGTATAAATGTCGATGCATTTATTTAGCTGGTCTTTTATATGACTCTTGTTTTGCTTTATACAAGCACATATACAATGCGGTACATTTCCAACATTGAATATTATTAGCCAGACGTTTATGAAAACAGAACTTATAACTGTCAAGTATTTTCGAATTCTTCTGTTTTTCACTTGGAATATTTTTCACGTCCATTCCGAACATGAACAGCTAATCACGTAGGTATATGAAAAACAGTAAGAACGAAGATTGAACTGCAGACAAAGATATACTAAACTCAACAATAATTATCAACAGTAAATACTTGTACATAATCGAGTACAGCGTGGTAAGTCCAGAATATTTGAAAACCAAATATAAATTAATACAAAGCTTTACCGATATAGTGTAGGTACTTGGTAGAATAAAGATCGTGTTTTTATTGTTCGTGATAATAACGATAAACGAACTTCCTTATTGTTGCTTATCAACCAAGCACCGGTAACAAAATCCATCCATTATCGTAATTTATAACATCATAGACGTCTAATATATCGAAAAATAGTATCAAGCTGCACCACGGAGAACCCCCGAAAACGAAATAAAAATCAACTACCCAACCAATATAATGGGACGCAATTCGTGTATACCTTTTTTTACGGGACGCAACTAACGTGCACCGGGAATAAATAGATATTCAGGTACACATAGTATAAATATATATTTACATAGTACAGGCCTGCACGGGCCGACAATCCCTGTTCCGGCCGGCCGGGCCCGGTTTCGTTTCTATGCATACAGAGCCGGGATTTAAAAATGTAAATACCAAAATCGGTTTTAAATAACACTCCGTCTGTTTATGCGATTTTTAACACGGCTTGTCATTCGAAAATCAAAAGTAGTTTCACCCTCCCTCCCCCCCCCCATATAATTAGGCTGACAAATAAAAGAGTAACGTGAAATAGTGCTGCTAATTTCTTGTGTGTTCAAAAGACGAATTCCGAAGAAAGCCAATTAGGTACTTTCGACGAAATTAGTTTCTCGCGGTACGTTGATCACCTGTACAGAAATTCGGCGCTGCACGGTACGGTATTTTATTGACGCGGAAAAGACCGGCCCCTGCCCGGTTTAAAAAATTGTTCAAAGCCCGGCCCGGGTGATATAAAGTAGGTGCAATATACTGTTACGACACATGGCACGCGGGTTTTTATAATCTCGATGCGACAAGCATAAATTTAACATGATATAATATTTTATAACGCGAGCATCAAAGTTTTAACGCCGAATATTCACGAGAATATCATAATAATGTAATACCTGCAGTTGCGAAAGATTTCTTATATTTTTTTTTTTTTTCTCAACTAGATAACCGATTTTACCGGTCCGTTATAACGTGCGTTCAACGTATCATATAACTGCGCAAAGCTGGAAAAATCACTAAAAAAGAATGCATCTCATAAATTTTAAGTTATTTGAAAAAAAAAAACCAACGAAATTATAACCATTGAGTTTGGAAAGAGTTAGAAGTCGAGTGCATTTTTTTTTTTTTTTTTTTTTTTTTTTTAAAAAA
>CABPRJ010001454.1:2385-81284 GCA_902439185.1 Cinara cedri | reverse complement strand
TATTCACGAGAATATCATAATAATGTAATACCTGCAGTTGCGAAAGATTTCTTATTTTTTTTTTTTTTTTTTTTTTTTGTCAATAACCTAAAAAAACGTGTTTACTGTTTATCCAAAAATTAAACTTATCCACATATTGAATCAAATTTCAAACATAAATAAAACCGGATTTCTTTTAAAAACGTTTTTACACAACAGTGTAATATTACTTATTATTGGACGGAAGTAATAAGATAGACGTTAAAGGCAAATCATTAAGTTCGCCGACGTTATTTCGACATTTGAACTGTACATTTTGAAAAATCGACTACACCGCGGAAAATATGACAAACAACTAGGTTGATTTTCCATTTCGCCGTGTTAAATTAGAATATTCGAGGCGTAAACGGGTTGTACCGTTAGAAATTCGTTCAGAATTAAAACCAACTGATTACCTATTACGTTTAATGGTATTGTCAAAAGTAACTTTTCCACTTTATGCTATAACTTTCTAAGCATAATTACGGTGTCCGGTTTCATTATACAGTGTACAGCAGCGATCAGACTTAACGAGTTTCTGTTCCGTTAATATTTTACATATTCACAACGCAGTGAAGATACTACTGTGACGCATACCTGCAAGCCCGGCCCGGGACTCGCGCGGGTTTGTGTATCGCTTTTTTTTCTTTTTCCGAAATTCGGCAATAATTTTTCAGCGGGGCAATAACGTTTTGCGCCACGGCGTATTAAGCTCGTACATTTATTAAACGCGATAAAATGAAACGCGTGTCGCATTATAATAGTAATATTAATACGGCATGAATATATTAACCGGACTATTATTTAATACTAATGACCTACACGCTGGACCGCTGCCGCGCACCGCAGATGGTCGTTAAGCTCGGTGTGATGTCCGTTCTTACGCTAACAATATATTATTGTTATTATTATTATTATTATTATTATTATTATCATCATCATCATCGTCGTCGTCGTCGTCATAACGCGCCACACGAAATTCGCTATTCGCCGTGTATAAACCGCCTACATTTTGAAAGAGAGAAAAAAAAAAATTCGAAACGGCCTAATAAGAAAGCTCTTTCCTCTTTGCGCGCCTCAGAGGACGTAATACTCGCGTCCATTGTCTCAGTCCATCTATACCGGGTAACGTGCGTGAACAATGCTTAGGTACGCAGAACAAGTAGAACTGGCTTACTTTTGATTTTAGAGTAAAAGTGCCTGTTTATGAAATTTATGTATAGAGAACGGTATTTTGGAGTGAACGGCATAAAAAAAGGTTTTTATAATATCTGTGAATGGCAAAAAAAAAAAAAAAAAGGTTTTTATAATATCTGTTTTATCGAGCTGTATATTTTTAATACTACAACATAAACTAAACTTGCAGAATACCCTCCGAAATAATGTTCTCTATACATTTCATAGTAGGTACTTTTACTGTAAAATAAAAATTAATCTAGTTTTACTTATTCTGCGTAAGCGTTGTTTTTGCATGTTACCCGGCGGTTGGACTGAGACAGTGGATGCAAGTGTAACTTCCTCTTATCTGCGACTAAATATGCTGTCTCATTCCATTTGATAAGGGGCAACGATACGGGCAGAACGTCGGTCCCTGAGGAAGACGAAATTAAGTAGATTTTTAGCATTTTTCGTTACGCGTTCTAAAATTTAGTCTGTACAGTTAGTGCATATTGTATTTTCAAAATCGAATTTGCTTGCGCTGAAAACCGTACGAAAAAGACCGAAGTCTTTGTTTCTCGGGACCAAAGAAATAACTGTGGTATTCGGATTTTATTTATAAATAAAAACACGGATCTGTCAAATTGGCACCGAAACTTTCGCTACACCTTAGACAAAAATACCCGTGAGCGCAGATCTCCAACACTAGAATTGAATTTTCCCCACTTATTTTGTATTATATAATATGTATTCTTTGTATAACAATAAACAATCAAGAATACTGTATTATTATAATACTTGACAACAAATAAACTGCAATATTTTACCTAGTTTTTTCCCAGTTTTTTCCCGGTTTTCCTAATTTATAGTTTCCATAAAGTACCACTCCAGTCAGATTTCCTTTCAGAAAAAGTGCTATATTTATAAATTGAAGCAATATTTCTGGTAGAAAAGTTGTTCACAGATAGAAAAAAAAAAAAAGTAAATATCATTGTAAAACCATAAGCTTCTTCACTCCACTCAGAATCTAAAAGACGGATGTTTAAAAAGTGGTAGGGGTAAGGTTTAAAAGTTGAAACTCCCGAAACGCACATCCTTGATAATAACTTCAAGTTCATGTACAAAATGCTATCCTTCTGATTTTATTTGGCGGATCTGTTGATGTGCTCATAGCTAAAAAGACACATTATTTCTTCAATAACATCATGGTGTAATTCATATTGAAATTTGATTCAATATTTATCACTTTTATAAGCTACAAAAAACCTAAGTGCCGATATTGTATGATTTTTCTGGGTTCGTACGCTCCTACAGATTCCCCCGAATGAAGCAAGGGGTGGTGATATTTTGTATATGCATTATGCATAGTTAAATATACATTAAGGATGTGCATTCTGCAGGATTTTTTCAACTTTCGACCACCTGCCAAACCAATTTTTATACTCGAATTTCATGTTTTCGCAGTAAATACCGAATGTACTCTACAGACTCATAAAATTAAGCAATAGAGTCAAAATGTGTTTACTAATAAATAATATTGTTTTCGGGGATGCGCCTTTAGGAATGTTTCAAAACTCCGGCTCCCGCTTCCTACCGTCCGTTTGCGCGTTAGCGAATTCCCGATAACTTTACCGATTTTGTTGGAAACTGTTATTCGATCGATTCCTTATAATTACCGGGAGGTTAAGTCAAAGTAATCAAAAAAAAAAAAAAGTAACTAATAACTTTCTAATGAACACGGTTGCTGCCCGGTTTTGAATAGACGCCTCGTGCACGCGACCGTCTCGCGCCCGCACGCATCACACAGACGGGCCAACGGGCCGGCCTCTTCAAGCTAAAACGGCAACAGATATTATGATTATATTATTATTATTACCGCCGCGTGTAATAATAATATTGCTAGGGGTATCGTTAGGGGTTGTTATACTGTTGTTATCAAACAAAACACGGCCGCCGGTCACGCGGTATTGTTATTATAATAATATGATTATTGTCCGGCAGCCGACGTTCGACATGGCCTACGAGATCGGGGCGGAGCTGAATATCAGAAACGTACAGAACTTGATGCCGCTCACTCTGGCCGCGAAACTGGCCCGGATCCAAATGTTTTTCCACATACTCAAAATCGAACGGGAAATTTATTGGCAGATCGGTAAACTGACACGCACACACACACACACACACACACACATTATGTGTGCGTATAACACTGCACATACACGTATTTACAATAAAATATTATCACGGAATTGCATAAAACATTTTCCGAAAGTATTTTCAGTGGGAGTATTTTAAAGAATATATTTCTCGGCGTATCGGAAAGGCATTTCTTTTTTTTTTTCTTTTTAATATTCGAACACTTTGAAAATTCCCCGAATACTTAAACTATCACTTTCTAGAAGTGACGCAATTTCCAAAATATTCTGGTTTTTTCACGAGTTTTATTTGACAATTTGAAATTTTCTAAATTTTCTTTCAGTGGGAGTATTTTAAAGAATATATTTCTCGGCGTATCGGAAAGGCATTTCTTTTTTTTTTTTTTTTTTTCATCAGTATTGTTTTAAGTTTACATTTAGATTTATCTGTAAGTAAAATTATGCGTGTATGTGTGGTTTGCTTAACATTCTGACGTGTAATGATAGCATAATAATTTACTGCAATCGATTGGATCATACGTAATATTGTAGGCAGCATCACTTGTGCCGCGTATCCTCTGACTCAGATCGATACCATCGACAACGATACCGGACAGATCAGCAGAAATTCGGCACTCAACTTGGTCGTGTTCGGCGTAAGTATAGTTGCCGACGATAAATTATGTACGCGAGTTATTATTAGAATATCCGATGCGTTATACGCGTACCGTTGTGACGCGCAATCTATGTGTAATACAACTAGGGTGATATTTTCATCACGATCCAGCGATTATCCTACGAAGATTTTGAGTAAAATTGATTTTAGTTTTTTTTTTTTTCACTCATCACAAATTCGTTTGATTATAATATAAACGAGATTTCCGAAACGTTACCCGCGATTTTATACATCGACACTTTTGATTTCCTAGTGGCAATCATAACATTTGTATATAATTGTTAGATCGTGATAAAAAAAAAAAAAAAAATCACCCGGTTTTGTGTCGATTAAGTTAACCTCACACCGTTATGTTTTAAAGGAAAGTCCGGAACACTTGGAAATGATGGACGGCGTGTTGGTGGACCTGTTAAACGCCAAATGGAATGCTTTCGTGAAATTCCGGTAAGTCGAATTTGTATTCGATCGCTATATTTTTATTATGCCGTTTATCGGGTTTGGGGACGGGAAAATACCTACAAATATTTGGAATACGAGACCTGCGGTTCCGTCAACAATCAAAAAGGGTTCGTTTGGTCACTGTTGTAAAACTGATACTTTGCTAAATCGTAGGTCTATACTCATCGATACTCGACGGCCCTACTCGAAAAAGCCTATACGCCGTATGTTTTAGCAAAATATGTGAAATTTCGTATAATTTTAATTGTTTTGCGTAACAATTTTGAAAAAAAGTAGCTACGCATTATCCTCTTAAATATTCTTCTCGTTAAATTTTGTTTTTTTTGCGTTTAAACTCTAATTTCAACCTAAACGCTACAATTTATGTTCTGAGTAACGTAATTTCGCTGTGTCGCCCGTTAGTTATACCGAGGCAGCGAATGCGGGTATATATTCCCTTAAGTTCTCGTAAGTTCATATTATATAATGTAGTTGTCTGAAACTTTATCTAAACAGATAAAATATAACTTTTAACAGTTTTTGTTATTGTAAAAGAAAAAAAGTTAATATATTTACTTAGTAAATTTTACCAAGATGTAATTTTACTTTTTATTAATTTGCACAAACAAATTTACATCGCTGCCTAATTGTGTGCACGTAGTCAGTTTTCGATTGTGCGCTCAATTCACATTCCTAAATACAATTAATTTGTTCCTTCTATCACGCAGAAAAACGCCACGCGAACAAACATGAATTTGGCCACTTTTAGACGTCGAATTCAGCCCATTTTTATTCCGAATATTTCACATATTTTTTTTTTTTAAATTTAATTATTTTGTTTTAAACTGATTTTATTAAAATGCAGTTTTACCAAATTGCACCAATTGTTATGATAAATTATTTTCAAGTTTTAGTCGAACACCGGTTATTAAATATAAACGTCGAGTGACCATCTAATAAACATTTCGGTGTTCAGTCGACAATAATATAACGATCGGTGAATTTTTCGTTCAAATGTTTACATGAATAATTTTTTCACAATGCGTAAATTTATCGGCGACTACATTATCGTGTTTGTTCGTAATAAACGGAAAGAAATAAGCAAGAGACGAGCCGAAACAGCGGAAACAGAACAGTCGGCTGGACTAGAACGAAATATAAAAAGTGTTTTACGAAATATTCTCCTATAAACGTTTTATCCGTCGTGCGCGGTGACGAAGACTCCGATGACGAATCGTACAAAGACGTTTCGTTTAGTTTGGATTTCGGTGCGCGCGAAAACGTATTTGGTATCGAATCGTCGGCATGTAAGAAAAAAAAAAAAAACCAAAAATGATTTAACGACGGCTTTTCTTGTTGATCGACGCGATGTTTGGAAACGGAAATGCCTGGAACAATGTAAATGGCGCGATTGGCTCACGGGGTTTCCAAATACGCGGCACGATTGCGGAACGCGTGTTCCACACGTTAACCAGACATAGTGAGCGAAACCGCATAACGATATTTGAGAATTGCATTTGTCTGTTTACTTTACTTACTACGAAGGGTTCGCCGCGTTCGGCGTCCAAAACGGGTCGGGAATCGACGCTCGTTTACGCGACGCGCCGGAACGAATCCGTACGAACCAGCACACGCCCGTCGCGGTGAAACGCCGTGCCGTTCAGCGCCGCGTCCGTTCGGAACGGGAAGAACGGTATTCGCCGACACCGGACGGCGCGACGGTATCGCGGGCGCGACGCGATCGTATTTCGCGCGACGGCGCCGCGTTGCGCACACTCAACGCCGCTGGGACGGTAAATCTCGATTATTTCCGCGTTCATCACTCCGATGACAACACCGCGTCACCGTAAAACGCCGGCGAACGTCCGGCGTTTCGCTTGCCGAACGCGCGTGACGCGGCGTGCGAAACAATGCGCGGCCCGGCGCGGTATTCGGCAGCGTCGCGCCGGCGCCAATCGCGGCCTGCGCGCACGTCCCCCGGTACGTCCCGGTCACTCGATCGAGTACCGGAGACATTCGCACGCGTGGTTTTCGCGGGACCCATTCCCGGCGGGACCGGCCCGAACCGCGGTGTCCATAACCGGATCGGTTTTGGGGTTCCATAACGGTCGCGCGAACGCGACGCACCGCCCCGAGTGGACTCGACGATGCGTGGCGGCGTGCCCGGTCCCGGGTGGTGCAAATCCAACACGCGCACTACACCGCGACGTACGCCTGTGTACCCCGCGCACCTGTACGGCCCGCGACGAAAAACCTGCCGCGGGTCGTTAAGCGATGCGGAGTGAAGGGAAAACGGAAAAAAAAAAAAAAAAGGTCGCCCGTCCTAAACGCGAACCCGAAACGCAGTGTACGACGCTGTACGTTGTACAATAACGCGCTAGAAATATATCCGGCGGGCGAGTCTGTCTTTTTGAAAATCAATTGCGTAAAAAAACGAATTCCGATCCCGACTCCACCGACCGACGCGCCTGATCACGGTAACGAAGAAAGAAAGGCCTGCCATTTCTCTCGTTTATGTAGTCGTCGTGGGTTTTCGCAAATATTTTATTTTTATTTTCTATATTTCATAATATTTATCAAACGTATTCTTTCGCACTTATGCTTTTACAAATGTGTTTATTTTTTATTATTTTTCTGTGGACAACTTTTCTACCAGCAATTCCGCTACAATTTATTATGACGGCGATTTCCCCAAAAGGACATTTGACCGGGGAGATGCTTTAAAGTGGCAGTTTTTCGATTTTCTCAGGAGCTTTCTGAACGAGTAGCAAACAACGGGAAAATCGGTACTAAACACTAAACAAATATTGTCGAAGAAATAATACAACGCCTGTTTAATTATTTCACCATAATACGACGTATGTGTTGTTGTGACAAACCGTCGCTATCCACTGAACTCCGCCAAGAACGGTTTCTTTCGTTACCGACGGTTCGTCGTTGCACACAGACGCGCGTTAATTTACCCGCAACAGCGGCTGCGCCCGTCTCCGTTATCATAAAACGGCTTTTTCCCGTTAATGCCCATTGCAGGTTTTTGTATACGAATGTATTCATCGAACGTATTCTTTCGCACGTAGAGCATATTTTTTTTTATTTTTTTTTTTTTTTTTTTTTCGGTTTATTCAATTTATTATTTATGTTTTTACTTTACTCGACTTTATTTGCCAACCGCGTTTGTTTAAACGGCCCGGGAAAAACCGTATAAATTCCTAATGCGGCTCCCCCCCCCCCAAGAATAATGGTCGGCGACCCCGCAACGCCGGTCTACGGGGTCGCGTGCGTTTTCATTACCGCGCGGCCCGTGAACGCGCTCCGGGCGCGGCGTTGCCGTCGCGTCGAAAACGTGCGATTACTCACCGTCGTAAAATAATACGCGACCGCTCCGTAAAACGCGCGCGGTACTCGCGCGCGCGCGCGGACGGGCGCCGTTTTTCGCGCGCTCCGCGTATACGGTCTCGCCGCGACGGTTCGCGGTCCATGTTTACGGTCGAAAACCGGCGAAAGTCCGGACGGTGCGGCGGTACGGCCGCTGTTGCCGCGCGGCCGGACGGGACGCGGCGTTCACGCGTCCGGTGGCGCGCCGCACGTCCGACACGCGCGGCCGGCGGCGTCCGTGTAATAACAAACAACGGCGCCGGTTCGAACGACGGGTCCCCCCGCCGTAACGCGCGCGCCGTAGTATCGCCGTTATCGTGCGCGGATCGTTGAAAAAAAAAAAACCCTCTAGAATTTTATCGGCCCGCGGTAGATTTTTTTTTTATTTTTTTATTTTTTTTTACGGCCGCACCAACGCGGGCGTTTTGTCCAGCTAGCCGACGGTGTTCGAACGCCGTCGCGAAATATCATCTTTTTTTAAAAACCGGTACCGACACCGTGCCCAAACTGTAAACGCTAAAACGAAGAAGACGATACACGCGTACGCACTACAATAAAATACGGTCGAACGACAAACGCGGAGCCGACGCGCCAGTGATGCTGTACAGACATTCTCAAAAATCCGAAAAACATACCGGAAAGAGGCCGGGGGGGTTCGACGGGAAGAGAAAAAAAAATCAAATATAATATAGGTATGGATAGGTAGGCAGAGGTATAATAATTATTTTTAAAAATTATTGAACAGAACAGTTATTTTAATTGTCAACGTGGAACATCCTGTATACCAATTACCAATATACTCGCGAGGGTGGACAATGATCTGGACATTGCAATTAAGTTAATTTGGTTAATTTAGAATTACGTACCACGTCATCGCGTGTCAATTTCAATTTCTTTTCGTTTTAACGCAATATCATAATTTATAATCGTTATACAGTATAATACAGTTTATTTGAATACCGTCGTACAAAATAAATATAAGGTCCTTATTTTCAAAAAATCATTAACTTAATGACAACGAATTAGTACGTTTACAGGATGGTGTTAAAACGTTTTGGAATTAAATTATTTTTAAATTTATTAAAACGATTTAGCCCTATTACAGCCGTTTATATAGGTCCATTTAATATTGAATCGATTTAATGAGTTTGTAAATTGTAAACCGATTTAATGTATTGTAATTTTGATACCATTTGAAAATTGAATCGAATAGTCACATAGTCCTTTTTAGATAACGTTAATTGTTTTTTTATCGATATTTTGTAATTTAATAATATAAATCTTATCATTTGTGTTCGAAAAATCAAATCGTTTTCTAACACCCTCAATATCCCTAATTACCTAAGGGTTGGTTTGAAAACTGATAGAATATTTTCATTAAGTACACCCTGTATCGTTAGAGGAAACATAGACATACGGGTTAGAAAAAACCGGATGAATGGGTTCGTACGCCGGCGTTGCAAAATCGTGGATACAAAAAATACAAAATTAAATATCTAATAAAAACGAGTCGAATTTTAAACATAAAAATCTTAACTAGTAGATAGGTAATGATATAACAAATCCAATTAATTCGTATTTTCATCTTAGCAATAAAGTACCTAATGATTACGGAAATTCAGGGCCGTATTTAAGGGGTGGTTCGGGAGGACGGCAATAGCCCCCCTGGTATGTATTATAAAAAGCGCTAATTTTTCACAACGACAATAAAAAGTTTTTGGAAAAATTTATAAATCACATAAATAATTCATATATTTTTTATACGGGGAATTAATCTATTATAAGTAAAGACCGGATTTGATTGCATTTGAAACACACAAAAATTGCATATTCAAATTTTATAATTGCACCAAAACGTACGTAAAAATCGCATGATAAATTGCACTGTGAAAATGCGAATGTTATATAAAAAAAATTAAATAAATGTTACTTGTTTTAATTAAAATTGATAATTAGATACATTTCTAAATTATTTCCATTAAAATTAAATCTTCTATGACGTATAGTATGTTTGTACACAGAAAAACTACGTTCTACGTCTACACGAGCTATTGGTGCATATTTAAAACAGTTTAATAAAGTAGGCGTTATATCTGAATTAACATTTGCTTTACCTGACATGACTTCATAATAAGACTTTAGAGTTGTATACCCTTCATTTTTTTTCAATTGCATACATACATTTTTCTTTATTTTTCTCATTTGGACCAGGAATATTTGTTAAAATATCTTCAATTTTTCTAAAATTATCCATGCTTTTCAGTAGTTCACTATTAAATTCTTCCGAATTTTTAAGATTCATGGATAACTCGGATAAATGTAATTTTATGAATGCTACACCACATTTAACTGCATTATTTTGTACAAGCTGTTTCAGCTTTTCGACACTTGTAGCATCATCTGTTAAACTTTCAATCACGTTTTTGAACTCTACAGAATTATTTGTGTAGAAAAGTGCAGCATTTAATCATGTTCCCCGTCGTGTAATAATAGGTTCAGGTGGTAAAGGTATACCCGGCATTTATTTTCTGTATTTATTTATCCGCGATGGTGCTTTTAGGAAGACTTTTTTTCCTAAAATAAACGAAATAAGTTACATTTGTATTTAAATTTTAAATAGGTACTTAATATATTACCATTGTTCATCAATTTATTAACGTCGGGATGCAATTCTCGAATTTTCTTTAGTACTCCATTAACTGCGTGCACGTAGCGATACATGTAATATGAATTAATTATCGGGAAAAATATTTTTAATGTTTTTGGCTGCTTTGATCATATAAGTACCAGCATCACTAATAAAAGTAATACAATTTGTTCAATACCAGGAAATATTTTTAACGAGAAATTAATTAACTGACAAATAGTTTCATAGTTGATGGATTCTAGTACTTTACGTGCTACTAAATATGATTTACTGGGCGTCCCATCTAATTTACCAAATTGATAGATTTGCAATAGCCAAACCCAAACGGAAACAGTATACTTTATTATGTGAGAAATTAAAAAAAATTATTTTTATAAACCTCTTGGACAGGTTGTTTCGTCAACAATTATGTAAACGTAATTATTTCCAATATCACTGATTATTTGGTCCATAACTCTTTTATAAATATTTAGTACGTAATTTTTTCTTAAAGTGCTTTCGCCCGGAATTGATTTGCCAATACGTTTTTCCAAAAATGATTTTAACATATGATTTCCCAGCCAATGTATATTTGGAACAACAAATGCATCACGTAAATCTTCAAAAAAACAATTTTTACTATTCGAACTTTGAGAAGTAATGAAAAGCTGTTTTTTTTTTCATTACCCCTTTGTAATGCATTTCTGTATTGAACTAAAAAAAATATGCATGTATTTTTGAAATAATATGTAGTACATATAATGTTACGTGCAGCATTAGCATGAAATACAAAACTTACTCGTTTTGGAACGATGATCCAATAGATATTTTTTTTCAGTAGACACAGATTTGTTGCATACGAGACAACACATAACTTTTCCTTCTGATGAAAATACGTCTTTATTTTCATTGTAAGGGGCAATCCAGTTCGAAATTTTACTTTTTAAAGTTGATTTTGTTTTACGTCGAACACGTTCACTGTGCGGTCAAACTGATCAAAGAAATAGGTACTAAGGTACCGACAGGTAAACGCACACGAATCGCTGTACTACTACGTTAAATTTAATTACCGTCGTATATATTATAGACGCTTATCGCTCGCTGGGCTCTCCAAGCTTCTAGAAAATTCCAGGCGAACGGTAAACGCCTATGATTTAAAAACGTGGAAAAATTGCATTATACAATTCAATAAGCAGAATTTTTTTAGTATATATCGGCTATATATATATTCAATCAGATCTGATTTATCTTCATTGCAAAAAAAAAAATCACAATATCAATTAGATTCGGTCTTTAATTATAAGACGTTCATTATCTCGGAAAGTATTAACTTTTTCCGAATTTTTTTTTTTAGAACATTTAAATAAATAAGCTGCTATACAATTGTATGTTTTTGTTATTTTTTTTCGCCCTCATTTTTGGGGGTAAAACCACTATCTACTTTTGATTCTCAAATGGCAACCCATATAAAAAATTGCATACATAGACGGAGTATTTGTTCAGTTAAATTATGGTTTTTATGATTTTGATTTCTGTCAATCCGTTGACGAGATATTCCACTTTTAAGTTTGGTTTGGAGCAGTGTAGTGGAGTATCATTTGTGTTGCAATACGGCGTGTTAATAATGCACCACCACTCTCCTCCAACCTAAACTTCTTAGAGAAAGAAGTTTTCTCAACAAATGTGAAAAACCAGGAAAAACGTAAAAAAAATCGGAAAATCGGTACAATATTAAACAAATATTATTAAAGAAAATACATAATACTTATTTAATTATTTTAATATTGAAAACGTATCACTATCAACCGAACTCCGTTCAGAATCGTTTTCAGCAAGCGATGGTTTATTGTTGTTTATAGATACAAATTAATTTCCCATTTTTATTCTACGTTCCGAACTTCTCACCAACAACAGCGGCTGCACCCATAGTGCTTTCGCATATTTCTATGTCCGTTTTTTTTTAAATTTTTAAATGGTTTGTTTTTTATTTAAATACTAAATTAAATACCACAAATCCCTATAATTAGTATATTTACTTAAGTAGTTATAAAATTAATCATAAGCAAAGTTGGGGGCGCCAAAATCATGAATACGGTTCTGCGAATAGTAAATAATTTAAGATATCGTCACTTGAAAAACGTTCACACAAGTTAACATAGTAATATACAGATCGTCATCGATTCATCATTATTATTATCTATATACGTATAGAGTGTAAAATGTAAACGTTTATAATTATTTCGCGTGTGAAATTGAAAATTGAGATTCGGACCGCCTCTAAAAGTCCGTGCCCCGCCGAACAAACTGTCCCTCCCTCCTGTAAGAGACGATAGTCGCGATGGTTTCGTCAATGTGCCACCGGGCCTCCGTGCATACGACCGGAAGTCGCCGGTTTGTTTTTATTTATTTTTTTATTTTTTTAATTCCGGTTCTTTTCGAGGCTACCGTATATGTGCCTACAGCCCACGTGATATATCGCGTCCGCGTGCGCCATAGCAATTTCACTGACGGACCGTCGAGGCGCGATTCTCCGGGGCACGGTCCCTTCTCGCACACACCGTGCCCGTCCAACACCTATCCAACCGTAACCGCGGTACAGGTATGTACCGACACAGTTACCGTGATTCAAACTCGGCGCATTATTTAATCATATTCCTGCGTGGCCGCACGCACGAGGTGGATATTGCCAGCGAGCTTCAACAATATTTGTGTGTGTACGTAACCACACGCGGTGTAAAACAAGCACGCACGATGAGGCGACTTTTTAACAACATCCGAACGAAGATTCTCGAACAACAAATTATTTATTTATTTTTATAGTTTTCCCGTCCGTATATACATTGTACGGCCGATGCTCATGTGAAAAGTAACTGTGTACTTTTCTACACGGCGCGACGCCGATCCTCGGCAGTGGCGGCCGCTCGTGTTTCCCGGTGATAGAGTCGGTGGACGCATACACGCACACCAGTTGAATAAAAAAAAAAAAAAGAAAGAGAGTTTGTTAGGACAGTTATAAGAAAGTAAAATCTCGATCGGCAGAAGTTGTATATTAGTAGACCAAGACTCAGTGACGCAGAACTTTAATGGCAGGTAAAAAATTTGTGCAGACCACATTTGTTACAAAACGAACTCCCCCACACAACACTTTTAATTAATATCCCATACGCACCGATTCGGTAGACAAACGCACCCATTAAAAGAAGGTGGGCGACCGTCACCTTTGACTGCTGGTTTCGGCAACACTGCTAAGACTGGTCTATAATTAATTGTATGTTATATTATATTAACGAACAGATATCGACTCGTTGTCGTGAACGTGCCTTCAAACAGCGTTCACACACTGACTCTGCCGCCGGTATTTTGCCCTGCTCACGACCGGTTGCCGCTTCCCCGTTCGCCTCTCCCGTCAACTCTATAAATTGTACGGGTATAGGTAAATAGCTAATTCGTATGCGATAATTAATTACAATTCGTAACGAGTTATAATGGGTTACCAAGGGTCTAAAGAGTTCGATTTGAAAAAAAAAAAGAAGACGACGCACTTAGTGTTTAAATCATCTCGCCTGGTGTCTATAACCGCAGTAGTTTTTCGGTGCTTAGAGCCAAACGCAAACGTCTTTCAAAACGAAACTCCGCCAATCCTTTCTAACACGCACAAAGCGCTCACTATTATATTTTCAGAGATATGTAAACGGACTTGTAGGAAAACAGCATTTTCCCAGCGCAGTGTATTTCAACAAATCCACATCACGTCGTAACTCTTCGTGGTCTGCAAAACGTTGATGCCCGTATCCGGATTAATGATTCCTCAGTTATAGCGGCTCTGTTGTACGTTAAAATAAACGTGAAACCGATTGATTTTCCATAGACGTTCAACACACGTTATCGCTATAACGAATCACAATCAGCACGGTAAATTCTCGTCTTCTGTTGAACATCAATAATTGTTTTCACGTTTATTTTCTACGGATTAGATTCTGACATGAATGTATACGGCACGTTGAACAACGTTTCAGAATAATGTCCATCGTAAAATGGATATTTTGAAAATTTTGAAACGTGAAAAATTAATCGATTTTCATGATTAAGTGATGGAAATGAAAAATTTCAAAAAAAAAAAAAAAAAATTAAACATCGACGGAGTTATTTACAACGCGTACGGATAACGCCGTGCAGGACGCCGCCCGGTATGTCCGCGACCAAGTTTGTTAGGTACCCTAATGACGTCGCCGGCCGGACGGCGTGTGCTGTAGCGGCGATATTATTTACACGAGACAAATCGCATTTTAACGGTCAGAACCCCCAACCCCACCACCACCCCCACCCCCCGAACGGGTTAACCCGAACTTGATTAAACGTCCGCGGGCCGTCCGCGAATTTTGATTATAACTGCAGGAAATTGTCCGGCGTTCGTTTCGTTTGCTCTGCGCGGCGCTGTTTACACGATCGGCGAACCGCAGCGCGCGCACACGGCATACGGGCCGGTCCTTTTATTTACTTTGATTAGTATTCAACGGCCTCGCCGAACGCACGGAAAAACGGTCCGACGACGTCGAACGTCCGCGCTACGTTATTGTTATACGTACACGTATAATATACCCGCGAAACGTTTTTTGTTTTTTGTTTTTTTTTTTTATTAAAAAAAGAAATACGAACCCGGGACGACGATAAACACTAACAAATTGTCTTTTCCGATATCCCGACCGCCGTCGCTATCCGTCCCGCCCCGTCCGGAATGGACGGCCGGAAAAACTCGCCGTTTCATTCGCCTCTACCGACCGACCGATCGGCGGGGGGTTTTTTTTTTTTTTTNACCGACCGACCGATCGGCGGGGGTTTTTTTTTTTTTTTCGCGTGGCGCCCGTACAATTTTTCCCCGTACCCGGCCGGACGTTAATCGGTTATGTGCGGTGTCGCGCGACGGTCTCGGTCCGTCCCGATCGTCGGATTTATTTATGTTCCGTTCGGGGCCCGACGACTCTTGTAGCGTTTTAAACGGGAGGGGTGTCGCCGAACACGGCCGACAAGCGAAAAACAAAAACGATAATTGTAACGACGGTGACAATAACACCCGTGGACGAACGCGGTGTGCATTGTGACGGACAAACGGCAACGGTCACTAGATCCGCCGCTGTGGCGATGGCTGACGAACGGCCGATACGTTTTTTGGACGGAAAACGTCCGTCCCGAATCGCGTCGTAATCGCAAACGAACGGCACGACGACCGCAACCGCTAAACGGAAATTCTAACTTTTTTTTTTTTTGATCACGTTTTAATTCGAATTTCGGGAAATACATTATTACGCCTGCCGTGTAGATAAAATAAATTTTATTTAAAAAATTGTAATTTTATCAACGGGTTGCCGTTACTATTGTTTAGTTGTTTCGCCGCGCAAACGGCGGACAATTCCTCGGGGAAATATCAATGTCAATTGCCGTTCGTTATTTCGGTGTTATTATTGTACGCATGGTGGTCGTTCGGGTTTTTTTTTTTTTTTATTATATTTGTTTTATTGCCGTCGATTAAAATCGAATGAAAATGAAATTCGAGATATCGTTCAATTATATTATAAGTGTGATGTAATGTAAATAATGTACGTACATTGAAACAATCAATTTAATAACATTCAAAACAAAAAGTGAAAACATTAAAAAAACGAATTACGTAAAAAAAATAAATAACGTTAAACGTAAAACATAAATAATGTTAAAACATTTAATAACGTTAAACGTAAAAAACAAATAACGCAATAACGCTAATCGTAAAAAAAAAAAAACCCGTTTAAATAACATAATATTACAAAGTTAAACGATTTATTTTTTCGGTATTTAAGCTTCTACTCGAGTGAAACTACCCGGTTTCTGTGTCCCGAATTTTTCAAATTATTTTTATCGCATCATTTACGTTTGTTCAAACTTCATTAAAAACTGCACTGAAACGCAACATATTTTTAATAACAATACATTTACACTACGTTTTTTTTTTTTTTAATACTGAAATTTAAATACTGTCGAGACAAAAGTTTAAAATATAACAGTATAAACGTAATCGGAAATTCAAAATTTTAATTATTATTAACTATTGAGTAGGCATTAATCTAAAAAAAAAAAAAAAAAACGTTAGGTTTTTCTTTTTCCGTATAATATTGTCGATAAACGCTGTGATAAGTCGTATGCTGTATTTGTTGACATCACACATCTGTATGGTTTTGTTTCGCAACGGTCGAATCCAAAATATCGCTACTATTCCCGCCGTGAACCATTAAAACACTTGAACCTTTTGACGGTTCTACTCGAACGTTCGTCTTCGTTTACCGACAACCGTTTAATTTCCCCCGTAAACGTAACATTTTCCTCGGCATTCAATAATATTGCAAAACGATAACTTTGTGCATTCGTTGTATTTGACCGGCGGTTTGTTTTCCCCGCAGATTCTACAGACAGTTCATACTTTTCGCGTTTTACTTTTCCATATCGATGGTGTGCTTTGTGCTGCGACCCGGTCCGCCGCCCACCGGTCTCAAACCGCCGACCATCAACTACACGTCCACGTCGACCACGGTGGCCACCACGCCAATGGACTTCATGGACAACGATTCGATGTTGCCCGACAGCGTCATGTACGACGAGATGATGATGATGGGGGCGCTGACCGAGCTCGACTTACAGCCGCCACTGCAGGTCACCACCGACATGATGACCGCGGCCGCGGCCGAAAACGACACCGACCCTACGAACGGTACCGGCGGCGTCGATACGCCGTCACTGGTCAGAGGCGACGGCGGAAGCGGTTCGGAGAACCGAAATCCAAAAGCCAAAAGTTCGAGTTCGGACAGGGGCAAGCACAGGAACACCTGGAACCAGGCCAACCGCACGGCCAGGACCAACTACACGTTTAACTACAACAAGGTAAGCCTGCGGAAACTAAACTTCTGTGCGATTCGCTTTTATGCCACTACAGGTTCGACCATGACCTATTGTTGTTGTTCGCCGTATCCCCTTCAAACTGCTCTACAACAAAAAAATACCCCAACGCAAATGTAATTAGGCCTTCGCTCCGGTTAAAATCAATAAAAAAATCGATACGGTTGGCGCAAAATAACAACGGCTTTCTATTGCAAACAATATTATAGTGAACGTGTGTTATCCTCGAGTTGGTTATGACCTACGAGTGTTCTGACCCGAACACCTAATGTCGGTTTGATTAATTCGAGCGGTAATGATTTTTTTTTTGCCCTGGTGACGAAACGCGGTCCTAAAATTATAGTTTTTATTCCCGTCCACTTGAATACCGTTACGGTCTGACCGACGTCAACGTTCAAAGTGTATAGAACACATTTCATTAATTTTTACGTAAATCGTATTTTTTTTAATCGATAATTGTATGCGCCTACGTGAATCTGACACTGCAAGTATATCGCGGCTTTGCAAAACCACTCTAAAAACCCCACTCGGACGACTTGTTAGAGGCCATTAGACAATATTGTTGGATTTTGTTAGAAAAAAGTCCGAAAGTTGTTAAACGTTAACGATTTAGTGGCGCTGAGCACATGCGCGCAACACTATATTTGGAAAAAAAAAGAACGCGTCCCACGGTATACATTTAGACCATGCTCGATGTTACTAGAAAATATGTTGGAATTTGTCGGGCAAGTAGTCTCTGAAATATTCTATTGTAAGTGAACACAGTGTGCACACACTCGTCACCGGTGGCGTACCGAGGATTTACGCGTAGTAAAAATACACGGTTGGGATTTCGATTGTTGCATTAACGGCTTTTATTTTATTTTTGAACAGACGAGAAAATATTGGTGGAACAAAAAGCATAAAGTGTGCAGACTGATGGCCGTGAACACGAACGACGACTTGGTCAGAATGGGCTCGGAAGTGGCCATGTTTATTGGCGCCTTCCTCTATTTACTGGCCGCCGTCCGAGAAGCCGGTTTTTTGGGCACACAGATGTTCATTGAAAACTTGGTCAGTTGAGTGTTGGTCATTATTTCGATTCGTACCCTGCTTACGCTGTATACGCATTATTAGTCTATTTCCCCGCTGAAAACCCATTTGCACGGCTAATTTCTCAAGTGCTAAAAACATAACTTTATTTTAATAAAAAAAAAAATTAACGTACATTACTTGCGTGCCGCGTATTTGTGAAACCGGTAAATGGGTGCAACGTACCGAAAACTACTGCATTGAAACGAGACGGCGACTTGCGAGTTCAATGCCGAAACGTATTAGGTAAATTGTCCGTTCATAATTCACACCCTCGGATATTATACGACAGTGTAATACAGTTTGGCGAGCGAACATTGTTCTCAGCGTGGGCGCGCGGGCAAATTAAAATTTGATATTTACGGCCAGGGTCGGGTACCGTGCGATAATTACGTTCCTGACAAGTTCATTTCGATGCAAATCATCTCGCCATTTCGGTCGGCCCATAACCGGTACGCAAAATATCAACGGCGCGTTTCGGCGACGAAATTCGACCGTTGGACCACGCGCTTGGTCGAATTTTAACGGATCGCCCAATAACAAACAATAATAATTAACGGACCCTTGCGCGTAAACTGCGTGTCATCGCGGTCCGCGGCCAGTGTCCGTCCGATTTTTCGACTGTTCGATTTACGCGCGGCGACCTGCAATAACACTAATACGATTTATCCATTTAACTCGACAAAAACTCGTAACGGAAAACCAACTTGTCCGCATAACCGCAACTCGGCGATTATTAATCACGCGAGCGAATACATATTGTAATGGGTTCATAATTCAGCACCCGGTCCGGAATCCGCTTAACATACGGTAATAGCGAGCCTATTTGAGAAATTGCATGTGTAGAATTTGAATTTTTTTTTTTTTTTTTTTTCCAAAATTAAAATCCGCGTCGGTATATTATTCGTCTATTGTTTTGACATTTTTAACAGCGTCGAACCAAATATATTGTTGTGGGTAAACTACTCGTTTTACGTAATGGAATACTCGTGTATTGTGCAGGAAAAGGCCATTCGCTATTAATCGTTGTCTATATCAGGGTTAAATTAATTAAAACCGAAACGGGGACAAGCCGCGAGCGAAAACATTATTATATATTATTATAAATTATTATAACAGTATTATTTTGATTAAAAAAATTAAATTTAAATAATACGTATTTGTACCTAAACATTTGTTATCAAATTTTCCCCGAGAATGGAGATTATTGCACTGTATTGATTATCTGTTTTTCCCGCTACATTTGGACATTTTTATGACGGCTCCATCTGCACAAAACTCGGGAATTAGAGTTGTTTTATAGGCGAATTGAAAAGGATAAAAGTCTGATTAAATTTCAGTATGGATTTAACCAAGTTGTTGAGGGAGGGAGGTGATTTTTATTATTGAACACCCTGCAGACCGCCCGAATGAAGTCAAACTGTGAAACTGTTTATAAGCATCACGGTGTAAGTATCAAGGATGTGCCTTTTGGGGGTTTCAACTCTCAACCACTACTATGTTTATGATCAAATTCCACCATTTTCTTTTGAAAGTAGCACCATATTTTATAGTATTATTGTATCTAGCGTTGTGTTATTGTCTGCGGTATTCAGTTATTTATTGTATAACAAAAAATATATCCATAGTACAATATATTAATCGGGAGGAAATTCGACTCAATTGACGGATATCGAGATTCTTTTAGATTCTGAACAGAGCGAAGAATGTATTGGTTTTACAAAGATGTTAATTTTTTTTCTGTAAACAACATTTCTAAAAGGAAATTTTATCAGGGAAGTCATTTATTGATTTTTAAGCAGTTTTCATAATAATTGGAAATAATCGAAAAAAAACGTGGGAAAAACGGAATCTACGAAATGTAATATTTTTAATCTTGTTTTTGATATGATTCGATTAAAAAATATTTAAACAGACTTGAAGTTTGAACAGAAAATTATATTTGCCTTTTCGAAACGTGGTAAAATGTTCAAAACATTTTAGCCATTTTTGAGGTATTTATAGGTATTTTAATTTTGCGAGATATTTTTATTTGGTGGGTACTTTGTAGATAAAATTGTTAGAGCAAACAGAAATTCTTGAAAATTTATTATAAGTAGTTCTTTGTGGTCAAAAACAAAATTTAGTGTTGTGTAGAATTTTTTTTCATAAGAATTCTAGTATCAAATTTTGACGAAAATCGAAAATATTACGGCCTGTTTTGAAATGTTTTGAAACGAACTCCATATAGAATCTTTTTTTGTTAGCAAATATTAATCGTTACATGTACATATACATTCAATTTCCCTCTATATCCTATCTTCCCAACTCCTCCACATACAACAGTGGCTCACCCATCTTGCGAATTATGGCCGTCTTTTTTTTGTGTAGGTTTATAATATTGTCAACGAGAGTTTTAACTTTATATTGAGTGCTCAAACGAATATGAATAAATAATGAATATCACATGCTGTGTATGACATAAAATCGAAAATCGTAGGATATTATTATCGAGTTATAAACATTATTTTTATGCGTATGCCTACGTAGGTAATGTATTAATCAATTTCATTATAAACCCACTGGAGGCTTTACACGATTTGCGTTGCATTTTGATGATAAATTATTTAATTTATTCCGTTTAACTCATTTCGATATTGTCTAATTCCGTCAAACTACGCTATACCAGGGGTGATCCACGTATTTATTTTTCTATTAGAAACATATGATATAAAATACAAATAGTACTTATCATTAGTTACAATAAACATCGACCTCCTATAAGCGATGCTTGTGGAATAGATATACAGTTTCATTAAAACTTTTTAGAACAGAAATAAATAAACTATAGTAATTTAGGAATAAATATTATAAAGAAGTATACAGTTTTAGATAACAATTAACATGCATAGAATAAAATAATAATATTTAAGTGCGTACACTCGTCATCTCGAAAAGCATTATCTTTTACCGGAATTTGTTTCCTCGTACATTTAAGAAACAAGCCGCTCTACAATTTTAAATTTGTGTTATTTTTTGTCACCCTTATTTCCGAACGTAAAACCGCTTCTTACTTTTGCTTTTCAAACGGCGACCTATATTAAAAATTCCATAAATAGATGGAGTATTAGTTAAAAAAAATTGTTGAAATTGTTGATTCCCGTCGATCTGTGGACGAGACATTCCACTTTTAAGTGTGGGTTGGAGGAGAGTAGTGGAGTATCGTTTGCGTGGCGTGTTTAATAATGCACCATTACTCTACTGACCGATCATTTTTTTTTTTTTTTTTTTTTTATCCAGTGAATTTTATATCGTATTTGCGTTTGATTATTAAAAATTAATCTGAAATAGACCGTCCTTCCGTATTCGGGATTGTTATGTTAATGACAACATTGAGTATGTCGAAAAATGTTGGGTTTATATCGGATCGAAGTGAACATACTACGCAATATCGATGGTTGTATACCACTAGTCGTTACCAAAAAAAAAAAAAATAATAATAATAATTACAATAACCATTGAAAGAATAAACGTGCATAAGCATACAAACCTACCCAACGAACCACAATACAAGTGCTGACAGATGCGACAGGTGTGATTTTGAATGATGGTTTCGCGGAAATATTTACTTATCGGCAGGCAGTGACGATAATATTGGTGATTTTCAGTTTCAAGCGGTCGATTTATTGGCCATTTGATGGTTTATTTATTTTTACGTATACAAATATAGTCAACTAAATACTTGCTTTGGTTGTTTTTTTTTTTTTTTTTACATAAAATTATTTAATGCCGAAATAAACTAATGCCGAGAACTGTGAAAATAGTAATAATCGTCGAAATTATTCCATTTGGTGAACTAAAAAAAATCGGAAAATATATTTGTGAAAAATATTAATCCAGGTAAAATGATTTTTAGATACAGGGATTCAATAAATATAATTGACACATAGAGCGTATCTATACACACATCACGTAAAATCTAAATATTGTTACACGCGTACAATAAAACGAATGTATTGAAATGTCGTAATTTTTACGACTTCCGTCGAAACTTTATTTAAACTCTTATAAAAAAAAAAACTGCTACATAACGCTCAACTTTTTTGTATTTTTAATCACTAAATACAACTTATAATGAACCTCGTATTAAACTATTTCGAAGCACTTCAATTTGGTCAAAGAATTTTACCCACAAAGTACTTACCAAAAAAAAAAAAAACTAAAATCAAAGTAGAAAATGTAAAATGCCTAAAAATAGCTCAAATATCGCCATAATGTTTTAAAAATTTTACCACGTCTAAAATAACTGAATATTAGTATTTTTTCGAAATTTTAGTGTTTAATAATATTTTTAACCGAATTACAATAGAAAATCAAAATTAAAAATATCGGAACCGTAATTTCCGTTAACTTTTCCGTTCTTTCTACTTATTTTCTCAATTATTAAGATAACTACATGGGAAATCAAAAAAAGAAATACATACTCACCAACTAGATTAAAAATAAAACGGAAACGGTTTTTTCGACGTTTTTTGATTAAAGAAATATTCCTGGTAGGAAACATAAAATCTGTTCGTTTTCATTTCTCGTCTTTTTCCAATTCTTCCCAATTATTATGAAAACCGCGTACAAAATTAAAACATGACTCATACCCTCAGCAACAAGATTCAAAATGCAACAAAAAACGTCTCTTAGCATTTTTTGATTCAAGAAAAATTGCTGGTAGAACACATAGCGCGTACAAATTAAAAACAACGATACGCCGTAAATATTCGCCGTTTTTCCTATAATTATTTTTCCGGTTTTCCCAATTGTTTTGAAAACCTCTTTAAACGTTAAAAAATGATCTTTCTGATACGCCAACTAGTTACGATTTTTTTTTTCAGAAAAAGTACTACCCTCGAGACATCGGAGCAAGTTTTTTGTTCGAAAAGTTGTTTACAGACAAAAAAAACACACACATCATAGTAAAACCTACAATAGATTCTTTGCTCCGAACCAATAACTATAGTTTACGGTTTATCACGGTGCCTCTCCATAGTCACCGCTTCAAAATCTGTAAATTATCCTTTGACCGTGAATATGAAGGGGGGGGATGGTAAACTCCTGCAAAATTTGGTAATTTCCTACGCTGACATAATGTTCGCTCCTAGGAGTCAGTGTTATCTTTTATAAAAGATAGTGTTAACTCCTACAAAACATAGATTTTTTTAAATAAGTAAACTTAGTGAATAGTCAGGAATAATACGGTTATTCAATTTGTTCTACGATTACTGGTATGGATGCTATTAGACTTTTATAAGTTTTTCATCTTTGAGTGGCGGAAAAAGGTGGAAGATAGTGTTGTATTTCCATATACGGAAATAACGTTATTGAAATGTTCGAGAATTTCCGATACGATGTGACACGATAAGATTATAATAATACGCTTACTAAATTTTATTTTTGTTATTATTTTAAAATGGTGATTTTTAATATATTAATAATAATGAAAACATACAATGTGTACAAACTAAAAATACCAACCGTGGTGTGTAAAAAGTGTTACCTAACCCAAACTTGTAAAAAAATGTAAGAAAGGTCTGTGTAGTTATAGGAGATTACACAATATATTTTAGGCGGGTAAAAAGGGACTGTGTAGGGGTGTACACTATGTTTTAAATGCAGGTAAAAAGGTCATATTTGTAGGAGTTTACATGTAGCCGAATACGGTAGGTGGCAAATGTTCTTAGGGTTCTTGGCCTCTTTTTGCTACGGTTGTATTATTATCCATATACGCGAGGGTAGAATACGATTCCGTACGGTCTTTATCAGCGAACGGAATCGTGCACATTTTAAGGCACACGATTCCGCACGTTTTTTACCTAAGATTTTAGTGTAATTTTGCCGGATTTCCATAACAGGGCTTATTCTAAAACGCATTTGGGCTTAATTCGCGTATTTGAAAAGTGAAGATGTGCGCTTGATAATCAATTTTCGGGTAATTGATTTTTTTTTTTTTTTTTAATATTAGATAGTAAATTAAAACAAATACTGAATACTCTTTGTAGTAAATATTAATTACGTGTGGTGAACAATAAGGTATGTGTAAGGTAAACATATTTAGATCACGCAATCGACGAGTATTTGATTCACCAACATATAGTAAAATATTTGTCATGTATTTATAGTAAAAATGTATACACACAATTTATACAATTTAATTGAGAGACATTTTTAATTCGTTCAATAACAAATAACAAACGGCACTATTGCCCGGAAAACCGTACGGAATCGTGTTCCCAAACGTGTAAAACGTGCGGAAATCTCGCTTTACCGATACGTGAGAGTAGGTTTAATTATATTGCTATGCGTAGTCCAGATTTTGTTTTCTTTTAGATGATTTTGGGTTTGAAGAATTTGTAGTCCGCACCTATTAAGAACGGTTCACTAATAATCATTAACACTAATATAATTTACGTGGTCCGTACAATATTTATGGCAGGCTATAGCACCGGCGAGAGTGATGTTTTTGTTCTCGTGTCTCCTCATGATGACTATACCGCCGCTGAGGCTGACGTGCTACGACAAAGCCGAAGACATAATCGCCGTGATCATCATGTTGACTACTTGCCCGTACTTTTTGTTCTTCTGCAGGTACGTTGTGTTTACACGAACGAATGCAATATTATATATAACAGCATATAGAGATAATTAGTGGGTGATTAGTTGTTACACTTGGCTCATATCTGCCTAACGGTTTTCTATTCGCCGACAGGGGTTTCAAGACCGTCGGGCCGTTCGTGGTGATGATATACAGAATGGTCATGGGTGACTTGTTGAGGTTCGTGTCGATTTACATGGTGTTCGTGATGGGATTCTCGCAAGGTGAGTAATAGGCCGCAGAAACGTGTGGTAATAATTAATAGGCATTGTCTATTGTTAACTCTGAACGTAGCGGGGAACGTATTGGTTTTACACTTTCGTTATGATATGAGCTTTTTTTTTTTTTTTCTATCCGTTATCAACTTTTTCACCGGAAATCTTGCTCGTCAACTTCAGGGGTGATTTCCAGTAGCGAATTCAGTTTAGCTAGCACATTAAAAACGTTATTTTTTCACTTTCCTTGAAGTTTTCTGAATGATCGGAAAATTGGGAATGTTTACGAAACAACGGTGTGTGTTATTAATAGGTTTGTTTATTCAGTTAAATATAATTGTAGAGACCCGAAACTTTCACCGAACGCTTATATTAACACTTCCTAAACATAGTACAGTTTTTCAGAACATTCTGACGTTTTTTGAATGTAGCTATTCGACAAGGTTTTAAATTTTTATTTGGTATTATACGGGTACGGATATTTTGATCCAGCGAAAATACTCGTTCCGTGAGTTTACGTTCCGTCATTTACAGCCTTCAATTTGATTTGAAAACTTACAATTTATATACAAATTGCGTAACAAATGTACCTTATGTTTTCCAAAGAACTTTACCATCTTATTGGTCCTTAATCGCCATCCATCTATACGCTGTACACACCCCAACAGTCTTTATCCATTTCTTTACCTGCCTTCCGCGTTATTCATTAGTAAAACCACTCTTACAGCCTCTTTCTCGAGTCCTACTTTTATCTTCTCGTTACATGACCGAACTACGCCAGTCTATTTTCACTCATTTAGTCAACTATCGAAATGATCTGCACATTTGATTTTTTTTTTTTTTTGTTCTTGTACAATATCGTCAATTCGATAATAAAGTACTAAGATACAATACGACGATATTTTATTGACGGTATAGCCAGACGAACGCCAGATTCGTATGACTATAAATAACACATTAGGTATACCAGATGATGCACACGGCCGTTACAAAAGACATAATCTACAAGTCTGAAAACGATAAGTAATAATATTTTATTATTCGTTCGACAGCTTACTACGTGATATTTCTGTCATACGACAATCCGCTGACGCCCGAGGGCATCGACGACTCGGTACTGAACCCGATGCCTACGCCCACCGAGTCCATCATGGCAATGTTCCTTATGTCGGTGAACACGTTCACGGACTATTACACTGCGTTCGACAAGACCAGTCACACACTGGTAGCAAAGGTACGCCTTTAATAACGACAATAATAGTTTGGTGTTATTGTTGTAAATGTTGGAAAACATTTTATTCGGTATCTCGATACTCAACCGTGGCCAATTTCTCCCGAAAATGAGACACCGTTTTCCTCCGCAGTCAACTTTCCTCCGTTACCAAAATAACAAAATCTCCCCCTGCTAGTAATAAATTCTTGTATCTACTTATAAATTACATATTCTGCCCGAAGAACTCGACGGTAAAATTATAATATTGCCATTGCAATGTGAACACATAATAAAAACCAGTGGCGCACCCTGAGGGGAGAGGCTTTGGGACTGTAACCCTCCCAAATTTGTTTTATATTATAAAACATTATTATTATTGTTACGATAATAAAATACGTTTTTTTTTTATTATTATTCGATTATCATGTTTGATACACATTAATAGTTCAACATTGCGAGGTAAGGTTCGTGGCGATCGCCGATCGATTGTTCCGTTGAAAATTATTTTTAGATTTATACTGGCGATTGTGCGTCGGATCGTCACCCGTCGTCTTAGATCGATAACAACGATAACAACAATAATTTCGACCGTCGACTGTGTAACATTATACTAGTTAGGTGCCCCGTCAGTCGTTAATAAAAAGATTGTTAAGCCACCTCCCCCTCCCTCCCTCCCTCCACCATTCACAAACAAAAATCCTGGGCGCGCGCCCGGTAAAAACGGATACAAAAACACTCGTTGTCCCGGGTTGTTATACCCGTGATGTTCTCTGCAATGCAGTGCGTCCGAAACGGGGGGAGGGGGGGGGCCCATTTAAAAAGCCATCAGCTACGAATCGCCTGCGAATCGGCCGTCCGGAGGGGTACACGCATTAAACACGTATTATTTCGCAGGACCGGATAATATTGTATCTACGAATTATGATTATATAGGCATTATATTGTACATCGATAATAAATTATGACCGGAGGCGCGGGTAAAGGGGAGTTTAAGGAGTTATCTACCCGTGTTCCGAAATTCCAATTAAATCCCAATTAGTAAATAAATAACAATAATATCTCGGATTCGTTCCTATTACGAATAACTGATGGTCTCTAACGACTCCGATTACGATTAATAATGTGTAATAGCCAGGCGCACATACTAAACACGACCACGGCATTACCTGTTCAGATGATAATTGCCTGTACTGTACTTATGCGTTTTTAATATTTATCTGGACCGTAATTTTTATTTGTTTTTTTTTTTTTTTTTTTTTACACACACTACGTTTGCGCCTCGCGGTGAAACGTAGTTTTGTTTTATAGTTTTCATGGTGATCGTGGCCATACTGCTGGTGAACATGTTGATCGCCATGATGGGTAATACATACCAAAAGATCGCCGAAACCAGAAACGAGTGGCAAAGACAAGTGAGCGAATAACGATTTCGAATTATAAAGCTATTTCATTTTAGCGTCATGTACAATTATAAACAACAGCGCGATTTCAATTTTTTTTTTTTCGCCGGAGATGGTCAGGTGTCAGAGGTAGGCATTTTTTTTTTTTTTCTAGGGGGAAGGGGAAACGTTTAAAATCTCTATCATTACGAAAAATCCAAATTCTCACTACAGTTTGTACTTGCATAATTATGTGCGTTGACTTTTTGTATACATATTGTGAAATCGGATTACACCGTCTGATCGTTTTGTATTTTTTTTTCTTCTTGTTCGGAGGTAGAATCGTAGTTTGTAAGTAAATACGTCACTGACAGTCGACATTAAAACGGGATGATATGTTCCGTACGAATGTTTAGATTGTTCTTTCATTCGTTTTTATTAGTGTAAAAAACTATGTTCGATGTAAATAATATGTAAGCATTTTGCAATTCTGTTAAAACTTGTTCATGTTTAAATGTTAAAATACAATCCGTATGTATCGTGTAAACAGCAAAAGCGGACAAGTTCGTGAAAATAATTATCTCGATTAAGTTAAGTTAAATAAACAAAAAATAAATTTAACTAGTTAAGTTAAAAGTTATAATGCAAAAAGATGATAACTCGGTTTAAAAAATTGTATTTTATCTTTTTCTTATAAAAATCAAAAAGCAATTATGTATATATATTTATGCATTTTTAATTTATATAAAAATATACTAAATGATACCGTCACGGTAAATTGTAATACATAAATCGCAGTACTGAGAAATTAAAATTGAAATTTTGAAAATATCATTCATCTTCAACTCTTTAATTTTACTGGATGTCTATGCAAATTCAATATAAAAAGTTATGTTTATACAACGAAAACTTGCAACAGTTAACCTAATTAGTTTGCAATAAAAAGAATTAACCAGTTTTGTAAAATTTAATTTGTACCTTAATTTTAACTTTTTAAATAGCTAATGACCACCGTTATTGATAACTAGTGACCACTAAAATTATTCAGTTCAGTTTATATTGTTTTAATTAAAAATATTTGGTTAATGTTTCGAGATGATCAATTTAAAAGTCAGTTGATTTTACATAAATCAATAAATTGAATAAACGTAGAAATACCTACACTCCCATCGTTTTGTCCTTCAAAACTTTTCACCATTTTTGTAGATAATAGAATACATTATTTTCGTTAAAACTTTCATACATCAAACCTTACTGATAACTTAACATACGAAACAGAATATTATTATTTTATTATTTTAATCGTATTTATATTGTAGAATCGAAATTAATCATAATTTGTTTTTTCTTAAATTATATTGTACTTTATGAAAAAAAAAAAAAAAAAAGAAAAAAATCAACATTTATTGTTAATCTTTAGGGATGTAACAAATAGATTTATTAACCGAGTGTGAATATAAACACTAACGTAACGATTAACTTTTGTAAATATGGCGGTTTACGCGGGAAGTTCATCGATTTCAGATGGTCGAAAACAATTTGAACACAAAAATAAACAAAACCAACAATGTACCTACTCGTAATTTGGAGTAGGTAATATATTGTATAGACCGACTGACGGTTTGTCGATTTGATTACAGTTTATATAAATAAATAGTTTCCCAGGGAAACATTCCCTCTATTAATTAATACGAATGATGTCAATGTATAATAATAATGTTAAAAATTGCCACCCGAAGTGTCCAGTGTGTTTACTAAACACAAAGTAAAAATAACGTAACTTAATGACTAAAGGTTTTCACCAAAATCATAAATAACTAAAATACGAAATTTCAAATTGAATTTTCATTCAGTTTCAATTGAGTTTCACTGGGAGGGGGGAGGGGGGTACATGTACGTTATTATAAGCACGTAGTAATGTTGAGATATTCATTTGTTTACCCGATTTTTGGCCACAGGTCGATACCTGTGGCTAAAAATTATAAACGGATTTTGCCAACTTTCTTAGACAACTGTTCATTTGCATAGGTGAGTGGGTTTTATAAAATCCTTAGGGCTCGTATTAGAAATAGCACACCCACGGCCACTGCCGTTTGCGGGAACTTCCTTAGTATTGCGGGTTTGTACGTTTTAACGATGCAGTAAACTGCATTTAATAACTTAATATTTTACCCAACGAAACATAACAGTATATACTATTTGTTAAACCATCAGAAAGTAGCTTTCGGAGAAATGTCAAGCAAGAGTAGGTTCATAAGCCTCATAGCCCTGAACGCCCCGTGGTTACGCCAATGTCCTATATTGAATGAGAGTTTTGAATACGGTAAAAAAATATATACTGTCGTCAATCGACGTCCGTGTATAATATATTATTATTAGGTGTACGGTTATAAACAATGACAGTATTGTGTCGTTGTCACCGCCGTTATTGTACCGAAACTTTATGCCAAATCATGTGAAGCTCAATCTTGGGGGACTTTGCATACTATCGTTGTTATTATATTCGTTATGGTTTAACCTTCTTTACTTGACGTGTAGGTACCTAAATAACATAATATAGTTAAATCTTTCAAACATTGAAAATGTACTATCTTAATAATATTATAATTAGAATTTTAACACATTTAATACGACTTAAAATTGCCGTGGTACTATTATTCGTTGAAATAATTAAAAATCTTCCGTATAAAAAGAATTCGTTCCCGATGAAAAAAACGGAATTGGTGCACTCGAAACCGCGGAAGAAAAAAAAATTAGATTATGCCAACCTAAAGTTTAAACCTAACACGCCTAACTACCAAAAAGTTAGGTACTCAGGAAACTTCCTGGGTATCAATTTAAAACCTAGTCGATGAAAAATCATGACGGGTTCAAATAAAACAAAAAGAAAAATATAAAAGTCACAAGATTCTAAGTTTTGTATAGTTGATCGGGTTTTTATTAACTCCGTCCGAGTCCCAAGAAGAACCGGATTCAGCTATCGTTCCTTTTCCGAACACAGCCGTAAAGCGGTTCAACGGCCATATCTGTGGATATACTGCAAAATATAAGAAAAATTAAACGGAACTCACGGTTGTTCGTCAATCACACCGAATATTTCACCTAACACCGGGAATCGTATGCTTCGATCGTACCAATGAATGTTCGGCCAACTAAGAGGTATAAATATAAAGTACACCGATTAATAGATAATAGAAAGTAAGTTGTAATTGTGCCGGATGTTCTGTACACGAGAGTTAAAATACGAGCTATCAATTATTATGATTTCCGAGGTCCGTTTCGCCAGCACTGTCACTTTCAAATTTCAATACCAAACCTTGACAGTATTATGTACTTTTTTTTGTAAACACACGAGGTTTTTCTACGAGTAGATTAGCAAAAATATTGATTACTATAGTGAACCGATTTTGATAAATTGGCACCATCGTTTAAAGAATCTTACAAGAACACTTTTTTATTCCAAAATTTACCTTCTTAAGGGACGGCTCACAAGTTAATTTTTCATAATGTTCAAAAACTAAGCAAAACAAATTAAGACCGTGTCCGTAATAGAAAGAGTCCGTTATAGACAGGTCCGAAATACATAGGAATGCTTATCTTTTTGACGGGACCATAATTATTTTGTCCCTTATGAGAGGTGTCCGTTAGGATAAGTTTCGCCATATTTGTAATTGTTTTTAAACGCTTTTTCTCAGGAGTATTTCAAATGTATTTTCTGAATGGGGATGTATTTGTATTTGTACGTGTTTAAATAAAACGTGTAAATCGTATTTTTTACAAGACTGGTGTGATCGCCGCGTATGCCGAACGCGTTCGTGATAATTATATACCGTCCGATACGCTGGACAAAAAAAAAAAAAAAAACGTCGTGTACACGCAAAATAATATATTATACCGTTTATTATTTATTTATTTATTGAATCGATGCCCGGTAGGCTCAAGTACAGAAATGCACACGGAAATAAATAACACGGGACGATAACAATAACAATAACGTTATAAGTGCGGGATAGTAAAAGGTAGTAGAATAATATTGGCGGTCTACGTATTTTAACGATTCGGAGTTAGAACGACAGTCGGAAATTAGAGTGAAGACGTTTGAGGCCGGATAGACACTGTTGTAGAAGAAATCGGCACTAGACGGGTCGCCTGCGGAAAAGAGCCGGTCAAGCGGGTCGGTCCGGACCGTAATCGGTGCGGCGGGTTTCGGCGTGGAATGTTGGACGTGAACGGGTGGGGGGATGAGGTACGCGGAAGTAAATATGTTCTAACGGCGGCGGGGGGGGGGGGGGGAGGGATGGAGGGGCGAAGGAGACGGGTCGCGGTGCCGTTAAACAACTCGAATAAGAACTCCGGTCCAAAGTTTCGTAGTGACGGGAATACGGCGCGCTGTACGGCGATACCGGAAACCGCTGTGGCAGGTACGCCGTCGGATCCGTGCGGTTCGCGCGCGCGCGCGCGGTGATTCAATCGCGCGCGTACATCTCCGGCCGGGCCCGCGGTCCCGGCCAACTTTAAAACGCCAAGAGCGGCCGCAGCCAGGGGTTGACGAGACCGTTCGTCCGGGGGACCGCGCGCGTACAGCCGCGTGTCGGTGACGTTTTCGCGTATACCACGTGTACGCGCGTCGTGTTGTAATGTCGCGTTCGAAACGGCGGGGAAACGTTTCGGGCGCGACGCGAGAAACGATAGTAAAACGCGCGGTACGCGGGCGCATAAGCGGCGTGATGTCGCGCGCGCGGGTGTCGGCCGACCGGGAAAACCGTTCCGGGGACGGCGCGACGTCCGCGACCGCCGCGGATCCGGCGTCGGGACAGTGGAGATTGGAAAACGGTACAGCTGCGCGGGTGTTGTTACTGTTGTCGTAGATGGTTTGGAACACCGCGGGTTCCGGTTGTGCGGCGCGGCGTATTGCGGTAAAAGCGCGCGTCGAAATAAAAACCCGAGACCGGCGGCTACGCGGACCGCGCTCTTCCGGTCTGTAACCGCGACGGGGGTAATACACGTGCGCGGGGTAAATGGGGGTGGGGTAGGTGCGGTTTTCGGCGAGCGGGTGTGGTTGGACGATGGGCGACACGTCCGTGCGCTTTTGACGGTCTCGACGACCGAACAAGTGCGACGTGGTTGAGTGAAACGAGATGAACGACGCGAGGGTAAATGGAAATTTCGACAACTTTCAGAACAAACTCTCCAAAAGTGATAGGGTAATTGATTTTGGAACGTAACGACTATCTGAGTGACTCAAAAGTAAAGAGTTTCCGGAGGGTTTTGAATTTTTAGGACGTGAGATCCCGTGAGATTGTGTCTCGTGGCACTGGGGAACGATTTTTCGATTGCTACCCTTTAGAAAAACCCTTTAGCTGAGATTCCATACGAGATATGAAAAATAGAAATTGAAAGAATAATTGAGATTCCGTAAAAATATTCTTTTTTATATATTAAATGCATAACGTAGTTGTATAAAATTACAATTGCCACTAATGTGTATAGCTAGGTTTTAATCTGGCTAGATATAGTAGTGGCAATTGTATTGAACATGTGGTAATGGTTTAAAATCAAAGAATCTGTTATCATTTATCAGTCACGTTATCAAAAATGAAAATACACTTAAATTATAAGTTAATAGGTTGTATTAAATATTTTTGAATGTATTCATATAACGATAATAATAATAAATAATATACGTATTGTAAAAAAATACAAAAACAACATAACTCCTTCAAAAAAAATACGTATTTAGATGCCAATGGTACCGGGGTATAGGGGTTAGGCTGTATAATTTAACTGTTCCACAAAAATCTTAATAAATGAGATTCTTAAGGAGATATCATTATTTAAAAAAAATACCATCCGAGATCCCATGGCACGAGGATCTCGTGGCAGACAGGTAAAGTTTTGGTGAGATCCCAAATCACGTATCACGGCGGGCAATTGAAGTTTTCAAAAAAAAAATACGTGGCAGTCGAATTATTAAAAACACGGTCGAAATGATGAGTACGAGTGACACGAACGGCGATGGAAAACAAATAAACGAAACGTGCCAAAATATTAAAACATCTCACAAATATCACTGTGGTACCTATTATGAGTTTGACTCGTAGACGTAATTTAAAAAAAAAAAAAATCACAGGGTAGAAAACATCTTGAACTATAATTTTAATTCAGTTGTGATCTTATGAAGCGAAGGGGCAATCAGTGGATCGCTAAATACTAGTCAATATTTTTCATATGAATTAGGTGAACACGTAGAAATATAAATAACCAGACGAGTGATTTTTAACGCGTTCGAATTCAATATAGCCGATAGTGTTATTATAGTAGTGGTACGAAATTGTGGAACGATCAAGAAAATTATATTTGTTAGCGGCGTGGCTATTAATTAGCAACCCCGAAAAAAAAAAAAAAAAAAAAAAGAGCGGATGTTAACATCGGTCATAGTTCTATTTCTGGGTGGGCTAAATTTCAATAATATCAATGACCACCGGGTGAAAATATTAACATTTCTATTTGTATTGCTCAGTAGCCCTCGCCCGTAGCCGTTAATAGTTTGCTTTCAAAGTAAAATTTGCAGCAACTCAGCGATACGTCATCCGCCAAGGATTCGTCATCAGTATTGAATAATCGTTTATCGCGGACACACAGTAATACGGATCCGATACCATTTCCGTACATTTCAGACGGCCGCCAAAAACATTGAATAAAACCGTCGGTGGTTAACGTCACATTTTCATGTTATTACTGTTCGTTCCGTGGCTGCGCGAATCAATACTAGAATCGATAGAGTTGCTGACACGCCTAATTGGTCCTCGTGTAATTAACTGAGTCAAGTCCGCGGATAGTATAGACATGGATAAGCCGTAACGTCTTGTCAACGTCTTGAAAATCAAAACTTTTAATCGCATCGGATTCGGTAATGACGTAGCGTTCCCAAAAACTGGGTGGGCTAAGCCTACCCAAGCCCCCTCGCTGTTTGCGCCTATGACATCGGTTGCTACACCTCGCCAACGACACCTATGCCAGAGTATGAAATGATAACTACCGTGTTATAGAAACGCAATTAGCATTTGTTGTTCTGTTATTTTTTACGTTATCAAGTGGCGTGATAACGTTCCGAATACGTCATAAATATTAAATTAAGTACCACTGCCAATTTGTTTAGCATTACAAGTATTAGCCTATAATTACAGCTTTATTTTGGAATACCAAGCCCGTTAATATTTTACCCAATTATTTTACCCAAGGGCTCTGTGCAAAAACTCCAATTTTTCAACACTTTTCAAAGAACGAATAAAAAAAAAAAATGTTTCAAAAATATCGAGTGAACGATAAAACCAATATCAAATATAAGCTTGGATCGTGATAAACATAATAGATTAAAAAAAAAAGAAAAAAAGGATTTTTTTGTGTTATTCGATTAAAAATCACTGTAGAGACTTGTTATTTTCACAAAATACTTACATTGGCCTTTTGTAGACGTGATAAAATTGTCAAAACATTCTGGCTATTTTTAGATTTTTGATATTATCGTGTTTTTATATGTGTTAAATTCTGAGCGGAGCGCAAACTAAATATTATAATATATAGCGTTGCAATTTTATTACAATATTATTCAGGTAATTCGGTATAGAATAATACGTAATTTAAACAAATGTCTGGGAGAGTTAAACCTCCACCCCCTCCCCTAATGTATGACCTTGCGTGGTTTCATGATTTAACCATCACTCTTGGTCTAGTCGTATAGTGTATCTATGGGTAATACACGAGTTACCTGACATCAATTTATGACGTACGGTTGTGGTGAAACGTAGGCGACCGCAAAAAGCGACCACACTAAACTTAAAACAACGGATTTTTGATCGTTTTCTATAAATTTTATTTATAATGTAAATATTGAAATTTGATACGTTAATGCCATTTCGGTGGCGGTTGTTGCAGTGGGCTCGGATCGTCTTGGTGGTGGAAAGAGGAGTGAGTCCGGCGCAGAGGCTCAAAAAGCTCATGTACTACTCGCAACCGATGTCGGACGGCCGCAGAGCTCTGGTGTTGCGACTTTATCAGACGGTAATGAAATAATAAAATCGATAAAATTCGTTTACAGCACGCCGTAAAAACATCTCTTTTCGGTACGATTCGGTGATTGCGCAGTATAGCCGATATAACTTGGCATTATATTACATGAATAGATACGTATTTTATAGTTTCTGGTTTCTATAGATAAGCACCATGCTTGTGCACCCAACACTATTCTTACCGCCGTCAGTGGTACACGGTCACCATTTACGCGCAGACGCGCGACAAATAGAAACGTCGGAAAAAATTACCGACGAGGACGAATAAACGGAAATCGATTTCACTACCTACGTTAGGCAAACACTCATTTATTTGTTTTAATATTTAAATAAAAAAATAATATATTTTTATTATGTATATATTTTTTGAAATTATTAACGACACAGTGACGTATTTAGGACTTTGTCAAGAAGAGAAATTTTAATTTAAAAGTTGTGCCATATTGTATAATGTGCAGCTGAAAAACAAAAATAAAAAAAAAGATACTTCTGATGGGTGTACCACTGTTTTAAGAGGGAAGTTTAAAGGGGAAATAAAAGAGTAATTTAATTTATGTCTGTGCGCAAAGACTTTACTTACATGCTTTCCCCTTACTTCCGAGATAACCTAATAACTAACAAAAATTATACTAAAAATGGCCAGTTTTTCCCATTTATAAAGAAAACTACTAGGTAGATCATAAAATCTTCTAGTATACGCCTTAATGCACCAACTAGATCAAAAATGCAACAAGAAAGTCTCTATAAAGCTTTTTACTGGAGCAAGATTTCTAATAGGCAAATTATCGTTGTCGAATTAAATCGTTTATCGTCAAAAAAAAAAAAAAACCGCAGTATAGTGAAACAATAGAATACATTCCTCGCTTAGCACAGAATCTAAAAAGCTTAAACATTTTATTTAGATATTTTTGTATTTTATTTATTTATTTATTTTTTGTAAAAATTAAAATTGAAATCAAATACCTAATGATATTAGACTATTAGTACTAGACAGTAGTGTATTATTTTATTTCAATGCCAGTCCAACATCTTTCATATTTAAAGCGGTTATTGATGTTCCGACGAATTTCGTTTTAAACGAGAAAATATATATGTTCGGTTTTTTTTTTTTTTTTTTTTTAATACAGACATTAACAACAGATACGCGCACTATACTATTTATTTTCTAGATACTGTTTTATTATATATTATTATTAGTTTGTCCGACAACGTGCGTGATAACAGATTAAAATTCGAGTTCTGCATTTGTATTTTTTTCGTCAATTGATTTAGCCGATCATGAATTGTAACATTCAAGGTCTTGAGCCGAACAGAAAATATCGAACGCGTGATGGCTGTCGTGTGGGTTAAATAAAAAGTGGCCGAGATAATAATAAAAAAAAAATCAACTCGTATATTATAATACCTTTACAATACAACACATTATAATACCGTTAGCCGTTAAGTTAACAAAGTTTAACACGCTCGTGTTGTTGACAAATATTCAGTTCTTTCAACTCGTTAAGTTCGAATTTATTTGCGGAAAAAACAAATATTAACTCGACTCGTTTAAATAAAGTTCATGCAGTGGATGTTTTCAACTATAACAGTGGTATCTGGGTCGCAGGTGCCTGTTCGTAACAACAACGAACAAAATAAGTTCCCTCGGGGGTTCGTCCTCTGCTCGGTAGGTAAAAAAAAAAAGAAAAAAAAAAGTACAGTGAAACCCGTGTGTAACGGACAGTCGCGGGACAGCCGAAATAAATAAACGTCCGTTGTCGACGGGCTTAATGAAAAATGACGGAAATTTCCTTGCAGTATCGATTGTCTGTTTACGTAAAATCGACACTGGCCCGCGCAGACGTCGGGCCCGTACGGCGGATCGTGCGGCCGGAAAACCGGTAACACAACGACCCCGACGGGTCGCGGTCGATTCCGACGAAACGAGCCGCTCGTTCGTAACGACATCGCCCGCGGACCGATTGCCGACCAGGACCGCCGGTGCGATTCGCGAATAATTTACGGTACACGGCCGCGGGGCGAGCGCACCACCACCCCCCCCCCCCCCCCCCCNCCCCCCCACTCCCAACCCCGCGCGGAGACGTCGCAAATCATAAATGTGTTCGTACCGACGGACGCGTTTTACACGCCCCGGGCCGCGTACGAAAATCTCCGTTCCCGGACAACGCGCTGCGGAAAATCCCCGTGAACGTTCGCGAACGCTTAGTGCGGTACGGCGGCGAGTTCTGCTGCCCGATAACTCGTCCGAGTTTCTCGAAACGAACATTCGGCCAACGCGAATGCCCGTCGCAAACGAAACAGCGCGGCGTGCAGACGGCGTACGAAAATTCGGGACGCGTTCCCACACGTGACATCCGAGATCAGACCTAGAGAACCTCCAAAATCGTTTCGGACGAGTTACAAGGTTCGCAATACAATAATAATAATAACAATCAAATCAACCGACGGCCGTAACAATGTACGGCCAGATGTGACGGACAGAGCGAGACGGGGGCGTATGTTTGTAGGAGCGGGCGACTCAGTGGTGATTTAATAGTTCGTCGCCTTGGATAAAACGTGTAGTAACGCCCGTTTTCCGTTGAAAATTAAACGCGGTCCACGATTACGCGGTGCTAGTCGACGTGCTCTCTCACAGTACCGAAAATCACCACGCCCCGATAATTCGTCAAATCCTATAAATACCCCCATTACCCTCCCCCAAGAAAAGAATGTATTTAAAAAAAATAATTCATAATTACTGTCCGGCCGTCTTATGAAACAATTCGGCAGTATCATCCTTTTCGGCTTGTCGTAAAACAGGCGGATAGGTAAATATCGTTTTCACGAAAAACGAATCGCCCCGCTAAAACTCGACTTGCCCACCAATAAATGACCCAGTAGAAAATTGCGTACAAGTTATATAAGTAAGTACTTAGACGTAATATAACATTAGTTTGAGTAAATCGAAAATGCGACAAAACGCGGTCAACACGAGTAGATGCCTGCTAATATATTATTATGCGGACTTCTGCGGTAGCCTGTTGCCCCTGTAAGTTAGTTCACCACAACATTCTGGGTGTATGTAAAAAAAAAAAAACAAAAAACCTGTTGTTTTATACATTTAGTGATTCATTTTAACGATTCGGGACCACTTGATAAATTTACATTTTTTTTTTTTTTTTTCTAACATTCCGTAACAATTGCTTAAACTCAACTCCTCAAAAATTTAACACGAGACTTTCTCGTCAAATTTGTCCTTAGATAAACCCGTTGCCGTTGGCGCAGATTCTAAAACAGCATACCGACCAATTAAACCATTAACTAAAAACCGGTACACTATGTAGATAAAACAATTTATTTACTATTTGTATTTATTTATAGCCGCTTTCAACTTAACTTAAACACTTTAAATTGACTGATTATGTATAATAAAGTGATTACAGTGATGCTGTAATATGCAAGTTTCCATTTCTGTTTACAAGACCACAGTTATTATAAGGTACTGGGCTTTTGATTACCCGGGACAAAGTACCGTTTAAAACAAGCAATCTCCTTACATCACCCGTGACAGCTTAATCAATGTACAAACCGTATAAAATAATAACCGTGTTTTAGTTACTATAGAAACATCAGCCTTTTTTTTTTTTTTTTCCTATTTGTGCTATTAAAGAAACTTATTGAAATTTTAAGTCCCTGCGCGGTGTGTATCACAATCCAATGCTGGGCACTAACCAGTTAGAAAGTTAGAAGTTACTTTTTTCAGCAACTTTTAACTTAACTAGTTGCTCTGTTTATATTGTAACTTAATAACTTAACTAGTTATATTTTTCACATAAATATTGATTAACTTAACTAGTCATTTTTAAAATAACCACTAGCTAGGTTCACCTGGTGATAAGAATAAACACGGTATCGAATTGATATTGTATTATCAGTATATGGTTTACTGATACTGATAATATCGATGATATTAATGATATATTGATCGATTATTGAGATTGGCAAGTATCACTTACATAGGTATATAACTAGTTATTTTTGTTTTTATATTATTCTAACTTAAACTAATTGGAAATTATCACTAACTTGCCCAGGGCAGGTGAGTGATGTGTCAAATATGTTTTTCACCCACAGATATGTAAAATATATTATTATTAATTGTTATACATTGTTCCTATTGATAATATGTAAATTATCCGATACTTGCAATGCATTAAAGTTAATACATCTAATATTCGATCAATTATCAATTCAATTGATATAGTATCATCAACAACTTTTGAACTTTGAAATTGGAATTTTTGGAAATTTTAGAAACTAACTTCTATCCTAACTTAATTGGTGTTTATATTAAAATAATTCGGCTTTAACTCGTTGAAAAAAATTACTAATTTTCCCAACTTTGTCACAATCACATACAACATACATGACCACTTCCATTTATTATATTCGATTATTATACGAGTAAAACCTACAAAAACATGCAATTCCCAAAGACAATGAACAATTTAATCGCAATATATTGATAAGTTTTAAATGGAAAAAATATATCAAAACAAATAATTACACAAATACCCCATTACTGCATCCAACAAAATTATTTTTAAATTCTATTCTTTTTTACAGAAAAACTATTATATTTGATATTCAACACAACCTAACATTTGAAATGTTTTCTTTAAACTTTATAAATATATATATGTATTTTTTAAAACTCTAGACAAAAATAAGAATGCATTCCATTTACTAATATGTGAATATTAGATTGTAAGCAACGATAAATATATCACATTGATTCACATAGTGAGCATTTCTTTATTTCTTCTATCTGTAAACTTTTTGTATACCAGTAATCGTGCACCGGTCAACATCATTAAAGGAGGATTCGGCAAAGAAAAAAAACAGTACCTAATTGGTATATTGGGAAAGTGATTTTTATGATTGAAGTCATTTTTCTTAAAAATTTGGGGAAAACAAGAGGAAAAAAAGAAAATGTAAGCAAACAATGGTTTCATTATTTTGTCGTAATTTCATTAGAAATAATCGCAGAGATCTGCAATTTTCACCAAATACTATAACATTTTCTAAAATTAATTCAATTGTTTTAAACATTCTTAAGCATTCTTATTAATAGCCATTTGAAATTAGCTTTTTTTTTTTTTTGGTGTTATTTGGTGTGTGAACATTATTTTTGGCTCAAAAAAAAATTCATCATAAGTTGTGATGATAAATAGTGATTAAAAAAAAAAGTTAACTGTGGTGCAGTAATTTATTTATAGTGGTTGTTAAGTTCAAATTTTTAAAATGAACTCCGCTCAGAATCGTTTTTTTGTAAGCCATGATTTATCACTGCATACAGATAAAATTTAAATGATTGTATAAATACCACCTTCCAAACTATTTTTTTCATTATAGCCTATAACGGCTCGTATAATAAATACACATAATAAATAGGTAGTGGCATTTTGTGTCATCATATTATTATAATATTATACACATATAGATGGTACACATGACATAATATATTATACCCATCATTTGAGTCTGATATCAAACATTTGATATTAAAAAAAAAAAAATAAACAAATGTATGACGAGTATAAAAAGAAAACAAAAAAAAATAAATAAATTAATAAATAGATGGAACTTATTAAATATTATAAACTGTATTGTAACAGTCACGAGATCGAAAATAAAACAAAAATAATAATAATAATAATATTAATAATAATAATAATAATAATAATAATAATAATAATAATAATAATAAAATAGTAGTACAAAACACTGAGTAAAGAGTATATAAACACAAATACATAAACAAATATAAATAATAAATTACAGCAGTTGGATTTTTTTTTTGGTATGCACAAACAACACACAGTTTGTTACTACGCTATACAGTTTACAAGAGATACTTCGATTAATAAAAATAAATTTATAATATTAGTAGTAATCATTATGTATTTGTTGTGGTAGTATTTAGTAGTAGTAAGATTGGATAGATTGGTCGCTATTAATGTCAGCGTACAATAATAACAATAATTACTAATAAGTCATATACGGGCAATATTATATAAATTAAAAAAAAAAAAAAATTGTTTTATATGCAAAGGATGAAGACAAGGAGCAAATGAAAGAAATATTGGAAATGAAACGAATTCATAATCGCTATGTTGAAAGAATGCGGGCCAGAGATCTGAGCAGCAAACTGTCATCATCGTGTGGGAAGAATGCAAACAACAACGGGGCGATTAATCTAAAAGCGAATAAATGATATTTATATAATAATAATTATTTAAGTTGACAATTATGTACAGTAATCTGTTGTATAGATACATTATTATATCAATATAATATAAATATACATAATACACAAATATTTATTTATAAAAAAAATTGGATAATTGTAGTACAGACAATTTTCATTAGTAGAAGAAAAAAAAAAAAATGTTAAAATAAATAATTATTATAATTTTTCTAAAATTAGTTTAAAAAAAAAATAACGATCATTTAATCAAATGTGTATGAATAGATTAAAGACGAAAATATCTAATTAAAACAAACGATGAAGGGAACAATTTCATTATTGTCGTGCTAATTTTTAAATTGACTATTCTTAAATATTATTAACTGGTGAATTTAGGTTAAGTTCTAGTTTTTACACAATTAAATAATTTTTTTATTCAACAGAGCACACAATTTAATATTATAGGTTCAATTTGTTTAATATAGGATTAGTTTAATTTTTTTAATTTAACTTTGCTTTAAATGAGTTTCAAACTCAAAAAGAATTGATTTTATCAGTCTCCAATTCCCAATAATCTTATAATATTAATAAAAAACGATAATGGCGTACAACATATTATGGTTAATTATACATATTTTTTCGCTCCAAATCTCTTCCTTCTATACAAAATAATAATTGATTAAATTTATAATAATAATTAATTGTGATTAATTATATTTATTAATATTATTATACTAAAAAAGTGAAAAAAAAAACACTTCCTCCGTGTTATCTTTTAAATTTATATAATTAAATATTAAATGTGTATACAAATATAATAAATACACTAATTTTTTAAAATTATTTATTATAATTTTTTTTTTATTTTTTTTTATTTTTTTTTTTTTTTATTATTTTTTTTTTTTTTAAATGTTTAAATATAACAAATTAAGAATACTGGACAAGATTATAACAAAATTATTTTATCCCTAATGAGAAGATAAACAGTAAACAACGGTAAAAACTTGGCTAATTTTTCATAACTTGGCCTATAGAAAACAATAATTCCACTATCTACATTGAAAACATAAGTAAACCGAGGAACATACATACTGTCATCACACCAAGGACGCCACATAACATTATCGCCTAATCCACGTAAATTTAGTTATATTAATAAGTATAAAAAAAAAAAAAAAATATTATATAAACAAAAACCCAAAATCAATAGCACCAACTTTTTTTTGTACACAAATAATCAAAAAAATGTCGTTCTATGATATTATAAAGACAATAAATAACACAAAAACTATATTCTAAAAAATAATAATAATAATTTTGAAAAATCCTATACAATACTAATTCTATACATTACTTTTTAAATATTAATAAATAATATTTAAATAACAATGGTAAAAAAAAAAAAAAAAAAAACTTCTATTACTATTAATGCGTATACTTCTATATTGCAAATAGTCGAGTTATAAATATAACAATATATTGCGAAAAGAAAGACAATAAAACATTGAGTTTTAACAAAAAGATTATGTACAAATAACACAAAAAGAAAAAATAACTTAAGGAAACACAATCGGTAGTAAAAATCTTTAAACATTGTAAATTTTAAAGTAAATAAGGTAGATAAGATAGGTAAACATAGTAATTAAGCTATATCATAGTTTAAATTTAACGTACAATATACGCAGAAACATTAAAATGACAATATTATTTTTAAGAAGCCTTTAATAGTATTTGTTTTATAAACTATATCTCATTTGTGGCATTTTGAGAACTATAATATTTTATTATTACTATAATTTATACATGCATTATATATTAACAGTCGTTATTTCCAATTGAGTATAATTATTAATTATATATAACATATAACGGAAAATAAAATCTGAAACAGAACGTTCTTATACGAGTTGAAGTTTCAGACTTTCATGAGAATATAATAAAAATCCAAGGGGTTGGTGGTGTAACATAAATTTATCTCTTTTTTTTTTTTTTTTTTTTTCTAACAAAGTCATGATGCTTGTTTACCAACAATAACACCAGGTCTAGAAGGTCGTACAGGACTGTTTGATGTGACAACAGTTGTAACTGGAGAAGTCTGGGAACCACTATGGAACTGGAGAAATGGATTCATTTCCACCTATAAAAAGAGAAATGTAATCATATATGATCATATTATTTCTATATTTTTTTTTTTTTTGTTTGTTTATAAATTTACTTTAAGCAATTTTTGATTGGTGGTCGCTGTGTGTTTGGTTAGCGCAAGAGGTGCTTCCTGGTGGTCATCACCAAAAAGGTGATCTCCCTCTAGGTGTCTAATCGCCTCGACGATAGTTTCCAAATTTTGTCTGGAGGTACTGGTGAGGTAAACACGAGCAGACGGCAGGACTTGCTGTTGCTGCGGAACAGGTTCTTCGGCTTCTTTCAGCCGATCATCAACAGGTTCATTGATTTCAGTCTTGATCAGCACGTTTTCTTCATCTGGTTCGCGTTGAACGACCAGATTATCAGATTCGTTCACTTCAATTATTTCCATACCAGCTTCTTCACCGACCACACACTGAAACAGATATAAAAATATTGTTTCAAATACGGTACGTGCGTGTTTCAAGTCAATCGATAAATTAATACACTTCACTAGTTTACTTACTGTGTTTGCGTTGTTGTGGTATTGAATTGTCGTCTGGGTGTTCTCCCTGGATTTTATCTCGACAAACGTTTCTCCCAAACGGGCCGCATACTCTTTCAATTGCACTTCTAGATCGACGCGCAGACTCTGCTCTCGTTCTAAATGCGCTCTTAATTCGGTTACCTCGTCGATCATTAGTCCACCGTCGTCTAAACCTACAAACACATAAAACCGTATTGCGTTACTGCAGTCGATGAACAGTCGGCACACATAAAAATATGATGGGCGCATAAACATTTAAATTATTGTCGGAGTTAACATACGATTTCTCCATTCGAATTATATTATGACGAAGAACAATCGAATTTTAAGAAACAAAAACGTACGTTGTGACATCTATCGGTTCTTACAGACGATCACGTGTCGAGTGATTAATACGGCGATAATAATAACAGGGACGATACTTCAGGACTCGGGTACTTGAATAACGAACGATAAATATTTCGGAAAAATTACAAATTGTATAGGCATTTTCGAAGGGGGAGGGGGGGTTTGTTGTTATCGACGAGTCTCGAGTACTCGGGAATTGACTAGTTTAAAGGGTACGTATAAACGCGTACATCGAGATTTTCGGTATTTGTTCCCTGCCCCTTCCTTCCCCGATGTAACGTCGAAACTTACATTTTCTCAATTTCCCGCAAAACCGTTCGGTTTCGAATATTTTCTTTATAATATCACATACCGCCAGGTACGGCGAGTAAAATATCGACAACAAACTGCAACAGCGTTCAACAGACGGAAAATCGATGGAACACGTGGTCGGCAAAGACCAAGGACATCTCGGAGGATGCGGCGTAATCGGTACGCGAGCGGTTTGGACGCGAATTCGAAAAATCGATTCAGAGCAGCCGTTTACACGGCGCGATCGCTCCGCGCTACGGTAAACGGATAAACGGTACACGCCACATCGAGACGAATAATACAATACATACAACGACGGAATAATATTATTTTCGCCATAGACTTTTACAAAGCGGAACACAAAGGCCGGACGAATTATGAAGCAATCGTTATAATATTGGCGGCGATGTCGAAACATAAAAGTCGTACGGATAAATTTGTATAATGTCGCAATATAAAAAAAAAAAACCCACCCCGAAATCGCAGTCGAACCAATATAGGTGACGGTCGCGTCTAGTTTTTAATATTTCGACATTACTACGAGCGAAACATTGGTTTGCGCGACCACTTGATTGTACTTTTGAAGGACGCGGTGATGCCGTGCCGCGATCTACCGCCGCACCGTACCGATAATCCCGAAATCGAAAAAAAAAACATAAACATAATTAATTTAGGACGGCGCTTATAAATAGGACACAGAGTTTGGAACGAGTAGTGATTAGGAATTAGTGAATTTTAAAACGATAAAAACCCATTTTTTTTTTTTTATGAAATATAATAGCACATTTTATTTTATTTTTTTCACTGTTCCAAACGAAAATAATCGACCGGGGAAAAAATGCTCGCCCACAAAAACCGCCGAATCGTCGAGTTTATCGCATGATTAAGAGGACGGGATACGCGGTACGCGTGCGTCAATCGTCGTTTTCCGCCTTGCGAACGCACGACCATAGTGATAAAAAAACGTGTTTACACACGCAGACGGCTACACAGAACTCGCTTGGTTTTTGAGTTTTACAGTAACCTATTAAAAAGAGAACGATATTCCTCCGGCGGAAAGGACCGGTCGTGTTGTTTTTTTCTCCTAATATAATAACAGGTCGATTTACCGTTTATAAACAACACGACTTTTTCAACGGATTTTTTTTTTTTAAATTTCTTAAAACTTAAGAGAAAAAAAAACCGTAACGTCCCGCCGCATCCGGAACATCGTGTTCTCTTTTTCAAAGTGCACAACGGGCGCTTTTACTCGGAAACTATGAGAGCAAGTGCTGCGCGTGTAGTCTGCGCGGCGCACCGGCCGATCGCGAATATTCCCCGGAATTCGTCGTCGCGACGACGTTCGAAAATCGCCGAGGAATAACACGCACGCGGGTAAGCGACGCGTTTCCCCCCCTCTCCCCCGTTCGTATTTCACCCGGCGAGACCGGGCGCGAACACGACAAACAATTCCCGGAGGCGGGAATAATAATAATAAAAAAACACCCGGCTATCGGATGGCCTCTAGCAGTCGCGCGTCTCTCGCGGTCCTTTCTCCCCGTCGTAAGTGCACATGTTTTACATTATCGCGCGCGCGTCGTAACAAATACAGAGAAATAATGAAATGTTATCAAACGCGCGATGGCGCACGCAACAAAGGGAGCGGATCCCACGCGGCCAAAGCGTGCGGGACACGACGTTCGCGAAACGCGTCGCGCGCACACATTGCGCGATTTCAACGTCGGCGGAACGGGGACGGAGGGGGAAAAATTACCGTGCAGGTGTTGTTTCCTTACCGCCGTCGCACCCCCCCCCCCCCCCCCCCCCCCCNCCCCCCCCCACCCACCGGCGACGTTAACGGCCGCGGGGCTAACAAACGGTATTGTTAAAACGGCGGCGGCGGCGGCGGTCAGCTCCGAGCGACGACGAAAATTATACGGGGAAACGAATCCAAACAACGGCGAGGATACGGTTGTTTTTGGTGGGGAAATGAAACAAATTATTTTTACCCGGATAAAAATGCCGAGATGATCGCCCGTTGGACGAAAATTGAATACACGATTCTAACCGCGTGCGGACAAGGGAGACGAATACACGCGAGTGTCCCACGAATATTACAACACCCGTTGCAATATCTCCGGGGGGGGAGGGGGGGTGATAATAAAGATACGATCAGTCTTACCGGCGGGGTCGTCCACTTTACGTTTCTTGTGCATGTTGGCCGTGTTTAACAGATCGCCCTCCTGTTTGCTCACCAGCCGTTTCAGCTGGCAGTTTTGCGACAGCAGTCTGGTCTTCTCTTGTTCCAACTGGTATATGTAGTCGGCGGTGTGCTGCAGTATCGCGGCCTGTCCGAACAAAACAAAAAAAAAAAACCGTTATCAATACTTGTTGCGCGAAACAAAAAACAAAAAAAACGCGCAAAACTATAAATAAAACGGAACAAGTGGGAGGCCGAAAGGCAGAGGGCACCCGATAGGGGTTTTGGTTGATTTTGTGTCTGTAAGCAGCACCGGTTGACTTATTTTCTGATCGGAGTAACAACCATTTCCGGTGGACAATTTGTCCGCGGCCAGAAAAAGTCGGCAATAATCAAAATACACTCCGTAGTACAATGAAACTATTGTACGTCATATCGTTCCGCTCGTTGAAACTTCCGTGTAAGGCCCGGGGAGAGACCCGAGGCCACCCTTGTCCCCCCCATCCCGTTTCGCGTAGACCAATAACAACGTGATTCCGTCGCGAGCAGCGCGCGTCTCGGGTCCGTTTCCGACGCCGTTCTGAAAAACGGCAGATTGGGCGTCCGCGGGACAAAAGTCAAGTGTTTTAATTTTGTTTGTTGTTGTTGTTGTTGTGTTTTTGTTTCGATACACACGCTCGTCAACGACGTGAACACTTGTCGGAGGGCCGGGGATGGGAACGAAAAACTTCAAAGACGTCCCAGAGTATTCTCGTTCGCCCTTTACACGCGTGGGAGTAATATCGGTTTTGTAAACTGTGTGCAGCCACTTTAACGTGCGCGTACGTTGTTGTATACGTGTATATAGGCTTTAGACAGAGAAAAAAAAATAAAAATAAAAATAATATACGAAATTAATTCGAGAGTCGAGAGGTAATTTCGCTTTCAACGACAAGAGCGCGTTATTGTACTCGACGTTTTCCGGTGTGCATAGATTAATATTGTGAATTATAATCGCACACAAGAGCGCGACCGTCGTATACGGTTTTCGAAGGGGTATTTGTAATATCTCGAGAGCTGCGGCGAGGGGACGTGGGGGTAGGGGTGAGGGTGGAGTTCTATCGGACATAAAAGGCCGCGCCCTATTATATCGCGTACGCGTACGTTTTCTACGCCGGTATTTTTTTTTTTTCAATAATAATAACAATACACGAGAACACGTCTCGGCACGTTTTTCGAACGCGGTTTGTTTCGATAGCCCCGCCGCAGCTGTATAAGAGTTTCGACGGAAGTTCTGAATATATTGCGGGCAAAAAAAAAAAAATTTAATAGTGGTTCTCGGCGCTGGAAAACACATAATATAGTCTCGCGTTAAAAAAAAAAACTCCCATATTTCCACTATTATAATATAGACAGAGAAAGAAAGAGAGAGACGGGCTCACATTAGTTGACGGTTTTAAATTACGCGATTTTTAAAAACGATTTTATAGTGAAATGATAGTGTCTATGTTTGCACGCATATTTTGAACGAAATACACGTAACAAAGCGCATTGGATTCAACTGCAGTGACGCGGTGGGAGGCTCCCGGGAAAATCGCGCAATATTGAAATACGCGCGAATTACGCGCGTGTGACGTACGGACGTATAATTATAGTAAGTTAGAAAAAAAAAACCGTATCAAGGGCTGACTAGAATATCGTTTATTTTCGTAAATTTAAAACACACGGTATTGTGCAATCGAATATGCGTCATTTGAACAGCGATTAATAACTCGGAACTTGGATTTGTTTTTCTAGAACCTTTTAAAAAACAAATATTATTTTAAACGTCTGTTGATTCATATTTTTCAGACGTAATATTATATATATAATTAGTTTTGCTTTTATTGCGTACGAATTCTAAGGCTGTAAATACGCAATCTCATAAACTATAAACCGCCCTCTGTTCGTCCGCTAATATAATCTTTCGAACGTTCCCGGAGTCAGGTCCGGCAATTTTCTAATTTGCCGACGGCACAATAAAATATATTATCGTTCGATTGACGCGTACACTACACGATTTGGTCGGGCCAACTGTCGGCCCGATCGAAATATCGCGTAGTGTGTAGGGGACGGGGAGGTATTACGCGTTTGTCGACTACACCGCAGAATAACCAGAAGAAAGGACACTTAATGAGAACTCGAAAACCGGAGCCGGGACGATTCGTTTTCGGCGAGCGAGAGACATCCAAGCACAGAAAATCTGTCACCGACCATACCAATAATTGTACCGAAAACCGCGTAAATTATCCGACCGCCGACATTGCGTACCCCGCGCGCTCTTATCGAGAAAACGTAGCGCGCCCAGTCGTAATAGTTTTTTTTCCCCCCTTTTTTTTTTTTTCTTTTAATTATAATCGGTTTCGCGCGATTTTATTGCCGTGACGTTAACACAGTTACCGGACGTTTCTCTATAGTTTGGCCGGATTCCAAAAAGACGAGCATCGCGTTCGTCGACCGCCCGCTGGCGTCCGGATCCAAAAAACAAATTCTAAATCCGGACGCGCGACGGACCGTTTTCGTTTTTTTATTTTCTAAAAGACGAAACGGATCCGTGTATTTCGAGCGTTTTGTTTTCGTTTTATTTACTTTTCACTCGAGATTTCGGCGGCCGTATTCGCGACCAGACCTCGCACAACGCGAAAATTATTCGGAACGCGACCGTCCGACGCGCTTAATTAACGACGACAACGACGCGCGCGGTTCGCAAAATTATCTAACCGAATCCGCCGGCGCGCGGCCGGGTCACGGACGGGGATTCCGTCATAGCGTTCGGCCGCGCGGTCACGCCGCACACGGTCGGTCGGGGCGGTGGCCGCGCACGTCGCTACGCACGATGTGCCGACCGCCGCCGGCTCCGATATCGGCGTGCCGAACCGGACACGTTTGCTGTGAACGCCGGATGGACCCGGCTAAACGCGACGCCGCCTAACCGAGCCCGGAGCCGCTAGGCGAGAAAGATTCAACGAAGTCTTCGGCGGTTGCGGAACAAAATCTCCCGGCGGAAAACCCGTCCCGCGGACGCGACGATTGTTGACCGACTGCACGGAGCGTATATTTTACAGCGCCGGCCGCCACTAAATTTTTCACGCCGCTAAATGCCGCGGTTCTCGAAATTGTAACATCTAAATACGAATAGCTCTAAAGTTAACGGTTCATATTGTTACGATACGCTAACAGCATTATTTCTCACGTCTCTACACGATCGCAGCTGTGTTGACCGAGTCGGGACGGCAAAAATAACGAAACCGTACGTTTTTCCCGTTTCCTCCGTCTCGCTCCCGTCAACAACATTATTGAAATGGGCGAATCGAGGAGAGGGGGGGGGGAAATGACCTCCTCCTCCTCCCCGGCGACGGTCTTCCGTAGTCGTTTTTTCGACCGGCACGAGTGGGTTTCCGGTAAAACGTTTTTGTTCGGCGAAAACGAAACCGATACGCACATACGTTCCGCGAAATAAAAAGCGCGCGTCATACTCAGAAACGAATGCGTTCCGCGATACGCTCAGAATCTAAATGGGCGGAAAAAAAAAATAGTAAAATAACCGTAGCTTGCGAATTATTATCCGCGATATGACGTGTCGCGTAATAATTCTCGTATAATACGTAAAATTTGCCTATACGCATTCCGCGTTCGTGACCGATTGGCGGTTGAAAACGTCGGCAATATAAATCGGTATTTTTCACTTTCTTTTTGAGGGAAGGGTTGGGTAGACGTTCGTTGATACAACACTCGCAATATAATATTAAACGTACGAAAAATATTTGTCAGATTTAATTTTTATTTCAACGAACTGACGTATTACTTTTCCCCTGGAACCCACGTATAAAAAACCGCCACCGATGTCCACTGTAAATATATAATACGTCCGGCACGACACGGAACGCATACGGCGATATCCTACCGGGATCGTAATTTTGATTAACGCGCGTGGGAGGTGGTGGCCACCCACGTCCGTTGGGCTAATCGCGCGCGCGAAAAACGCGACGGGCGTAGCGGACGTTTACGCGAACGCAGTCAGCTGCCGAGGCTGCGCGAATCGTCAACGAAAAATGGACACAACGATAACGACCGCGGCGACGTTGTGAAGAACGACGACGACGACGTGGAGGAAGAGGAGGTGGCGGTGGAGGTGGAGGTGGAGGATAATGATGATGATGAGTTCGGAACACCGCTTAAACACCGTACACAAATCACATTATAATAAACGTATTTTCGTAGTAGTTTTAACCTCTCTCCCCCCCCCCACGAGTGAATGCAACCCGTGCGTGCTATTTTTACACGCAACCACAACAACAACAACAACAAACGGTTACAACGTAAATAAAAATATCGTTAAGAAAATTGTTTGTTTTTTTTTTCCCCTATTATGTTTCACACGCAGCCCGTTCCCCTCTCCTCCCCTCGCCGAAACCGAGAATTCACCTTCGTCCCGAACGGCCGTGGAATCGGCAACGAGGTATCCGAAAAGAAGCGGGGAGGAGAGTCGGGTTACCGGCTCTGTAAAATCATATCGCCGTTAAATATCTTCGCGGGAACGGCGCGTCCTGTGCGTGGCCGAAAACCCGGCGCGCTGTTCGGCGTCGCCGGCCACGGACGACGGTGCGCTGCCGGGGGGTCGGGTAATCCAAGGCCAACCGGTAAACGACGTCGTCGTCGTCGTAGCCGCCGCCGTCCAGGTGAAAGAACTAGTAACCTTGAAAGCGCGTGCGTCGCACATACCCAGCTACGATCGCGTTCTCGAAAAACCCGAGTGTTGATCGTAAGCGCACGGACGTCTCGAGGTGCCGCGCCGAGATCGTACGCGATTGTTGTTGTTGTTATTATTATTATTATTTTTACTACGACGACCCGCGAACGGTCGTCGTAGCAACGCGGATAATAATAATAATAATATCGTGTCGACATTTAATGCCGCGGCGGCCGGTAAACTATACTGTATAGGCGGAACGGTGACACCGGGTTTCGTCGGCGCGACGGGTAAACACCCCTCGCCGCCCGCCGGCGCGACCGCGTTGTTATTGTTATTACCATAATAGTGCCGACCGTAACCGAACGGATCGGTTACCGACAACGACGACGACGACGACGATCGATAACACAAACATCGGACAGCCGTTGTTGTTGTTGTTGTTGTTGTTGTTATAATTATCGGGCACTGGTGGCCGGCCGCCCGTTCGAATATAATATGCACAGGCAATAACGTTACAACAGGCGCGAAAAACGCGAGACCTCACGGGCGGTCGATTCTAAGGATTTTCGTCGGGTTTTTTCGACACTTTTAAAGGCGTATCGGGGATGCGCCTTTGGGGAGGGGAGATTAAAACTTTCAACAACCCCGCCGACCGTTGGCGCGCTCAAATTTCACGGGAAATACCGGGTTTACCGCACACACGCAGACTTGTCAAAGTGACGGGGTTAAAACGTTAGTTAGATATTAACTTCTAAAACTTCTTCGACCGCCACTCCCCTCCCCGCGGTCAGTTTGTGCGTTAGCGAAAATCTCGATTCGTCTTTCGGTGAAACTTTCTTCAGTCTATTATCCGAAGATTAAAAGGATACAATTTTATCCCTGAAGGAAGTGGAGGGCAAGGACACGGTTAACGGGTGTTAATGACGGAAAAATCGATTTGCGAATATTATTGACCTCGAAATGTTATGGAATCGGTAGAAGTTTAGTTAAAAAAGAAAATAAAAAACACGTTTTTTCACCCACGACTAACACGGCGTAAATAAATATTAGGCGAAATACGGAATTTAAAAAAAATTATTTCGTTATTTTCGAACGGGGGGAGGGGGGTGGGGGTTGGCGTTTTATACACAATGGAGATTGGTGCAGCTCGATGGTGACGGGGGTTACCGGCGTTCGTTTACTGCGAAATTTACGCGTTTGTGAACAATACGAGTACATAAGAGTTAAACAAGGTATACGCGAAAAATCCACGCGGTTTCGTATTCAAATAGCGCGCAATCGATTTATTATTATACTGCGTTCTACCAGCTACTACTATAAATTAATTTACTACGGGGGGAGGGGAGGGGGGGGGGGAAATAGCCATTAATACGTGTATCCGGTGTGTGCAAACGCGTTGTATACAACCGAGATAAAAGTAAACGTTCGGAACGTATTATTATCGTTATAATTATGATTGGTCGGACGACGGAACACGCGCGCGCCGATTCACCAGAGCACCGTCGACCACCGTTTGTTTACCACTGTAAATAAATTGTAAAAATTGTGATCCGTAATAAAAAAAAAAAAAAAAAAAATTGTATATACTATGTACAAAAATATTAAAATATATTATATTTGAATATTTATTAACCACTATAAAAATAAAGTTAAAACGTAATATTTCTTTAGAAGGAGAGAAATAAGGTTAAATAATGGCTTTCTATGTATAGATACACCGGCGGGCGTGTGTAAAACGACATCGTCGTATTTAAATAACAATAGTCTTCAATTGAAAAACTATAGGTACACGTGTATATTGAAAATGAAAAGAAATAGTACCTATTCCTTCTTTTTATTTTTTTACCGTCGTACAACCGGTAAAAACCGCTCGAACTTGTAGTGTATGACGTTAGTAGAGAATATTAAAAGTTTTTATAATTCCGTCGGACAAACATACATGTCGTTCAAGTAGAGGAGCAACAAATTATTTTTTTGGCAAAAATTGTAATAAAACATCAAAAGTTTAAATCGTTTTGTTCTATAGATTGAAAAAAAATTAATAAATACAAAAAATAGACTTATTATTATCTACAAAATAGAAACTACGTAAAAAAAGTTTTGTACATTATACCACGACTATACAAAGCGACTAAACTGTTTTTTTTTATTTATGAATACTAATTAATTATGTGAAAATTTCAGTTCTCTACAATATGATTCTTCGTCGATTTACAACGAATAATCAAAATCAAAAATAACAAAACCATTGCCGTAAACTTATAATACCGTTTTTTTTTTATCCCCCGTTATTATTAAAACTGGTTGAAAAATCAAAACGAAGCTTTCTTAAATCAATTAGATCAGAAATGCAACGGAAAAAACAGTAATCTTATTATTATTTATTGGATCGAGATAAGAAAAGTTGTTTAGACGCACACAAAAGGAAGAAAAAACATCATACTAGTAGAACCACTCGGAATCACTCGGAATAGTTACATACTCGGTAGTCTGAAAAAAATACTAATATTTCGTGTGGCGATTATAATATGCCGAAAATGTGTATTACGCGCAATATTCGTGTGAATAATTGAAAAAAAAAAAAAGTAATTATTTTTGATTTAAGAAATATCGACTATATTTGTACGGTCCGAGCACGTCATAATATTAAAATGTGCGCAGAACGAACGGTGGCCTTTTTATTATTAAATAAAAATTATTATTATTATTCGTATCGTATTTAATCGAGAGTACAAATTTAGACGAACAAAACGATATGCATATTTATTTCGTGCGCAATAGAACCGAAGCATAAAAATTAAACGAATCAAGGGACAAGCGGTTTTTTCGTTTTCAGACCGTTATCATTTGTCGGATTCAAATCGTCTTCGAACTACGCGATCAGGTCAGATTTAGTGTATTTGACATTTTTATGCGTCTTTGGTACCGGGGGAGAAGTCGATTTTGTACTTTTCACGTTTAAATTGCATACGCTCGTTAATGATGCGATACAAATCAAATGCGGATTATCCGAAGACACGGATATCAGACACGCAGACAATTCTGAATTTAGATTTGAAATCAGAATTTACAATTTAAAAAAAAAATCTACTATTTTATATATTTTTTGTAATAAATCTCTCGCTACGTGAGTAATCTAAAAAGTGTATTTCATTTTTTTCCCATTGTGATAAATTAAATAATAGTGGGGTGGGAAAACAGAGTAGAGAAATAATTGAATAGAAAACCCCGCTATCCACTTGGATCATTAATGTCCTCCCATGATAGTAGAAAATAAAAAAATGTACACAAAGTGTGACAACATGTTTCGTACGTATTCTAGACGGAAATACCTTCGGCAATAGTACTTTGATGAGGGAGAATAATAAATGTTTTTTATTGTCTTGCGCGGAGTTTCTTCGGTAACGGTGTTGACGTAGATGAACAATGGTGTATTCACGATTTTTTATGTTAATGAGAATACGGAAAATTAACACTTGATATCGTTGAACAACTGTCTTGATGTTTCTGACGCACCAGGTGAGTGACGAGAAGAAGAGAGCTTTGTTCATTTCATTATCCAAGGGTAAAATCACTCCCGTTGCCGGTAAAATGGTACGCTATTATTGGTGGAGCCGACTGGAGAGCGGGAAACAATCGACAACGGCTATCCCGGAATATATAATAGAATTTTAATAAAAAAAAAAACGTTTTATTGCGTGACGGAAACGACTGTAGTTGACGAAGAGAACGGCGCGCTAGAAGTTTGAAGCTCCGTATCAAGACGATAAAAACTATACTCGATTCCCATACGAGAAACGAGCCGGCACGATTCTGGCGTACGGTACCGTCCACCTCGTACATAATGGCCCTTCTTCAAAAGCCGCTGCCACTGGCCGATACGGAGCTTACGGAACTTCTAGTGTCCCGTTCTGTTCGTTCGCCACTGTCTTTTCCGTCAATATATTCTATTATATATCCCAGGAGCCGTTGTAGGACCCGCTTGCCCGTCGGCTCCGATAATACCATACCTTAATTTTTTTTTTTTTCGGAATCTCCGAATGGAGTAAGAGTAGGTAGCTTTTTTTTTCTTTTTTTTTTTTTTGACACAGAGTGCGATGATTAAATCATCAAATAAATCATGTCTATACGCAATATTATTCCTTTTATTTACGGTGCTCCCAAAACGCCGACCACATTTTTGAACACAGTCGGCACGAGCAATAACAACAGTACCGAGACAAGCCTTTAGCAAGTGAACTAACTCTAATATTTCAAAAAACGACGTTGGTTAGGATAGGTCGTAGTACAGTTCGGCGAGTATAAGTATAATAGACATTGCATTTTTGCCGTTTGTCAATTATACGCTAGCCAAAATCTCGGCACGTTTTTTGTCAAGACCCATTGCGCCTTTATTATTTTTTCAATATTTATTATAAACATCACAAGTACCTTCCCGTTTGATATACGTTTACCGGTGTACCAGTGGCGTAAATACCGGGTGGACAAGTTGGGCAAATGCCACGGGCCCATGACATAGAATAGGGAAGACTTTTCTTGAATTTTTTTTTTTTTTATACATATATACATATTTTCTCAATTTTTTTTTTTGTATTGTTTGTTTTTTTTCTCAAGTTTTTTGTTTTTTTTTTCACGTTTTATGTATTTTTTTTGTTTTTTTGTTTTTTTTGTTTTTTTGTTTTTTTTGTTTTTTTGTTTTTTTTGTTTTTTTTTGTTTTTTTTTTTTTTTTTTTTTTTTTTTTTTTTACATAAACCCAAGTCGGTTACAACATAATGTTAAAACAAATTGATAATTTTGTTTAATTACCGAGAGTAGATGATTCTGGTAACTTTCTTTATCTGATGCTCATACGATGCTATCGTAAAACGGCAAACAATAGGGCGCTTGTGATCAAGAAGTATATTAAATACTCTTGTGACTTCTCAACTGCAACTTATATTTTACAAGTGTCTATTTTATATTTGTTTAATATAAAGTTCAACTTCTATTTGATCTTAACTGCAACTTATATTTTATACAGCGGCCAACTTCAAATAGATCCCGTAATCTACTGCGCTTCGGCAATTTTTTCACCGCGATGATTTTTTTTTTAATCATCCCACCGCAGTCATCCGCCGGTTGTCAAAATTGTCTTTCAAACCGCCCTTGGTTGTCGTCATTTGTCGGTAGTTCGTTTACTCTCAGCAATTAATATTATAACTATATATTTTTTTTAAATGTATACATTTAAATTTTACATACATATAACATATGTTAATATATAAAATTACAATTTTTTTTTCATCTTAAAAACTAAAAGAAAACAAACCGAATTACAAAAATGAATTTGGTCGAAAATTTGTAACAAAACCTATGATATCTGATAGTTTCTTCCGAGATAATACATGCAGTGGCGTAAATACCGAATGGACAAGATAGGAAAACGTCACGGGCCCATGATATTTACGGGTCCCAAAGCATTATACGATACAGGTAAGGGCCTTTTTTTTTTTTTTTTCTCATTTTTTTTTCATATTTTTTTTTTTTTTTTTGGCATATCAGCAACAATGCGAAAACAATAAATTCACAAAAGGCCGCGACAGTAAAAGTGCCGATTGGGGGCATAGAATTGACATGGGTGCATTGTAACAATGTAATGTTTAAAAAAAAAAACACCAAGCGAATTAAAATAATGCTATAATATAAACCTTAGTTCACTTGTTTAAGGCCAGTTTCCGATTGCATTCAAAAGTATGCGGCTATGTGGTCGGTGTTTTGGACACCGTCATATGAAGATTCTGTGTACATACACGATTCGATTGATAATACAATAATCGTACGCACACTGTGTCAAAAAAAAAAAAAGCAGCTTTCTAGTCGTACGTATTCGAAGACAGTGGCAGCGGCTTTTGAAGAAGGGCCGTTATGTACAAGGTGGGTGGTACCGTACGCCAGAATCACGATCAACTCGTTTTCGTGTTACATCGAGTGAGATCGAGACTAAAATTTATAACGTCGTCTTCTTAGTCGAAACCCAGTTGGCGATCCAATCCGTACTTCAAAACAAATATTGAAGAAAAATGGCGTGTATGTATGCTTGTTCATCCGACACTGATATCGTTGATGATACGGAGCTTAAGACTTCTAGCTCAGTTTTCTCTTCGTTCGCCACTTCTGCGTAACAAATTTTGTATTCACATTTTATTATATATTTTGGGAGTTGTTTTGGATTGCTGACTGTCTACGCGTGGGCTCGGTTTATATTTTTGGATTGCTGACCATCTACGCGTAGGCTCGGCTTATATTTTCGGTATAATTTGACTAGCCACGGAGACAACAGCAGTAATTTTACCTTTGGAAAATGACCGGACCCTTCTTCTTGTCCGAACAATACGTTGCTCGCCTTGTGCGTGTTTCACTTCGCATCAGATAAATCGAGATGATTGTCCGACGATATCCAGTATCAATTTTTCCTTATCCTCAATAATACAAATAATCGTAAAAACCTTCTGTTCTTCGTCAACAACCTTACTGAGGACTAAGTTCCGCGCAGGGCAGTAACAAATAGATTATTCCTCTACATCACAACTGAAGAAATTCCGTCTGGGATAGGTAAGAACATTGTTGTTTCACTTTATATTATTTTACATCTATTTCCTACCATCATAGGGGGCAATACACGATCCGAGTGATTGGTGGTGTTATATATTCGATTATTCTGTAGTCCATTTCCCCCCCTATCATTTCATTTATTGCAACATAAAATACAATTTAATACACATTTTAGGTTATGAGCGTAGCGAGAGATCTATATAACAATACAATATATAATAATAGATTTTTTTTAAAAAAAATTAGAATTTGAAATCTAAAATTAGAATTTTCTGTATGTGAGGTCTGAAATCATTGGATAAACCGGACTTATGTCGCATCATTAATAAGCATAAGTATTTTCAACTAGAAAACTATACGAAATTGACTTAAGCCCTTCAATCCAGGAATCAAATACGTACACAAATGTTAAACATGCTAAATCTACAATATTACACTGGTCACGCGTAGTACAGTTGTTCGTAGACGATAAAAGTCCGATAAATGATAACAATCAAAAAACGGAAAATTCATTCATTATTTTGTTTATTACAATATACGTAAAAAAAAAAAAAATTAAAAACCACAGGCTAATAAATTATTAAAGCATCTAGATATAGATAAGTGATTGTTAAAACGGTTATCGAAATTAATTCAATGGTTATTTTGTATTTTTTTCGGGATAAAAACGATAGTATGTAACGATAATTATTGGGATAAAATATGGTAAGTTAAAGCTTTTCGATATTTTTTAATATGACGGCATTAACATTTAAAAGTAAGTTTAAAATGTTTGATAAAATACGATAAGCGGTGGAACGGTAACGAAACCCAAGTCATTTACTTTCGGGTTACAATTTTGGTTAAGTATATTGTGAAAACCAGAGTACGAAATCGACACATCGAATAACTTTGAATTACCGCGCGTCTCGGCCGCCGATTTTGAATTTCAAAAAGCGGTTCGACCGTTACACGATTCGCGAAAAAAATACGAACAAAATAGTTGGTGGTCAAAAATAGGGGACGCCGTTTTGAGAAAAAAATTCCGTCCAATTGCGTATGCTCGTGTCTATAATTAACGTCGAAAAAAATCACGAAACTATACGTAAACGACGAGCGAAGGGGGGGGGGGAAATTCGAATCGCGTTTATCTGCGCGAAGATATCGAGCGTGTGCTCAATTCTCAATTATTGTCTGTTCACACATCGCAGTGTATCGTCCGAATGCGACTCGGACACGGTGGTTTTGCCAATAACACGCGAGACGATACCAATTTAAACATACACGCGCCACTTCCCGCCCTGCTGAAATGCGGTTTCGGAACGGAAGACTGGACGGCGAAAAGGGACGGTCGATCCCCTTCCTCCTTTTTTTTTTTTATTTTCAATTTTCATTTATCCGGCCGCAGATCCGGCGGAAACTCGCGTTACGAATATTTTATTCATCAATCAAGTAAAACGGCGGCGGGAAAATATTATGCGCGTTCGGCGCACGTTACTTGATCGATCATTCGACGGTGCAGGCGTCGTCGTCGTAATTAATGAATACCGACAATGGCCCCTTCTCTCTCTCTCTCTCTCTCTCTCTCTCTCTCTATATATATATATATATATATATCTATTTTTTTTTCATTATTATTATTTTCTCCTCTTGTCCCGTCGTTTACCACCTCTCCACTATTCCCCGGCCCGGACCACGCCCTTACGAAAACGCCGCCGCCACCACAGGGGGAAAGTGGCCCCGTCGGCGGCGCAGACGGATCAATAAAAACCCTCTGGCCCGTCTCGCCGGCGTAGTTTTACTACGGCGTACAAAATAATACGGGACGCACATGGGTGACTACGGCGGCGGGCGTGCGCGTGTTACACGCGCGACCCACGCCGGTTACACGCCGCCGTCCGCGATCGCATTTTCGTGCCCGCGCGGTAACCACCGGCGACCGCGTCACGCGGAGGGGTCGTATAGCGCGCAAACGGACAAAACCGCCGCGTTATAACATTACAGTACTATACCGCTTCGGGGGGGGGGGGGGGGGGGGAGACGAACATCGTCGTACGTCAAAGTGTCTACTGCAAATCATCGCCCGCATTACAATGGCGTGTACGCGCGCGGACTGCCGAATAAACGATATTACTAATGACATAATTTACAATAATATTAAGAAATACGCAATACAGTATAACATAATAATGTTTAGAACATAACGCGTTTTAATGCGTTTTCGCTTCGATTTACCCGAGCCGCAGTGGCGTGGTGAACGTTTATAAACCATTATATTATGATGCACAGCACAAATTTCAGTACACATCCACCCAGGCTCGGAAGGACGAAATATTTGATGTGGGAAAAAGGGAAAGAATTGTTTTACAGAGGAGCGGGGATGTTTACATCCACGCAAGCAAGCAAACTTGACCAAATCGCCAACATTCAAGCTCGCTCTGCCCGTGAAAGGGATGCTCAAGTGCAGACTACTCCGATTATCATCCAGGACGAATATATCACAAAAACCGTCTCGGACAAGCAGGTGGATTTGAAATACGCATAATTCACACTAGGTAATATTAGGCCCGTTCTCACCGATGTAAACGTTGGCTATCAAATTGGGTTTATAACATAATCGACCAGTCGTGATTGGTAACAATATTTATCATGCGAGGACGTGAACGCAAGAGAATTTGGAACCGCTATCATTATACACGTTTAATTTATTTTGCACTGTATGGTTTAATAATAAAATGCAAGATTTGATTTAAACTATACCGGCCAGAAAAAAAAAAAAAAATGATAAATTAGGTATCACGTTATTACTCGTGTATAATTAAGATAACATTATACAGAGCCCGCAACCAATGGCACGATGGTTTTGGCGTTGGCTGTTATCACTAGTTAGTGATCTAGTTTAATATCGGCTATATTTGCGATCGCAATAGAAACATGAACGAGTGCCCGCCTCGAACGAAAAATCCGGCGGATATGCAATCCGTACCGCTCCTAACCGCCCGGCAATCAGCAATGTGGTTTCTCGTATACAATATTAGCCGTGGATAGGCGGTTTGAAAAAATTACGCGAACCGCGCGAGGAGCCTATACGGACGCGAAGACCCCCCGACACACCGTTACGAAAACGAGCACGGCGGTCCGTCGGGCCCGCGGATCTTTTCCGTCCCTTTTACGAAACGCGGTGTTGCCACGCCCGTGTTTCGCTGGGAGTGGCGGCCGGTGTCGGTGACAAGGGAGCGGATCTTTGCGCCATCTACTCCGCCACGTCATCAGCGCGCCGCGCGCACGTGACCTCCCCGGAAATGTAAACACCACTCTTGAGGGACGGACGTTCAACGTGTCCACGTGTTGAATTCTTGAAGGGCGACACTATACGGGCGGCAGCTGCGGCTACTGCTGCTGCTGCAGCCGGTGGTAGTGCTTACTAATCAGCTGAGACGCGCAGACTTTTATCGAGATTTTCGACGAAACACCCCGACAACGAATACCGTGCACGTACAACGCCGAAATTCTCGCCGGACACTGATGATCCGCGGCCCCACCCTGGTTTTTAAAATATCCGTGTTTATGCGCACACTCAATATAAACGGGCAACCCGATAAACTTTTTTAGGGAGGGAAAGGGAAAAACATGTTTTTTTTTAAAAAAAAAAAACCTCTACTCCTTTCATAGATAGATATCACGTAGCGCCGCAGGCGGTGATGATGGCTCAATAAACGCGAACGTTTTCTCGGACACGATAATAGAGAAAAACTCAAATATGGCATTCCATCAGTTACGAAATAGATTTTAGGATGCGCGTGCGCTGCCGGAATATTAAAAAGCTTCACCCGTAAACCCCGTTACCGGTAATTCCGGGAAATCTACGATACGAGCGGAGCACGGTGATGTGCATGCTGGATGAAAATATGACACCTAACACCGCTTTGTACATTAAAACATTTGAAAGAAATAATTTAAACATGTTTCAGAACAGATTTCGGTACACGTTAAATTTGTAAAAATGCCTACAAAAGAATTTAATTTGTAATAATATTTCCAAAGAATATAAACCAGTGCATAATTCGTTTTACTTTGTTCCATACAATGAAAATATTATTGAAACAACAATCACAAAATGTATATGATTGTATCTCTGGTAATATATTTAATAAGAAGTTTAAAATAGCAACGTCTTCATTGGTCACCAATAAATACAAAAACATCAGCTTTACGCATGTGCTCTATTACATACTCAAGAACCGAATTCGGTACACGTTATATTCGTAAAAATGCCTACAAAATGTGTCATTTGTAAAAATATTTTCATGGAAGTTTAACCAGCGCATAAATCGTTTTACAATGATCCATACAAGGAAAATGTTATTGAAAAAAAAAAAATACAAAATGTATATGATAGTTTTTTTGATAATATCTTAAATATGGGGTTTAAAACATCGAGCAACGACTTCATTGGTCACCTATGAATACAAAAACATCGGTTTTACATATGTGTTTTATTACACATTCAAGGTCCGAGTTCGGTACACGTTAAATTTGTAAAAATGCCTAGGAAAAAATGTAATTTATAAAATCATTTTCAGGAAATGTAGACCAGTGCAAAATTCTTTATTTGTATATTGATCCATATAAGGAAAATATTATTGAAAAAAAAAGATACAAAATGTATATGATTGATACAGTCCTCTCCCTCTAATCTTACCACCAAAATGTTTCTCTCACTCAGAAATCAAAACTTTCATAAACAATTTCCCTTTAGACAAGTCACCAGGATTTGACCTAATAATGGCCAAAGTAGCTCGTAAACTACCTCATAAGGCCAGTATCCATCTCACTCATATCTACAACGCAATCCTAAGACTATCCAACTTCCCCACTCAATGGAAATTTTCTGTCATAATTTTGTTCCCTAAACCTAATAAACCTACAGGCAACCCTGCTTCCTACTTCCCAATAAGCCTACTCCCTCTCGTCTCTAAACTCTTAGAAAAATTAATACTGAAACGTATCTATCCAATCATCGTAGAAAATAACATAATTCCGAACTCTCAATTTGGATTCCGAGAAAAACATTCGACTATACACCAAATACACAGACTTGCTGATGCCATTTCATGCTCGCCAGAAAATAAACAATACACTTCCGCCGTATTCCTAGATGTCTCACAAGCATTTTACAAAGTCTGGCATCCTGGACTCTTATATAAACTTAAAAAAATCTTACCTCCTTCATTCTACCTTCTCCTAAATTCTTACTTAAAAGAACCCTTTTTTGCTGTTAGCTCGGGAGCTGAAATCTATAACATCTCTCCAATTCTAGCTGGCGTATCACAAGGTGTAGTCTTATCCCCCACATTGTACAATATACACACCGCAGACCAGCCCATTCATCCCGATACTTCAGTTGCCGAATATGCTGACGACAAAGTTATCTACTCCACGCACATCGATCCTTTATTAACAGTTTCGACATCACTACAGAATCATCTTGATCTATTTTCTCTCTGGTACTCCCAATGGCGCATTAAAATAAACGAAACAAAATCAATAAATACCACTTTGACCCTCACTGGGTCAAAGTGGGTACAGTGAGGGTCTACAATGAGTAATTCTATTACAGAAAGCAGAAACACACCCCGTATATTTTCAAACATGTTCTCAGAAATAATTGAACTAGGAACTGCCAGATGTAAAGAAATCCATCAACATAGAGTATACTACACACCTCTAGGAAATATAATATCCGGACTTAAAATCAACCAAACAATTTTAGTATCTCACACTAGTTGTGGTGCTCTCGATAGAGAAGGAAACTGTGTAGGTACCACTTTTACCAACCCAAAAGGAACTTGGCATAAAGTCATTATTCAAGCCAAATACTCCATACAACTCGCAGAAGAAATAGCAACAGCCAACAATAAAGAAAACATTTTAATTCTACCATCGGGATCCAAATTAAAATTATCTGACTCATATGGATTAGACCAATACAAAGGGGAAATAGTATGGCAGATCGAACATCAAGAATGCAGCATACGCGAATTCGATGTTCTATATGACGGAGAAGCGTCATTAGTAAAAGCAACCACTTATAATTCAAACACGGAATCGTTCATAGTAGAAACAAACCATACTGCCATCTCCCTAAAAAAATTATCATTAAGTTATGCCTGCAACATTCCGGTATATAAAACAGACAACCCTCAACTATTAATAATAGCTGACCAAAATTACGCAGATAGCTTTACACCAAAACAGATCACACCTTTCAGCGCAGATTTATTGTCTTATCTGAATACTAAATTTGTATACCTCGAATTCACTGTTAAAAGAACAACAACCAAGTTATTAATAATTAATACTACAATTTAATATTAAATATTGATTTCTCTATAAAATAATATGTATTGTTATGGGGGCATAACAAAAAAGAGACTGGGGTGGATGTAATGATAGGCTATTTAAGCTATCATACATAATTTAANTCTATATGACGGAGAAGCGTCATTAGTAAAAGCAACCACTCATAATTCAAACACGGAATCATTTATAGTATTTAGAAACAAACCACATTGCCTTCTCCCTAAAAAAAAATTATCATTAAGTTATGCCTGCAACATTCCGGTATATAAAACAGACAACCCTCCACTATTAATAACAGCCAACCAAAATTACGTAGATAAGCTTTACACCAAAACAGATCACACCTTTCAACACAGATTTATTGTCTTATCTGAATACTAAATTTGTATACCTCGAATTCACTGTTGAAAGAACAACAACCAAGTTATACGCAGATTTAACAGTGCGAACTAGAAAAACAGCTACTGCTTCAAAAACTATCCATTGCTTCCTATTTGCTGAGTGAATTTGAGTATTTAATAGGAGAGGGACCAGGCTATACAGCCATAAAAACGGAGAAATAATCTACCTACAAAAATCTGTTCCGATAAACGTCAACTTAAACTTCCAAGATAGATGCTTTAACGAACTACCAGTCTCAGTCAACAACAAAACATACTATATGACACCAATAAATCACATACTGCAAAACATTGGTACACAAATAGACTGCAACGAATTTATATCAGCCGCTTTCGCAAGTGACGCAAAAAGATGGACTGCATTAACTCCGAAATCGCACAAAATAAATCCTCCTCAAAAATTGAAACCAGCTACTACACTATCCTGGTCTTACGAAAATGCAGATAATTTCATGACAGCCGGAATACACACCCCGGAGATAATCAATGCACTACAAAAACATCTCATGTACCCGCATGAAACTAAAACGGATCAAGAAAAACCAATAGGACACATAATTGGTCATGAAGTAATAAATCAAGGATTTGATACTAGGAATATCATCCATTCTGAATTACAAAAAATTTGGGGTTGATTTACTAGGATGGGACATGTCGCATCCAGCCTTTTAGGAATCTTTGTGACAGGCAAAGTTTCTCTAATGACTATCAACAACATACTGAATATATCCATCCTATACAAAACATTTGGTTGGCACATTAAATTAATAGCGGGCATTTTCTCCAACATAACGCATTATCTAATGCATAAAGAAAACTTGAACAGATACGAAGCTGTCTCTACTACTGTAACCAACAAGACAACGGAAGAAAAACACCCTACTCCACAATTATATCCAGATTTACGAAGAACTTCAATATAAAATAAGTATCCACCACACATCACATGCATATGGACCCCCCTTTTATATTATATTCATTTTATTCTCTCCCCTTATTAATACTACAATTTAATATAAAATATTGATTTCTTTATAAAATAATATTCATTATTATAAGGGCATAACAAAAAAGAGACTAGGGTGGATGAAATGATATGCTATTTAAGCTATCATATATAATGTAAATAAAATGTAAAAACAATAATATAAAATAAAACATCGAGCAACGTCTTCATTAGTCACTAATGAATACTAAATCATCAGCTTTACATATGTGTACTATTACACAATCAAGGACCGAATTCGGTAAACGATTAATTTGTAAAAATGCCTACGAACAAATGTATTTTATACTATCATTTTCAGAAAATGTAGACCAGTGCTAAATTCGCTTAACATTGATCCATACAAGAAAAATATTATTAAAAAAAAAATACTAAATGTATATAATAGTTTCTCTGATAATATCTTTAATAAGAAGTTTATATCATCGAGCAACGTCTTCGTTATACCTTTAATGACTTTCCAGCGTGAAATCCTTCCTGCTACACGCGCCGTTGTCATGGTGACATCAATGTTTGATGTCCCCATACCAACCCGGTTGCATCTATGAGTCCTTCTGTTGTTGTTATGGACCGTTAACTGATGTTTCTCGATGAGATCCTCAATTTTCCGTCCCTTGACTCTGGCCGTATTGTTAGATGCGTCACACATCCATAGTGGAGAGTGAGCGTTAACATCGGCACAGATGACGGTTTCGCCTTTCATCTCATTGAGTATGACGTCCAATCTCATCACAAACTCAACCGTTAGTATGTTGAATTTGAAATATGATGACACAAAGTTGATAATTTCTCTGCCAATGCGTACGGTTATTACCGTGAAGTAAACACTGGACAGATTGCTTAGTACTGTGACTTCCAGCTCCACATTAAAGACAATAATGGCGGCACCGGGTTTTTGTCCCGTACTACCAACAATGCATCTAATTGGGTCATGGTCTAATCCTTTGATGATTCTGTTCTTTGAAGGGAACTCCTGTATTAAGGCTAGATCAACCTTATTGTGTATACAGTAGTCTCTCAGTTGTTTGACGACGATGTGCTGACCGTTCAGATTATGCTGATCGATCCTTAACTCCGTCAATTTATGTGCGTGGTGACTGGTCATTGCGGGATCCATACGATGTCCTCCGCATGACGTTATTAATCGCCTTTGTACGCTCTGCACATAGTGGTGATGTCGCTTCATGTGACTTTTATGCAGTTAATGCATTTTGATGCTCTTTCCTTGTTGGGACAGTCTTTTCCCATGTGGCCTTTCTCTGCGTAATGGTGGCACGCAGTAAACATTGACACACAAAACTTCTCCCTGTGTCCATATTGCAGACATTTGAANTAGAAAACATATGTAAAACGGATATTTAGATGCGTCACACATACATGCTCCTTCCTTGTTGGGACAGTCTTTTCCCATGTGGCCTTTCTCTGCGTAATGGTGGCACGCAAAAAACATTGACACACAAAACTTCTTTCTGTGTCCATATTGCAGACATTTGAAACATTGATTGTAATCAAAGTATTCGGTTATTCTGCAATAAGACATGCCAAGGAACACTTTTTTACCCACAATTTTACTTAGCACTTCGGGTTTTACAATGCATACCCAGTGTACCGTTTCCTTGTTCGGTGGTCCTTTTTTAAAGGACGGTTTTATTCCCGCCACGGCTTCGTCCGAACTTAAGCCCAGTACTGAGTTCTGTATTGCCAAAGTGGACGCAAGTACTTCTCCTGTTAGGGTAACATCTACATCGTGGATCATGACCATTGGTGATCTTAGTGTATTTTGCACTAGGTCTGTTCGCTCAGTCGATATGGTCTTTAGGGCGTCGTAAGTTGCCTTGTCCGCCGGGATTATTTGGATGTCTTCCTTTGGCATGACACGTGTGCTTACAATATTTAATGGCTCGGTCTTTTTAAGTAAGTCTGACCATAAAGTCTTCTTTACATCCCCTATGCTGGAGTTTCCTACCCCGACCGTAAAGGTTTTCGGTGGCTCGATCTTCTTGAGCTTCTCAGCCTTTTCTTTCCACTTAAGCACGTCTGATTTTGCCTTTGAACTGGTCTCGGTTCCCGAGTCCGTTTCTGAGGTCAGGTTGTGCTTCCTATTTTTACTCTTTCTCTTCGTTTTCCTTCTTACAACTGTAAATTGGTCCGATGCTACTGCCTCCGTGTCTGTTGTATAACATTAATTTCGTGGCTTTGGACCTCCTGCTACATGTACGCTAGACATAGCTGGCTTTTTAGGCTTGCTAGCCAGCTCCGTAGCTAAGTCGGTCGTCTTTGGCTTCGCCTGTTGCTGCTTTGTTCCTACAGTTGGTTTACTGCTGCGTGCTTCGAGTAGTCTGCCAACCAGCAGACTGTTCTCCGCAATCAAATCGTCCACTAAATCTTGGTACCTTATTCGAATAGCTTGTAAGTCATTGAATCAACCTGATGTTTATTCATATAACTATCGATGACTTTAAAAATTTCTTCACCTGTGGTATTTGTGTCCAAAGCAGTACAAAACAATAAATCTTCTTCGATAGATGTTTCAAAAATATACCTCACGAAAACAAGCAGTATTAAAAGTCCAGCAACGTCAGTACTTTCGTCAAGTTGAATAGCAAACATGTTACAACTTTTCAACCGGTTTATTAGTTGATCTTCAATGTGGTCCGATATTTTATGTATCCGATCAGATATAGTGTTGTTGGAGCATTGAACAGTTGCAATTTTCTTAGCAGCCTCTTCTCAAATCATGCAACGAACTATTTCAGTCATACATGGTTTACTTAGAGACTCAGCAATTGTATGTGGTTTACCAGCACGAGCAATGCTCTCGTTTGTCGCGTATTTATGTAAGGCAGACAAGCTGCTATTATGTTCTTCTTTACGTTTTTTAAAATAGCCCATTTCCTTGTTCATCAAATTTGGATGGTTCGTTTCAAAGTGCCGTTTAACTTTGCAGGTGCCAAAAAACTATTCTGAAGAATTACATTACAAATAACATATTGTCCATCAGGCTTTCCTACAGTACCAAATGGAATAANTCCAAATTGAAGGTAGGATTCATCGTATTTTCTCTTTTTGGAAGGTTTTAACTCAATAATTTCAGGTACAACTATACTTTTTTCCGAAATATTACTATGAGAATTATTTTCAATGGCATTAGTAATCTAAAATAAATTTAATAATAATGACAATATAATATTATATTATATAATTTTAATAACAAGACTGGAAACGATTAAAAATTAACTAATTTTATTCAAATTTCTTACCGAACAACAAGGAATAGCATCTTTCAATATAACTTGTTGAGATTCTATTATATTCAGTCTCATCAATAATATTACTTGTTATTTTGGCAAACAACCGTCCTGTTCTAAACCAATTATGCATGGCAAACTTTTTATTTGTAGTCATGTTGTATTTATAATAAATAATAATTAATAACGCAGTAACAACGTACACGAAGTATATCGTATGACAACTATATGCCAACTGAATCATAATTACTGAATTTTAACTCATTACGATTACGGATATAATGTATCAATCGTATCGAACGCAAACGCGTGCAAATAAGTAATTTTTATAAGTTATCGCACAATTTACTGGCAATCGCGTTGACACGCTTATCTAAATTCTACAAATCTACATCTATAACGTAATGACACCGTCTATAGGTACATGAGTGTTATAACGATATAATATATAATATAATAACGATATTATACTATAATAACTAAATAATAGATTTTAGGTGAACTTTTTTTAAATAATATAAAATAATATTTTTTTTATAAATAATCCAAATACATAATGTATAATATAAATTAATTTTCTCAACATCACATACATCTGACGGAACCCTTGAGATAGTCCGGCGGAACCCTAGAGTTCCGCGGAACACACTTTGGGAAACGCTGTAGAGTCTATACTCTGGAGACTCTGATCCAGAGGTTGCAAGGCACAGGTGTAAACCAGGCAAGGTATACCCTTCGCTGCCACAAGACGACTACGATTACGTTCGGTTTGGTGGGCTTCGTAACTGGGCTCAAAACACTGAGGGACGTTAGTCAAAGGAGAAAATTTTCAGAAAGAGGCTAAGTCTGCCACCTAGAAGTAAACCAGACTCAGAATCTGACGATGAATATGAACAGAAACCTTTACTCAGACTAAAAGGTGGAGCTGGAAGCAGCTCCGGATCACCATCAGGTACCCCGACAACAAAGGACAGAAGGCGGAAACAAAGCGAAGGCAATGATTTCAGCGACCATGAACTAGTGGAGGATAAGAAGCTCCAGAGGACTAAAACATCCAATAGGATATGTGCCACTATGGATGCAAACCCGGTTTGGACGCGACACAAATTAGATTCTACCTAACTAAAAGTCGAGAAATCGATAGAGAATTCAACGGAGTTCTTAATTCGGAAAAGGAGAAGAAAAAGATTAGCCTAAAGTCGTTCAATGACAAGCTATCCGAATAAGGTACCAAGAATTAGTGGGCGATTTGATTGCGGAGAACAGTCTGCTGGTTGGCAGACTACTCGAAGCACGCAGCAGTAAACCGACTGTAGGAACAAAGCAGCAACAGGCGAAGACAAAGACGACCGACTTAGCTACGGAGCTGGCTATTAAGCCTAAATTGCCAGCTATGTCTAACGTACATGTAGCAGGAGGTCCAAAGCCAAGAAATTAATGTTACACAGCGGACACGGAGGCAGATGCATCGGACCAATTCACCGTTTTAAGAAGGAAAAAGAAGAGAAAGAGTAAAAATAGGAAGCACAACCTGACCTCAGGAACGGACTCGGGAACCGAGACCAGTTCAAAAGCAAAATCAGACGTGCTTAAGAGGAAAGAAAAGGCTGAGAAGCTCAAGAAGATCGAGCCACCGAAAACCTTTACGGTCGGGGTAGGAAANAAAATTTCTTCACCTGTGGTATTTGTGTCCAAAGCAGTACAAAACAATAAATCTTCTTCGATAGATGTTTCAAAAATATACCTCACGAAAACAAGCAGTATTAAAAGTCCAGCAACGTCAGTACTTTCGTCAAGTTGAATAGCAAACATGTTACAACTTTTCAACCGGTTTATTAGTTGATCTTCAATGTGGTCCGATATTTTATGTATCCGATCAGATATAGTGTTGTTGGAGCATTGAACAGTTGCAATTTTCTTAGCAGCCTCTTCTCAAATCATGCAACGAACTATTTCAGTCATACATGGTTTACTTAGAGACTCAGCAATTGTATGTGGTTTACCAGCACGAGCAATGCTCTCGTTTGTCGCGTATTTATGTAAGGCAGACAAGCTGCTATTATGTTCTTCTTTACGTTTTTTAAAATAGCCCATTTCCTTGTTCATCAAATTTGGATGGTTCGTTTCAAAGTGCCGTTTAACTTTGCAGGTGCCAAAAAACTATTCTGAAGAATTACATTACAAATAACATATTGTCCATCAGGCTTTCCTACAGTACCAAATGGAATAAATCCAAATTGAAGGTAGGATTCATCGTATTTTCTCTTTTTGGAAGGTTTTAACTCAATAATTTCAGGTACAACTATACTTTTTTCCGAAATATTACTATGAGAATTATTTTCAATGGCATTAGTAATCTAAAATAAATTTAATAATAATGACAATATAATATTATATTATATAATTTTAATAACAAGACTGGAAACGATTAAAAATTAACTAATTTTATTCAAATTTCTTACCGAACAACAAGGAATAGCATCTTTCAATATAACTTGTTGAGATTCTATTATATTCAGTCTCATCAATAATATTACTTGTTATTTTGGCAAACAACCGTCCTGTTCTAAACCAATTATGCATGGCAAACTTTTTATTTGTAGTCATGTTGTATTTATAATAAATAATAATTAATAACGCAGTAACAACGTACACGAAGTATATCGTATGACAACTATATGCCAACTGAATCATAATTACTGAATTTTAACTCATTACGATTACGGATATAATGTATCAATCGTATCGAACGCAAACGCGTGCAAATAAGTAATTTTTATAAGTTATCGCACAATTTACTGGCAATCGCGTTGACACGCTTATCTAAATTCTACAAATCTACATCTATAACGTAATGACACCGTCTATAGGTACATGAGTGTTATAACGATATAATATATAATATAATAACGATATTATACTATAATAACTAAATAATAGATTTTAGGTGAACTTTTTTTAAATAATATAAAATAATATTTTTTTTATAAATAATCCAAATACATAATGTATAATATAAATTAATTTTCTCAACATCACATACATCTGACGGAACCCTTGAGATAGTCCGGCGGAACCCTAGAGTTCCGCGGAACACACTTTGGGAAACGCTGTAGAGTCTATACTCTGGAGACTCTGATCCAGAGGTTGCAAGGCACAGGTGTAAACCAGGCAAGGTATACCCTTCGCTGCCACAAGACGACTACGATTACGTTCGGTTTGGTGGGCTTCGTAACTGGGCTCAAAACACTGAGGGACGTTAGTCAAAGGAGAAAATTTTCAGAAAGAGGCTAAGTCTGCCACCTAGAAGTAAACCAGACTCAGAATCTGACGATGAATATGAACAGAAACCTTTACTCAGACTAAAAGGTGGAGCTGGAAGCAGCTCCGGATCACCATCAGGTACCCCGACAACAAAGGACAGAAGGCGGAAACAAAGCGAAGGCAATGATTTCAGCGACCATGAACTAGTGGAGGATAAGAAGCTCCAGAGGACTAAAACATCCAATANATAATAGTTTCTCTGATAATATCTTTAATAAGAAGTTTAAAACATCGAGCAACGTCTTCATTGTTCCAATGAATGAATTTTACCATTGAATACAAAAACATCCGTTTTACATATGTGTTTTATTTCACGTTTAAGGACCGAATATGGTACACGGATAATTTGTAAAAATACCTACAAAAGAATTTATTTAGTAATAATATTTCCAAAAAATATAAACCAGTGCAAAATTCGTTTTACATTGATCCATACATGGAAAATATTATTGAAAAATAAAAAAAAAATTAATGTATATAATAGTTTCTCTGATAATATCTTTAATAAGAAGTTTAAAACATCGAGCAACGTCTTCATTGTTCCAATAAATGAATTTATAAACATAAATTTTGTAAAAATGCCTACAACAGAATTTATTAAGGAATAATATTTTCAAAAAATAAAAACCAGAGCATAATTCGTTTTACATTGATCCATACATGGAAAATATTATTGAAAAATTAAAAAAAAATTAATGTATATAATAGTTTCTCTGATAATATCTTTAATAAGAAGTTTAAAACATCGAGCAACGTCTTCATTGTTCCAATAAATGAATTCATAAACATTATATTTGTAAAAATGCCTACAAAAGAATTTATTTAGTAATAATATTTCCAAAAAATATAAACCAGTGCAAAATTCGTTTTACATTAATCCATACAAGGAATATATTATTGAAAAATAAAAATACTTAAAAAATATAATAGTTTCTCTGATAATATCTTTAATAAGAAGTTTAAAACATCGAGCAACGTCTTCATTGTTCCAATGAATGAATTTTACCATTGAATACAAAAACATCCGTTTTACATATGTGTTTTATTTCACGTTTAAGGACCGAATATGGTACACGGTTAATTTGTAAAAATGCCTACAAAAAAATTTATTTAGTAATAATATTTCCAAAAAATATAAACCAGTGCAAAATTCGTTTTACATTGATCCATACAAGGAAAATATTATTGAAAAAATAAAAATACTTAATGTATATAATAGTTATTCTATTACACGTTCAAGGACCGAGTTAGGTACACGTTAAATTTGTAAAAATGCCTACAAAATTATTTATTTTGTAATAATATTTTCGAAAAATATGAACCAGTGCAGAATTCGTTTTACATTGATCCATACATGGAAAATATTATTAAAAAATAAAGAAAAAATTAATGTATATAATAGTTGCTTTGATAATATCTTTAATAAGAAGTTTAAAACATCGAGCAGCGTCTTCATTGTTCCAAAGAATGAATTGTACCAATGAATACAAGAACATCCGTTTTACATATGTGTTCTATTACACATTCAAGAATTGAGTTAGGTACACGGTTAATTTGTAAAAATGCCTACAAAAGAATTTATTTTGTAAATATATTTTCAAAAAATATAAACCAGTGCATAATTCGTTTTACATTGATCCATAAAAGAAAAATATTATTGAAAAAATAAAAATACTAAATATATATAATAGTTATTCTGATAATATCTTTAATAAGAAGTTTAAAACATCGAGCAACGTCTTCATTGTNCGGTTAATTTGTAAAAATGCCTACAAAAAAATTTATTTTGTAAATATATTTTCAAAAAATATAAACCAGTGCATAATTCGTTTTACATTGATCCATACAAGGAAAATATTATTGACAAAATAAAAATACTAAATGTATATAATAGTTTTTCTAATAATATCTTTAATAAGAAGTTTAAAACATCGAGCAACGTCTTCATTGTTCCAATAATTGAATTCATAAACATTAAATTTGTAAAAATGCCTACAAAAGAATTCATTAAAGAATAATAATTTCGAAAAATATAAACCAGTGCAAAATTAGTTTTACATTGATCCATACAAGGAATATATTATTGAAAAATAAAAATACTTGAAAAATATAATAGTTTTTCTGATAATATCTTTAATAAGAAGTTTAAAACATCGAGCAGCGTCTTCATTGTTCCAAAGAATGAAATGCACCAAGGATAACAAGAACAACGATTTTATGTGTTTTATTACACGTCCAAGGACCGAAATTGGTACACAGTTAATTTGTAGAAATACCTATAAAACAATTTATTTAGTAGTAATATTTTCAAAAAATATAAACCGGTGTAAAATTCGTTCTACATTGATCCATACAAGGAAAAAATTATTGACAATATAGAAATACTAAATGTATATAATAGTTTTTCTGATAATATCTTAAATAAGAAGTTTAAAACATCGAGCAACGACTTCATTATTCCAATAAATGAATTCATAAACATAAAATTTGTAAAAATGCCTACAAATGAATTTATTAAGGAATAATATTTTAAAAAAATATAAACAAAATAAATGTATATAATAGTTTCTCTGATAATATCTTTAATAAGAAGTTTAAAACATCGAGCAACGTCTTCATTGTTCCAATAAATGAATTCAAAAACATTATATTTGTAAAAATGCCTACAAAAAAATTTATTTAGTAATAATATTTCCAAAAAATATAAACCAGTGCAAAATTCGTTTTACATTGATCCATACAAGGAAAATATTATTGAAAAAATAAAAATACTTAATGTATATAATAGTTATTCTGATAATATCTTTAATAAGAAGTTTAAAACATCGAGCAACGTCTTCATTGTTCCAATAAATGAATTCATAAACATTAAATTTGTAAAAATGCCTACAAAAGAATTTATTTAGTAATAATATTTCCAAAAAATATAAACCAGTGCAAAATTCGTTTTACATTGATCCATACATGGAAAATATTATTGAAAAATTAAAAAAAAATTAATGTATATAATAGTTTCTCTGATAATATCTTTAATAAGAAGTTTAAAACATCGAGCAGCGTCTTCATTGTTCCAATGAATGAATTCATAAACATAAAATTTGTAAAAATGCCTACAAAAGAATTGATTAAGGAATAATATTTTCAAAAAATAAAAACCAGAGCATAATTCGTTTTACATTGATCCCTACAAGGAATATATTATTGAAAAATAAAACTACTTAAAAAATATAATAGTTTCTCCGATAATATCTTTAATAAGAAGTTTAAAACATCGAGCAACGTCTTCATTGTTCCAATAAATAAACTCATAAACATTCAATTTGTAAAAATGCCTACAAAATAATGTTTTTAGTAAATATATTTTCATGGAATATGAAACAAGTGCATAATTTGTCTTACATTGATCCATACAAAGAAAATATTATTAAAAAATACAAATACTAAGTAAATATAATAGTTTCTCTGATAATATCTTTAATAAGAAGTTTAAAACATCAAGCAACGTCTTCATTGGTCACCAATGATTACCAAAACATTAGCTTTACAAACGTGTTCTATAACACACCCAATTAACGATTTCGATAAACGTTTTATATTTTCAATATGCCCTCAAAAAAAAAGCCTTTTGTAATAATATTTTCATGGAATATGAAACAAGTGCATTATTTGTCTTACATTGATCCATACATTGAAAATATTATTGAAAAATAAAAAAAAAATTAATGTATATAATAGTTTCTCTGATAATATCTTTAATAAGAAGTTTAAAACATCGAGCAACGTCTTCATTGTTCCAATGAATGAATTTTACCATTGAATACAAAAACATCCGTTTTACATATGTGTTTTATTTCACGTTTAAGGACCGAATATGGTACACGGTTAATTTGTAAAAATGCCTACAAAAGAATTTATTTAGTAATAATATTTCCAAAAAATATAAACCAGTGCAAAATTCGTTTTACATTGATCCATACAAGGAAAATATTATTGAAAAATTTAAAACATCGAGCAACGTCTTCATTGTTCCAATAAATAAATTTATAAACATAAATTTTGTAAAAATGCCTACAACAGAATTTATTAAGGAATAATATTTTCAAAAAATATAAACCAGAGCATAATTCGTTNAAATTCGTTTTACATTGATCCATACATGGAAAATATTATTGAAAAATAAAAAAAAATTAATGTATATAATAGTTTCTCTGATAATATCTTTAATAAGAAGTTTAAAACATCGAGCAACGTCTTCATTGTTCCAATAAATGAATTCATATACATTAAATTTGTAAAAATGCCTACAAAAGAATTTATTAAGGAATAATATTTTCGAAAATTATGAACCAGTTCAAAATTCGTTTTACATTGATCCATACAAGGAAAATATTATTGAAATATTAAGATACTAAATGTATATAATTCCTCTGATAATATCTTTAATAAGAAGGTTAAAACATCGAGCAGCGTCTTCATTGTTCCAAAGAATGAATTCATAAACATAAATTTTGTAAAAATGCCTACAACAGAATTTAGTTTGTAAATATATTTTCAAAAAATATAAACCAGTGCATAATTCGTTTTACATTGATCCATACAAGGAAAATATTATTGAAAAAATAAAAATACTAAATGTATATAATAGTTATTCTGATATCGAGCAACGTCTTCATTGTTCCAATAAATGAATTTATAAACATAAATTTTGTAAAAATGCCTACAACAGAATTTATTAAGGAATAATATTTTCAAAAAATATAAACCAGTGAAAAATTCGTTTTACATTGATCCATACAAGGAAAATATTATTGAAATATTAAGATACTTAATGTATATAATAGTTTCTCTGATAATATCTTTAATAAGAAGTTTAAAACATTAAGCAACGTCTTCATTGGTCACCAATGATTACCAAAACATTAGCTTTACAAACGTGTTCTATAACACACCCAATTAACGATTTCGATAAACGTTTTATATTTTCAATATGCCCTCGAATATGGTACACGGTTAATTTGTAAAAATGCCTACAAAAGAATTTATTTAGTAATAATATTTCCAAAAAATATAAACCAGTGCAAAATTCGTTTTACATTGATCCATACAAGGAAAATATTATTGAAAAAATAAAAATACTAAATGTATATAATAGTTATTCTGATAATATCTTTAATAAGAAGTTTAAAACATCGAGCAACGTCTTCATTGTTCCAATGAATGAATTTTACCATTGAATACAAAAACATCCGTTTTACATATGTGTTTTCTTTCACGTCTAAGGACCGAATTTGGTACACGGTTAATTTGTAAAAATGCCTACAAAAGAATTTATTTAGTAATAATATTTCCAAAAAATATAAACCAGTGCAAAATTCGTTTTACATTGATCCATACAAGGAAAATATTATTGAAATATATAAATACTAAATGTATATAATAATTCCTCTGATAATATCTTTAATAAGAAGTTTAAACCATCGAGCAACGTCTTCATTGTTCCAATAAATGAATTCATAAACATTAAATTTGTAAAAAGGCCTACAAAAGAATTTAATAAGGAATAATATTTTCGAAAAATATGAACCAGTTGAAAATTCGTTTTACATTGATCCATACATGGAAAATATTATTGAAAAATAAA
>CABPRJ010001453.1:627169-832209 GCA_902439185.1 Cinara cedri | reverse complement strand
AATACAAGAATACAGTAGTGAAAATATTTGAAATAAATAAATTAATAAATATTTTATTAATTACAGACGAGAAAAATGTCTTTAAATCAATTGATGTTGTTTAATAAATTCTAATCTAATTAAGCTGAAATGCGAAATATGAACGAAAACAAAAAACAACTTTTCGGAATTGACGTTAAAGGCAAAATGTCAGAATATCCGTTATGAAAATTACAAGAGCTAAAGAAAAACCGTTGCCAAGTGATAAATAAACTGAAACGTAACATATGATTGAGTTGTCGTGTGTTTTCCCAGTGTACATTATTAATACTGCCAATATATCAAAACAATATAATAATATTATAATATAATATAACAAAATAAGGTTTTTATTTCTGTTATAACGTATTCGTTCCGTTTGGCGGCCCGATGATGCTTTTGATGGGTGCACCACTGTAATAAGTGTACGGTGGGAAGTCGAGAAGGTGAGACACATACTGTTGTTTGATTTATATTTATATACAACGATAAATAATTGGTAACGAAGTATGATTCTAAGCGAATTATTTGTTTGGTGTACTACTTTTGTGCACAAAATTTTCTATGATATTTACATTGAGGATATTGTATTTAGACTATCTGACAGGCATCTACATAAAATTGTTCACAGATTTTTTTTTTAGGAGACATTCCAGCCAACCTCTTCTTGATATCTCCTTGGTAATGTAAATAGACTGTAGTATTACATTTTCCGTAACTTAAGCAGTATTTACTTGTATAAAAATATTATTTGAGCGGTGCATTATAGAGGTAATTTTGTCATTTTCTGTGTAAATTTCTTAATATTGAGAAAACTATAAATTAAGTCGGATAAATGGACACATCTAATTTACCGAACAAGAACAACGGTCTATGTTAGAATTGATTTAGATTTTGTATTTGCTATGAGTAATGACATTTTCCGTAAAAAAATGTCATTCAAATGATATAAGACAAAGAAACTACTCAATTCAAGGTTGGACTTGAGTTTGCTTCAAATCAAAATTTGGACTTCTTTGGCTGCTTAATCCGGCGCTGGATTCAAATATATTAATATAAGTTATATCTGCCTTATAAATTACAATATTATGTGATTTATCACTCTCGGCATTTTACATTTAGGTACGAAGCTTTCGCGTATATTAATTTATTTGTATTATCGAAACGTTCATAATATTATTGTGCTGGTTAATTGCAAGATCAGGTTTGGAAATGTAAATAAGAATAACACTAATACATTGTCGTGTGAGGTAATAATAATAGCATTGATTGTTTCATAGGTTTCACCAACTCAATGACTACAAATCAACTCCTACCTACACATTTTATATGATCGATATAAGATAATATCTAATCATAGACATCGTCATATTTATTTATTTTTATTATTTTTGGGTGTGCAAGCATTCGGACACAATTACATTTAGGTACGTCTAACTCACAGATTCGTAACTTGATATTTTAAGGTACCTAATTATTAAAATTTAGTGTAACTAAAAAGCAAAAGAAAGTTCTGCATTAACAACAGTTAAAAAATCGTTTAATAAGCTCGTATAATTGCAGTAGGCTTAGTGAAGTGCAAAATGGGATTTCGGAACGAGTGGTAATTTGAAGAATTATGCAATTAGTCAGTTAAAGCAATATGAAAGAATTTGTTTCTACCAGACAACAAGTTGTTTAAAAATTGTGTGTTAAATGCGTGCCTGCGATCCGCCAAAGTGTCTAATATATGTCCCTTAGCTATAGTCATATGGTGAACGAGAGATATTAGGTGAAAAACCAGCAAAGCTAACAAATTTACGTTGGTTGCGTTTTAACTGCGTATGGATCACAAGAGGCTAAGCCATATTCAAATATAATAACGAATGAGTTTTGGATTCTGAACATATTGCTTTCACTCTGATGTATGTTTTTTTTTTTATGGTTTTGTATCCGCAAACAAATTTTCCACCAAAAATCACGTTCCAATCTTAAATATCAGTGATGGTTTATTGTAACAAATTGTATCTGGTTGTAGTTTTGGAAACGTAATTTTGTCGTACATTAGTACGAGAGACCAGGAAAATTTAAGAAAAATATTCACAGAACCTAAGAAATATTGACCAAATAGGTTATGTTTGCTTTTTTGGTCGATTTAGAGATTTTTTTTTTTAATTTTTATTTGGTAGTATAGGTAGTATAGATATGCATAAAACTATTTTACCAAACATATTTGAAAATTTATCACAAGGTCAAGGTTCATTATTTTATAAGTAGTTAATAGTGTTAATGTATAGTAGTTTTTTTTTTTATTTTTACAATAATTGTTTTACGATCAAATTTTGACGAAAACGTTCATCTCAACATAACGAAATTTCAAAAAATTTGTTTATATTATACATGCGATAGCGTGTGCATGTAAATCTACTTAATAGGCTATTTATTTTTTCGTGATTTATGTATCGGTAATTTCCACAGTCAATTTTTTGTCAATTTATTACAATATTTGTTTAAACTATAAATTCGATAAAATCATAGTAGAAAAACACTACAAAAACTAAAAAAAAAAATACTAAATATTGTTAACAAAAGTTTTGTACTTTTATTAAGATTCGTAAAAATACATTAATTCAAACAAAATATATAAAAGAAAAAAATCAAATCCAAATAACGCTGGCGACCCGATAGAGAGACAACGCATACATAGGCGAGAACATAATTTTCTATTTAATTGTATGACGTTCGTACGCAACAATTTGTCTATGAATTGGTATTGAAATAACTCGTTGCATGCTTTAAATCCTAAATAACAGAAATATAAGATTTGAGGTTACAGATAATGATTTACTATATGATTGATATTTTCACCTCGAGTTCAACTTTTAATCTTTTGCATAAAATTTTTATTTCAAATTGGAACTTCAATTTTAAATTCGGTTGACGGTATAGATCACTCAAACAGTACAATACATCCAACGTCCACGGGCTGGTAGTATTAAACACCTATGATAAAACAAAATAGAATTATATGATATCAACGAGAAATTAAATCGATCAGAATGAAACGTATTCGACATACCGTGCTATAAGCACATGTTTCAAGAATTCTCGTTACAAGCAGTAGAGTATTCATCAATTTGTCCTCTCCTCCTTGATACGCCTTTATCAATAATGTCTTCAAGTCCTCAAACGACGTACTTATCGGTTTATTCTTGGCTATGGTCATCATCCCGTACCAACTTCCCAAATTGTTCAACGTTTTCCTACAAATAGGATTCACCTCGCCCCGACTCAATAATGACTAACAAGATACGCGAGTTATTATTTTAAAATATATCGTATTCATCATTATTAGGAAACGGATTTATAAACATTTAAAATTTACAAAAAAGCGCTTAAATACATCAAAAAAATCCCTAAAAAACAGCTTATAAAATGTTTGAAAAAGAGATAATAATAAACAGATTTTAAAGTTCACCTATCTTATAACTTTCAACAAAAATGATTAGAATAAAATGATTTATTAAAATATATTTTAAAAAAAAATACTTCTCGTTAATAAAATGTCAACGTTAGACAATTTTATTTAATGGATTAGAACCGTTTGAATAGGGAACTTTTAAACTTTTAAAATCACTCTACCGCTTTTGCTTTTTTATAATATTTTTTGAATGGTTTTTATGCGGATTTAAATTGCATATAAATCGGTTCCCTAATCATGATATAAAAAATAAAAATAAAAATAAATATTCCTTCTCGCTTTAATGGATGTTTCTGTTTCCACCGTTATTAACTCTATGAGTGTTTCGCTGTTTAACGAATTCAAAAAATTTAAGAATATATTAGTTTGGTAATTTGATTTGATATTGATATGGTTTGTTACAATATACCGTGCTAACCACGGTATACATTTTTCTTCAGTTTCGACGATTATATCTTTTACTTCATTACACTATAAATGATATAAAATAAAATAAACAAATTATTAACGTATAGTATTACTCCGGCAACAGCGTATTTGACTTAAATTATTCGTACTATTTTCAAATCGTGTAAGTAAATAACAATATAATAATATTAACCTTTGTTTGTAGATTATGTTCATTCATCACGTTGAAAATAGAATGTATTGATTCTTTGCAGCGTTTTATAGATTTGACCGTTGCAGCTGTGTTGGGTTTTTGAGAACTCGACACATTCACACCTAATAAAAATAATGTATAATGTATACAAAAGGTATTTCTTTTATTCGTAAATTATATTCCTGCGGATATCTTGACCGAATATCATTTTAACTTTAAATTCCGTAAACTATATTAGGTATATATGTAATGCTTGTGTTCGGAAAAAATTTTAGATTGTCCTTATTTTTACGGCGAAGAAAACTCCAAAAATATATACAATTTTTTATTAATATAGGCATTGCAAAACTACTTAAAAAATAACATGTCTCACTAACTTCCCCTGATTAAAATCACAATAATAATGTATCTCCATAGTCTTAAGAACAATATTGTGTAATTAATAAAGACTAATAGTTGAAGCTTAATAGTTGAAGCCTTACCTACTCAATAAAAAAAAAAAAAAAATTTGTAGATAGTATTTTAATCGGTTCGAAGTCGGTGAAAACGAATAATTAACTTTATAATATACAAACGATTTAATTTTATAATAATTTGCTGTACTCACTTGGCGGATCAGTGCTAACGGGAGATTTTGTATTGGCCGGCGGTAGAATGCTTTGCGTATTACTGCCGGTCGAGCTCGGACCGACTGTGGCATTGGGATACGTTGTCTCAGTTATGGTGGCGGACCCTACTTCGGTAAAGTATAATGAAATTTATAATGTACACGATTCAATTTTATAATAATTGCTGTACTAACTTGGTGGATCAGTACGANAGAACAATATTGTGTTATTAATAAAGGCTAATAACCTTAATAGTTGAAGCCTTACCTACTCAATAAAAAAAAAAAAAAATATATGTAGATAGTATTTTAATCGGTGTAAACGAATATTTAACTTTCTTTATAATATACAAACGATTTAATTTTATAATAATTTGCTGTACTCACTTGGCGGATCAGTGCTAACGGGAGATTTTGTATTGGCCGGCGGTAGAATGCTTTGCGTATTACTGCCGGTCGAGCTCGGACCGACTGTGGCATTGGGATATGATGTTACAGTCATGTTGGCGGACCCTACTTCTGAAAAGTATAATGAAATTTATAATGTACACGATTCAATTTTATAATAATTGCTGTTCTCACTTGGTGGATCAGTGCCGATGGGAGATTGAGTATTGACCGGAGGTATGATGCGCTGTGTCGTACCGTTAGCTTTGCCTGGAACGACAGTAGCATTCAGATGCGATATTCCAGTCATGGTGGTAGACCCTACTTCGGAAAAGTATAATGAACTTTATAGTGTACACGATTTAATCTTATAATAATTGCTATTCTCACTTGGCGGATCAGTGCTAACGGGAGATTTTGTATTGGTCGGCGGTAGAATGCGTTGCGTATTACAGCCGGTCGAGCTCGGACCGACTGTGGCATTGGGATACGTTGTCTCAGTTATGGTGGCGGATCCTACTTTGGGAAAGTATAATGAACTTTAGAATGTACACGATTGCGATGTTGAAAATTTCGTTTTATAAAATAATTATGGCTATACTCACTTGACGAATTGGTAATTGGTTGTGTTTTGACCGGCGGGAGGTTGCACTGTGTCGTACTATCAGTCTTGCTCGGAAGGACAGTAGCATTCAGACGCGATATTCCAGTCATGGTGGTAGACCCTACTTCGGAAAATTATAATGAACTTTATAATGTACACGATTGCAATGTTGAGAATTTAGTATTATAATATAATTATAGCTATACTCACTTGACGAATTGGTAACGGGTTGTATTTTGGCCGGCGGTAAGATGCGTTGCGTTGTACTGTCGGTTGGTCTTGGACCGACAGTAGCATCCGGAAATAAAGTCGTAGGGGGCGTAATAGTTGCTACTTTGGATTTATCAAGAATAGCTGCCTCTGTTTCTACGTTTCGAAGAAATGCTCTGTAAATAAATTAACGATTTATTTTTAAGAGTATACAAATTTCTAAAACACTAAATATATCAAAAATAATATAATAATATTTCTGTACATATCTAATAAAAATCATAAAAAATATACAATTTCACATACCTTATCAACATAATTACGAATCGTATCAATTCCACTGCGCTTCGTAAAATCATCACGACTAACGACAGGAGCCACAGGTTAATTTTTGCGATATAGCAAACCAAACTTACCGTAGCAGACGTCATTATAATTGTACGAGTATAATACAAGAATACAGTATTGAAAATATTTGAAACAAATAAATTAATAAATATTTTATTAATAACAGACGAGAAAAATGTCTTTAAATCAATTGATGTTGTTTAATAAATTCTAATCAAGTTAAGCTGAAATGCGAAATATGAACGAAAACAAAAAACAACTTTTCGGAATTGACGTTAAAGGCAAAGTGTCAGAGTATCCGTTATGAAAATTACAAGAGCTAAAGAAAAACCGTTGCCAAGTGATAAATAAACTGAAACGTAACATATGACTGAGTTGTCGTGTGTTTTCCCAATGTACATTGTTAATACTTCCAATATATTAAAGCAACATAATAATATAATAATATAATATAATACAATAAGGTATTTATTTCTGTAATAACGTATTCGTTCGGTTCGGCAACCAAACTTTGGCCCAATATGAAGCGGCCCTGTGATTAATTTTTAAAAGAAGTAATAATTAAGCCCGAACTCAACATTGGATTTTGCGCCACTGACTGCCGTACACTCTGATAATATTTACTCTCAGTGCGGGCCGTGTGTTTTGTATATTATTGTATTTCACTACGCATTATTGTTACTATATTTTGTCGCACACGGCACTCGTGTGAATCACGTGCAGTCTTTTCGTTAAACGCTACACTGTAACGTTCCTCCATTTCTCGCATTCATTTGTTCGATCGATCCCTCATCCAACCCTTACCAAATCCTCGCCGGGAATTTTCGACGACGTTGTAACAAAATTTTTTTACATAGTCGCTTCTGAATCATATTTATTTCGTATATTACGCAGAGATATGTTCAAAAAGAACTAATGCTGCCGATGGGTGCACCACTATAATAAGTTGTACAGTAGGAAGTTGAGAAGGTGGGACACGTACTGTTTTTTTGATTTATATTTATATACAACGATTAACAGTTGGTAACGAAGTATGATTCTGAACGAATTCATTCTTGACATAACTTCAAAAGATGCGTAATTTTTCACCCGGTAGTACTAAATCGAAAATATTTTTCGAAATTTCCAATTGTTAAAATATAATGTATAACTACGTTGCTTTTCAACATTATAATATCTATAATTCCTTTAAGTCATACCAACCTAGACCTTACATGTTTTTGATTCTGTGTGTAGCGAAGAATGTATTAGTTTTATAATTTTTTTTTATATATATCGTGTACTAAAATTCTACCAGAAATCTTGCTCCGAAGAGTCAATTATAGCATCTTTACTGAAAGACAATTTTTCTGGGATGGTACTTTAAAGAGGTCATTTTCTCAATAAATAGGAAAAACATGGTAAAAACCAGGACAAAAAACTAGAATATAGACACAATATTACATAAATATAACCAACGAAAATATATATTGCACATATAATTATTTCACCATAATGTGATACATAAATTGTTGACATAGCAACACTGTTAACCAAAATCTGCTCAGAATCGTTATTGCGTGGTTAATCGTTGCGTACAGATATTTATTAAATTTCCTCATCTACATTCCCAACTACTCACCTACAATAGTGGCCCATCCACGTGTGAAGAATGCCCGTCTTTTTAAACGTGTATTCATAAAATATTATTATTGTAAAGTATTTAAATATATATTTTGAATACTATTTTTCAATAGTCTGCCAGATATGATAAAAATTGTTCAGTTAGTTAAACAACTATTTTTCAAATATTTATTTTGAATACTTTAAAACAGGATTTTTACTCAAGTCTGATAATCACACTAGGCAATAAAATTATTGAGTTTATGACACCCGATGTAATTATTGTTGTTAATAATTAGTTTTGTATCGTTACAATGACGACGACCGTGTCGTATGCCCACTTGGAATACGACGATAACGTTAATTAGATGGGTATGAAAAATAATATAAAATATAACAATAACGGACGACAGCTGATTGCAAATTAATAATTTATCAGCTTTATAGGGTCTGAACAGTGTTTTTTACTTTGGTACGTGCAGCACTGCTGTAGTACATGTAAATATTATTGTTGTCGTCATTTTATTACCGTCGTAAGTCGTAACCTAACATAAAATCTTTTGTGTGTATATAAGTCCTTAATGTAATATGTTTGCATCAACGATTCGTTTTGTATCATATGATAACTGTACTTAACTTCAGAAAAATAAGTTTCGAAAAAAATACTACCAGACGGAATATTCACGTCTTTTAAGCTATTGAATAAAAAATGTGCAGCATTTTTACTCACCGAAAAATAGTTTTCCTAGAAAAAGAAATTAGCTATTAAAGAATGTGGGTCGGTACATAAGGATTAATAGTGTGTTACAAATATGGCCAATATATTAAAAGGTGATCGTTCTCACATTAGACAACATTAATGGAAAAAAATATAATATTTTAGTTTAGTTACAAGATCATAAAAATAAAAAATTTCGTAGAAAGTAATTTTTTTTAATTATTTGTTTGGTTTACTCCTTTTGTGCACAAAATGTGCTATGAATTTTTCATTGAGGATATTATGTCTAGACTACCTGACAGGCATCAACATAAAATTGTTCACAGATTTTTTAGAAGACTTTAGGCTGTAGTATTACATTTTTATCAGAGACTCAATTTACCACATCCACTATTTTTAAATGGGATTCAATTTAGCTGATAATTCTAAAATGGGACTCAATTGACCAAATCCATCAACTTTAGCTGTAGTTTCTGGTATACAAATATTATCTGGTCAATGCATTATGGAGGTAATTTTGTCATTTTCTATGTAAATTACTCAATTCAAGGAGTTTGCTTCAAATTATAATTTGGACCTCTTTGTCTGCTTAATCCGGCACTGGATTCGAATATATTAATATTAGATATATCTGCCTTATAAATTATAATACTATGTGATTTATTACTGTGATTTAGGACTGCTAATTGAAAAACAGATCGATAAAAATAAAGTTATATATGTGGCCTTCATAGACCTGGAGAAGGCCTTCGATAAAGTAAATTGGAACAAAATGCTACTCGTTTTACGAGAAGTAGGTGTCGAGCAACAAGACCTAAGAATTATCCACAGTCTGTATAAGAACCAGACAGCTTGCATTAAGAAAGGAGAAATCACAACAAACGCTCAAATAAAAAAAGGAGTTCGACAAGGATGTACGTTATCACCACCACTGTTTAACTGCTAAATCGAAAAATTTATAAATGCAGTAAAAGCAAAACTAACAAGACTAAATATTGGAATCAAAATTGGTGGAGAAATCGTTTCAATGACATTGTGGTAATAGCAGAAAGTGAAGGGGACATACAGCGTGCAGTTGAAGAAATGGATGAAATGCTCAGAACATCAGAAATGAAAATAAATAGTACAAAAACCAAGATCTTAGTCTGCGCCAGAGACCCGAAAGTAAAATCTGATGTATACATATGTAGTCAAAAACTAGAACAAATAGAGGAAATATTATACCTAGGGAGCAAAATCACATCTGATGGCAAGAGTGTCCACGAGATAAAACAACGCATAGCATTAGCAAAAACTGCCTTTAGTAAAAAACATAAGATGCTAACTTCAAAGAAGATACGTCTCAATATCAAGAAGAGACTTATAAAAACATATGTATGGGCGGTCATTTACGTTTCTTTTGTTGAAACTCGCGGACGGCGTTTTCTCGTCGGAAAATAAATACTCGTACACATTGGTACCTATTTATAATAATACGAGCGTACGCTGTAAATAATATTCAACGAGTGTTATAATATCGTATTGTANGCGGTCGCTATTTACAATAATATTCGATCGTGCGTTATAATATTATTATTATTATACCCGTGCCGGCGTATATTATAACACCGTACACAATAACAGTATATGCTATGATAATGCGTACAGGTACAAGGCGGGTAGGCAGATAGGCGGCTATACGCATAGGTACTAAATAATATCAACTCGCGCGGACGTCAAAAACAAAAAATTAACGTATCCGCCGGACGGTTTTGTCCGAGCCCGTTCTTTCGGGGCGAGTAGCCGGCACAACAACAATAATAATAATAATAATAATAATAATAATAAATATTATTACAACAAATACATGGATAATATCGCCGTGTTCGGTTATAATATTATTATGGACGGGCACGTTTTATAAACACCCAGTCACCGCGGCTTGTACGATAATAACATTATAATTGTATTCGATAGGTGCCGCTGCAGACAAGGGCTGTAATACGAGAGGTTATTTGTGTTCCTGTTGCACCCTGTATATTAAAGATATCAGTGGCGTGCTTAGCTTTTTCCTATGGGTGAGGAGGAAGGATAAACTGTATTTTGTTTTGCTGATAGTCACATACACGAATTTACAAAATATACTTATTGGTATATACATTGATATTTTAGGAGTAGGTAGTCAGTCAGGTACAAATTTCAATGTTATTAAGGTTATTATAAACATATCTGTTTTTTTTTATACTAATATTTCAAGCTTCATTGTTCATTTTTTTGGATTTTTTAGTCGTTAATTTAATATATCGTTATGTTATTTCCCTTTTACTGTAGATAGAATCGGTTTTTAATTTATTAATTTCAATACAAAAATAATATGCAACTTTGCTACTTACGTATTTTTTTTATCTGTATCGTTTCTCTTTATATTTCATACATTTGTGTATATTTTTAAGTACTAGATAAAATGTGGCCCGATTATCGACCGTTTGACAATTATTAACAAGGTAAAAATAATACGGTAATGCATTTGCAGGATAGGTATCTGTACCTAAAACCTCAATTTTTCCCTTTAAAACGCATTGCTCATTTCAAATGCGTTGATACACTCGTAATTATAATACAGACTATTGAATTCGATATCTACTTCCGTTTTACACTAGTAGGTTTCATATGTATTTACCTAAGCACACTGATTCACTGATATTATATAATATTAATATTTTATTTATTTTTTCAACAATATTTAAACTTATTATAAATACTTTCAAACCTTTTAATAAATAAATGTAAGTAAAAACCAAATACAATTGCAAGTGTACAATAATTATTTAATGAGTTTTACATAAGTATAATAATACAAGTAATGAAGTAAATATAAAACAAAAACATAACAAAACATAATAAACAAGGTAATAATAACATGAACAGTAATATGGAAATAGTGAAACGAATAATGAAAATGAAAATGATTATAAAATTGTTAACAAAATTTTAATCACAATTTATTGGACATTTCCGAAGCTTTCTTAATGATCCAGACTTTAAAAATCCTAAAACACAAGTTGCAAATAAGATTAATGCGGTTTTCAAATATTTTAAATTAATTCTCACCTCACGTTTAATATTTTAAATAAGTGTTCGATTTGAAATCGTATCATGCAGTACACGCTCAGTTCATGGTACAATTTCGTCAGGCTCGTCAGGGCTTTTATCGTCCAATGACCTAAATTGTTTAACCGCGTCCTGTACAGTTCTTTGACGCAAGGCGAATTCGATTTGTTTTGTTTGAATAAAACCTAAACAGATAAAATTCAAGATATTATATTTTAAAGTAATCTGTTTGCGTATCTTGCGTTTATAACAGATACATTCCTATGCTTACTCTGATGTTTTTGACGGTTTCCCTTCTTATTAATGTGTTCAGGGGTATGTTGTTTAACCCAGAAAGTTCAAATACATCTCGCGGAAATTCTCCTCGATGGCGATTCGTTTAGTTAGTTAGCACCTCGATAACCAAGGTAGACATTCGTCGGTCAATATCTCGATTTATATCTGCGGATTTCGTTGCAATTTATAAAATACAAATAAATTATTGACACGATAATTATAACAGATACCTATATGTATAAAGTATTTTAGTGATATTTGTTTTTGTACACGTTCAAATTTTGTTTCCTTTATGTAGGAGACAAAATTAATATCAAATCTAATGTGTTTTTAAATCTAGACAAAAAGTTAAATAAATATTTCGATGAATGAATATTCACCATATTTATTGTGAGAATGATCTTTTATTTATTTTTAATATTCCACAAGACAATTTATTTTTAAAACCAACAAATATATCATACATACCTATAAGTATGAAAGAAATTCAAAATATTAAAATAGATAATTTTGATTTAAAAGGGAATATATTTAATAAATTGTCAGAATTTATTGTTTATCGTAGTTTAACAAAAAGATAATGAATTCACATTCAGATTTTCAATATATTTCTATATTTAAATATTAATAACTTTTAGTATAATAAATATGTCAAAAGAGAATAAATGCAAAGTAGATTCGTATGATTTTAAGTAAAAATAAAATAGAAACCATATTTCCTATACCTTTACGTTGTTTAATTGTTGGACCTTCAGATTCTGGTAAAACCACGTTGTTGTGTAATATTATTGCAAAACGTTGGGTTTCATATGACAGTCTTTATATTTTAATATTAGTCTTTATATTATCTATAGATTTTAATTAATTAATTATACATTTTAATCACATTTATAACAAATTCTTATTCTTTTATTAAAATGAGTAACTTTAGTTACTTTTTATTTTATTTTTTGAGTTCTGCAATGGTAGGTAATTTAAAACTAGGTATACATTGTAAGATCAATTTGTGTATTAACACAAATTGTTAAATGAGCAGCAGTTACTATTTAATAAACTATTAAAAATTACTGTTAATTGTCATGAAGACTAATTTTTTTTGCCTCCAATCATTTCTAGATATGTTGATCCATTGATGATGAACCATTTAACTATGTAGCCAATAGAGTGATTGGAAATAATACAAATATTGTAAGAATTAGAACTTGTATTATATATGTTATTGAGAAACTACGATCAAATTAATGGTGATAAATTTCATTTGGTATACTCATGATTTCAAAAGTATATTTCATTATTTCAACAATTTGGAACGTATGTATTTAAAATAAACTTAATGAAGAATGAGTTTATTTAGCCGCATTTATTTATCTGCAAAATAAAATTGAATTCATTGTTATGGTTTATCTATTTTCCATCGACAAGCTAGAGAACCTAAATGTATTCCTGAAAATAACAAATACCCATTGCTTAGGTATAGAATTTTGAGAATATCATGAATAATGACCATCAAAAACATTAATGTAAAATAAAGACCAGTTTTGGTGTGAAAATGTTTCTCTGATTTGTCCAAAAAAAAAAAAAAAACTGTCTAAGTTTAAATTATAAAAACAAATAATTGTTTAATACTAAATTTTGAATTTGGCAAGTTTTAATATAAAATTTTAAATTATTTTAAATGTTTTCTTTATTCTAATCTAAAATTTTTTATTCTATATTCTATATTCTAGTATCTAAAAATAATCTAAATCGTACTACTGCTTTAATAAAAAAGTTACATGAAAAAAAGTTTTCTTGTGCGCGTAACAAGAATGAATCAATTATTCTGAATGTATTGGCTCCTTTTTCAATGAATCAAATAATAGACGAACTAAAAGCTGTTAATTTTGCGACGGTTATGATTGACACTTCAAATCATAAGAATTTAAAAATTGTCACAATTCTTATTCGATATTTCGATCCTAAAACGGGAGTTCAAATAAAAGTGCTAGAATTCACAAATTTGAAAGAAGAAACTTCGGATATATTGTCGTCATATATTATGGAAATTTTAACAAAACATAAATTATCTCACAAAATTATTGCATTTACCGGTGACAACTGTAATACTAATTTTGGAAGCGCTGCAAGGAGGGGAACAAAAAATGTTTTTACGATTTTAAACAATAATTTAAAGACTAAGATTTCTGGTATTGGTTGTGCAGCTCATATTCTGCACAACGCTATGCAAACTAGTACAGATATCTTACCTATTGATGTCAAATGTATCGTTAATAAAATATTTCAATACTTTTATATTTATACTGCGAGAGTGGAAGTATTAAAAGAATTTTGTGATTTTACAAATACACAATACAAAAACTTACTTGGAAGTGTAAAGACAAGATGGCTACCCTTACAACCAGCAGTCTCCAGAACTATTGAAANGTTGCAATAATATGGTTTCATTTTATACAAAGTCAATTAAAAGTCGTTTGTGACACTATAAAAAGAATAGAAAGGGACAACATATCTGCATGTGAAGTATCAGAAGAACTAGAATTACTATGTAGAAAAATAAAAAACACAAAACTTTTCAACTTCCAGTGTAAACTCGATGCTTTTAGAACTAGAGACAAAAAATAAATACACAAAAAAACAATTTATAGAGCAAACTAACCAGTTTTATGACACATTTTTATTGTATATTGAAAAGTGGGGAAATTCATTTGAAGAACTAAAAATATTTCGTTGGACACAATTGATAAATTGTCCAACATGGAATGATATTCAAAAAAGTTTAACATTTATTTTGCAAAATAATAAACAAACCGGTTGGGATGTGGATGAAGATATTCTTTTTGATGAATATAATCATGTAGTTAATGCTATAAATGCAAATTTAAAAGAATGGCAGAATAAATATGTTTGTGTTGAAGAAAGTTGGTGTGCTATCTATAAAATTTTAAATAGTAAAAGTATATTGATAAATAATTTTTGGAATATTATAGAATATTCTCTAGCAATGCCTGGAACAAATGCTGCAATTGAAAGAGTATTTTCTATCACTAATGTGTTATGGACGGACGAAAAAAATCGCTTTCTTGCTCCTACCATCAAATCAATTATAATTTTAAAAAATCATTTCAACAAATTTTCGTGTAATGATTTTTATGATTTTTTGCTTACACAACCAAAACTGTTAAACGCAATAATTTCATCGCAAAAGTACAGTAACGACACATTTGATAATAAAAGACATAACGAGCAATCGACATCAACCCAATAAAAGTAATCAAGTTTTGTATTAAAATATTAAGAAACGTAGTTAAAAAATATTTTAATTATAAATGTAACTATAAAATAAAAAAAATATGTATATTTTTTTAGAGTATTTAAACTAAAAATTGTTTTTTTTATTTTTCATTAATAATTGTTTTTTTATTTTTGCAAAACTGGTCACTCTACCCTAAGTATACTTTATTTTACGGATGAAAACAGGCCAATATCTAACCAAGATTTACCTAAAAAAAAAAAAAAAAAATTAGAATTATATAATTTCAAATATTTATTTTATACTAAATATTAGTAGTATAAATTAATTAGAAAAGATGCTAAGCAATGAGTATATGTTATTTTCAGGAATACATTTAGATTCTTTATCTTGTTGATGGCATATAGATAATAACATAACGATGAGTTATTTTACAAATAAATATAGGTCAATAATGAACCGGATTTTACATCATTCCTTAAAATAGTTTTTCTGATAATATTATTTTAAGATTAATGAAATTTAATGTAATATAAATAATTAAAATATGCTAAATTAACTCACTTTTCTTTAAGTTAATTTTAAATACATACATTCCTAAATGTTGAAATAATGAAATATTAGTTTTGAATTCATGAGTATACCGAATGAAAAACAACACCATTTAATTATTCGTAGTTTCTCAATGACATAAAATTCAATTCTATTTCTTACGATATTTTCATTATTTCCAGTCACTCCAAATTGGATACATAGATTAATGGATCAACAAATCTAGAAATAATTGAAGGTAAAAGAAATTAGTCACCATGTATGACAATTGACATAATAATTTTGAAAAGTAGATCTTAAAATATATAGTTAGTTTAAAATGACGCACCATTGCAGAACTCAAAAAATAAAATAAAGTGACTCATTTCAATAAAAAAAAAAGGAAGAATTTGTTAAAAAAGTGAATGATTATTTAAAAATAAAGTGATTAAAACTTTTAATTAACAAATTAAAATTTTTTGAGTACCTACCTAACCGATATTATATTTAATATCAAATTAATAATGCCACTAAATCTATAATGTGACTCTTTTAGAAGTGTTAGGTTAGAGCAACTGTTATTTCTGATTTTCGTACTTTATTTTATATATTTAGCACATGTTGCTGAGGATAACTGGTTCATTTGATCGAGGGCAACTGTTACCTACGTTTGGTTTATTACAACTGGTATATTTTTTTGTAACGCCGAAAATACTCACTGAGAGCAACTGGTCAATACTCGAAAAATATGGTTTTACACGTTGGTACAAAATTAAATGTTTAAAAAAATGGTCTAATTATTTGAAATGAGTTTAATGACTATTTCAAATTTACTCACTTATTAAATTGAGACATCAACAAAATATAATTCAGCAAGTTTGTACATTTATTTGGAAGCAGCAGTGATTTGTTTCATACGATTTAATGCACTGCCTGCTTTAAACCAATCGATCTGTTGTTCCCAATAATACCGGGAAAAGTTTATGCTACCTTTAATGGCCAACGCGGTAGTGAGCTCAGAGGATGTGACAAATGCATGAGTCGCCGTATTAGCATCATTTCGTCCGGTGAAGTTCCTATTGTACAAACTGACAATTGTGTTCTTTTCATCCTTTTTAACGTCTTTACGATCCCATTGACCAATACAAGGACCACAAGCATTAGCTAATATAGTACCGCCAAAATCTCTCAATATTTGTGCGATTCCATCTCGTTCAATCGTTGCCCTGATTTGTTCAGATCCAGGCGTTACGTTAAATGGAATTTTCGATTTGCGTCCATGAGCTAATGCTTCTTTTGCTATAGAAGCACACCTTGACATATCTTCATAACTTGAGTTAGTGCAACTTCCAATTAGACAGACTTTGATTTCAAGGGGCCAATTATTTTTTGTGGCGTTGTCACCAAGTTTGGAAATAGGATGAGCGAGATCGGGTGTGAAAGGTCCATTTACATGAGGTTCCAATGTGTTTAAATCAAGTTCGATTAACTGATCATAGTTGCTGCCTTTGTCAGGTGTCAATAAGGACTTACTGTACTTGGCAGCTTCTTCAGCAATATCAGGACGTGAAGTATCCTTCAAATAATCAGCCATAAGACGATTGAAAGGGAACAATGAAGTAGTCGCACCAATTTCAGCACCCATATTACAAATCGTAGCCATACCAGTGCACGATATATTGTCAACTCCAGGTCCATGATACTCAATTACAGCACCAGTACCTCCTTTCACAGTTAAGATATCAGCCACTTTCAAGATAACATCTTTTGGTGTAGTCCAACCAGACANAGTTCCCATGGAATGTCAGCCATAACATCAACAGCATCCGCCCCACCAACTCCAACACACAAACCGCCGAGACCACCACCGTTAGGTGTATGAGAGTCAGTACCAATCATTAATAATCCAGGAAAAGCGTAGTTATCCAAAATAATTTGGTGAATGATGCCCGAACCCTTATTCCAAAAACCAACTCCGTATTTAGCGGCAGCCGTTTGCAAAAACCCGTATACTTCTCGGTTCATTTCTTTGGCTTTTTTCAAGTCTTCTTTTCCACCAATCTGAGGTTCAATTAAGTGATCACAATGAATGGTGGATGGAACCGTGACTTTTGGTAAACCAGATGAAATAAATTGTAACATAGCCATTTGAGCCGTAGCATCTTGCATAGCCACGCGGTCAGGTCTTAATTTTAAATAGGATTCACCGCGTTTTAGTTCTTGGTTCTCGGGATCATCCAACTGAGAGTAGAGTGCTTTTTCTGTTAACGACAATGGTTTTCCTGTTCTATCGGCAACGATTTTTATACGGCTCTCCAGACATTCATATGGCAAAGACACGGTGTCTAAGATGCTCATGGAAACTTGACAGCCTTTGGATGCAGCAGGCGACGTGCGAAAACATCTTTGTTGAATCTCTTCCATTACTAATTTTATCCACGGCAGTTTTGATTTAAGTGATCTGAAGAATGACATCTTGAATGTTGAACCTTCGTTAAGTATTTAATTGACGAGTAACTACAATAATAGTTTTAACACATCGGATAAATATAAAATCGAAATTACTAAATCAACAATAATATATTTTGTCGTCAAAGTAGAATGTTTTCGTCACGACGGATACAACTATCTGTTTGTTACGAACATTTTAAATGGCTTATATATTATTTATTTTAACTTCGAAGGATAATTTATATTACTATAATAAAAATTATTATTCAATCAATGCGTATTTCCATGTGGCCTACGATATATATATATGGTAGGTACTGGGAAAAATATTTTATCTAATTATTTTACTTTTCATAGAACAAAAGAATAAAATACGCATCAGATATTTGTTCATGTATCTATGAAAACAATCGGTAGAACGATTTCTATAATTCATAATTTAGAATATCTATATAAAATATATATCTCAACAACGTATTATTGCATTATTTTTTTCTTTATTTTTCTCGATTATAATACAAAAACCAGGTATACCTCATCTTTTGAGTATAGATACTTATTTATACAGGGTAAATCTCTTTTCGTAAAATTTAAAATTAAAGAAACATGTGGCTCAGAATTGTAGATAATATAAAACCTATTAGTTTAGATGAATGTTTGTTCGCAACCCGCTTTTTGGCTACTTATCAGTTTGATTGAGATAGGGAGGAATAATGAAACACTATTTAAACGCCACGCTTCGTGCCACCATGATATGAATGATGCTCCACTACAACTCTTCTCCTACATATACTTAAAAGTAAAATATCTCGTCAACGGATTGAAGAAACCAATCATTTTAACACCTAAATATATTTAAACTAATACTTCATCTATTTATGGAGTGAATAATATAGATTGCTAGGTATTTGAACATTCTTAAGAAGATGGTCTGTTCAAATATATAAAAATTAGTGCAAAAAAAAAAAACAATAGTACCTTAAGTAAACTTTGATTAAATCTTTAATAAATCTTGTAAATTATCAAAAAAATAAATTTAAAAATTTATAATTTTTTGACGATTTAAGAAACAAGCCGATTTAAAATGTTATGTCACCATTATTTATTTTGTGACACTTATTTTTGGAGGTGAAACGATTACCAACTTTGGATTTTTCAAATGGTAACTTATATTTAAAAAGTTCAATATATAGATAGAATATTAGTTTAAATAAGTTGTTGTGCTAAAATGTTGATTTTGTTTACGATGTATCCCATTTTAAAATTTGGGTAGTTTTAATGTAGTGGAGAATCATTTGTGTGACGTACGGCGCAGGCTTTAAATAGTGTTCAGTCAAAATGCCTAAATTTATATATTGTATTTTAATGATTTAATTTAAATTTACAGGCCGTGCGTTTACAGGCCCAACGTGTCAGGTATGGAATAATATATAACTATTATTTTTATTTGCAAATGACCTATTGGCTATGACACTCTACAGTACCTACTTACATAATTTTTAACTGTTCTCAGCAGGCTACCAGTGCCTTAGAGCATACCCTAATACCAGGAGGATACTAATGAATTTGAGAAATTTGAAAATATGTTTAAACAGTAGGCAAGTGACAATTTATTTGCTTGTAATATAATACCATCTTGACCCGACGAAGAACCATTTTTTAAGCTTAGAGATTAGATTAATAATTTCTCGTTCATCGGTAAAATTAATTTGATCAAAGATAAATATGTTAAATTGAGATGGAAAAATGTGATATAGTGGTAAAATCATGAATTATATTTTGTTGGTTTCTCAATTTAATAAGTGAGTAAATCTGAAATATTCATTAAACTCATTTCAAATAATTAGACCATTTTTTTAAACATTTAATTTTGTACCATCATGTAATACCAAATTTTTCGGGTATTAGCCAGTTGTCCTCAATGAGTATTTGCGGCGTTAAAAAAATATATACCAGTTGCTCTCAACCAAATATGCCAGATGTGCTGAATATATAAAACACAATACCAAACTCAGAATATAAAGAGGGACATTTTAACCTGTGTATTATTTAAAGTAAAGCTGACTTCATTCACCAATTCCAGTGCGAACTAAATAAATTCCAAATATTTCGGAAAATCACGTCGGGATAACAGGGAAAAAACTTTTCGATAATCGATAGGTATAAGTAACTACCATAACTACCTATCTAGTTATGAGTACCTAGATAACTATGGGTAATTCTTGATATGGGTCTGACTTTCCCTCCATCTCTGTAAAAATGGATTAAATGAATTTCAGTTTTTACAACAGTTTCTCCAACCTAACACTTCTAATATAGTCACTTAAATAGATTTAGTGGCATTATTAACTTAATATTAAATATAAAATCGGTTAGGTAGGTATCCAAAGAATTTTAATTGGTAAATTCTAAATTTTAATCATTTTATTTTTAGATAGTCACATTTTTAACAATTCTTACTCTTCTTATTCTTACTCTAACTATTATTACTCTAAAATGAGTAACCTTTTTTATTTTTTATTTTATTTTTTGAGTTCTGCAATGGTAGGCTATTTTTAAACTAGGTATACATTGTAAGATCAATTTGTGTATTAACACAAATTGTTAAGCGAACAGCAGTTAATATTTAATAAACTATTAATAATTACTGTCAATTGTCACACACAGTGACTCATTTATTTTTCTTCCAATCTTTTCTAGATTTGTTGATCTATTACTTGATTATTCATTAAACTATGTAGCCAATTGAGTGACTGGAAATAATGAAAATGATGTAAGAAATAGAATTGTATTTTATATGTCATTGAGATAATGCAAACAAATTAATGTTGGTGATTTTCATTTGAAATATTCAAAAATTTAAAACTATATTTCATTATTTCAATAATTAGGAATTTATATATTTAAAATAAACTTAATGAAATTTTGAGTTAATTTAGTATATTTTAATTATTTATATTACATAATATTTTATTCATCCTAAAATAATAATATCAGAATAATTATTTTAAGGAATGATATAAAATCCGGTTCATTATTGGCTTATATTCGTCCGTAAAATAAATGTAAATTCATTGTTATGTTATATATATTTGCCATCAACAAGATAAAGAATCTAAATGTGTTCCTGAAAATAACAAATACCCATTGCTTAGGTATAGGATTTTGAGAATATCATGAATAGGAACCACCAATAACATTAATGAAAAAAAATATAGGCCAGTTTTGGTGTGAAGACATTTCTAAAGTTCAGTTTTAAAGACCATATTTATTAATTTTTTTTTCTCTTAATTAAAAGTTTTTTTTTAGTTGCTCAATGTTTTCAACTATTTTATGTACTGCTTTTAATTTTTTCGTAATTAAGTTTCTACTAAATGATCGCATAGTTTTTAATATCTAATGATTACTATTATTATTTAATAATTTACTGTTGCTATTTTTTTTTAACATCAGTTAAATTAATGATCAAAAATGGCTGTGGATTTTATTTCTTAATTATCGTTGTTTATCACACTCATAATAAACATTAAACGATTTTAGTTTATTTAAATAGTTTATATAAATTACGTTGTGAATTTTGTCAAACACCATTTGAACGCAGAACAAAATTATTGAACCATTAAAGACACTAAATGTGTTTAAGGCACGTCCTCTTCCATTTTCCACATCATCTTCATGGTTGATTTTAGTTTTTTTTTCTAATATATCATCCGCATATAATTTGTTTAAATTTTCAACGACATTATTGTCATTTCCAATTATAGTTAATGTTACGGCATTTAAATTATCAACCTCCTGAAGAATATTATTATGATACTCTTAATAAATTGTTTAACGATGATAGGTATGAAATAAAACAATTACATATTATTATACAATTATTAACAAAGAGCTGTTTTTACCAATATAAACATTCATTTAATAAAATAATTAAAAGATTACTAACCAAACGTGATCAGTGATCATCTATTAACAATTATTTATGATGACCGTAAAGTAGCCAAACACCTGATAAAATTTTTACACCAATTCGACTTTAAAAATAAAAATAAGTTTGAATTCATAAACAGATTTACTCTGCATCGGTCCGAACACTTTCTCGATTTTCAATGGTAAATAGTAACATTAAAATGAAAATAAACATTACAGACACAATTTCACAAAAATACAAAGTTAGGTTATTTTTAAACGCATATTCACACCTTTGAGTTTTTAAAATGGAACCATAGAAAATATCTAAATTTTTTTTTTTGATGTATAGGTCTTTAATGTAAATATCACGACTAGTGCAATATACTTTATACCAGGGGCCTAGCATAGTTGCGTGGTGCAGTCAAGAGAAGCTAGTCACAGTGGGCCCTATTTTTTGGAAGCAAATTTTTTTTTTATATTTATACACAAATATGTACTTAATAATATATATGTACTTACGTTTTCGGGGGTCAATCCGTCAAGTTCGGGATCGAGATTCGGCGGCTCCGTTGTACGATTTAGCGGATTGGTGTTTCCGGGGTCATATTGTGGACATGCTTTTTCGTTGTTCCTCTCCCGGAGGTTCAACCTTTTGATCTCCGCCTCTAACAGGCATATTTCATTTTTGGACGACTGCTCGCTCGCGTAAAGATCGCTTATCTGCTGCATCAACGACTTGTTTTCGATCCGCGACTGCTCCAACGCGGACTTCTGTTTCTCGACATCCAATTCCAGCAGGGTGATTCTGTAATTATAAATGTATATTACTTCAACTAGAACTTTAAATAGTTAATAAATAAAGTCATGATTAAAGTCCGAAAAATGACCGAAACTGACGAGTTCAGTTATCGGTTAAGTCACTAGCCTTAAAATACGATTCCGTTAAAGAATTTTTTTTTTTTTTAAGTAGGTACTCGTGAAATCACAGTGACTATAACAAAATCATCTTAACTATGGCGCGAATGATACCACGACCAATCATGTTTGAGACTTAATATTTTATATTATTTCTTATATAAATTGATTATTATAACATTGATAACAACAAACACGGATGCGATTATTTGGGTATTGAATACGTTAAAACTTAAATTATTGTTATTTGCCATTTACATAATTTAGTCGGTTTATATTATACTGCTTTTATATACTATTATATACTGTTATTATTATATGCTTTTATTATACTATACAACAATATTGTGCGCTAACCTTATACCACAGTTATTGATGTTTGTCTGTTTCTTCATCTCAATTTGGGTAATCAACTCCTTGTGCTTGCGTTCTTTCGACGCCAACCGTTTCTCGTACCTGAATACGGTTTCGCGAAGCTGCTGATCGAGCATGAGGATCTGTTCATCGAGCGTGCGGATATGCTTATCGAGCGTGCGGACGCGGGCTTGAAGCGCAGTGTTTTCCTCTTTAACGCGTGAGTACCGTTCGTCTAACCGGTGTTGGTCGTTAACCTCTATTACCATTACTTGTGCCTGTACGCGTACATTACAAAAGTCATCAAACAACGTTATAATTGCATAGCAATAACAACAGTTGAAACAAATAAAAAAAAACCCAACCAAGACGCGTGATAAACGACAAAAGAAAACAAACACGTGACCGCAGCGGCATTGTCGAATAATGAAAATGGTTAAAAAAAAAAAATAATATGCATAAAACCCACGGCCGTGAAACTGCTTTTTGCGCACCATAAAACAATTGAGATTTCCGGAGATTTCGGGCAGTTGCAACAGGTCGTCGGAGTGCGGGGCCGTCGCCGTCGCGTTAAACGTTGCCCGCGAACTCGAATTGGCCGTCCCACACGTCGAATTCGAGTACGGGCGACAGTATTCGATCGCGTCGTTATAACAATATTTTGTTGGCCGCGCGTTAGAAATTTCGACCGCGAAAGTTCGGTACGAAGATTTTTCGCAATTCGTATTTTTAAGCGACCGGCCACCGCCCGGCGACGAAGTCGCGCGCGTTTCGACGGGCCCGACAACGGAAAATAACGAAAAATGAAAATTGACAAATTTACGACGCGTTCCTTTGTATTGAATTTGTACACGGCTTATATTTTCTGCCGAATATATCGCTCCCGTAGATAAACAACAAGAGACATTTGCTTACTGCATTTTGAATCTATAGTTGCGGCGAGTAAGTATAAATAGTTTTTTTGATTTTGTCTGCAGTATAAAACGAGGCATCATCTTGTAAAGTCGTATTAATAAAAAAAAAACCCGTTTACGAATACTTTATACGGGATCATTGATTGTAACAAGTTCAATCCACGTGTGATAACATCAGCAGCTATGGATTTGTCGCCGGATTTATAAAAACAACTTTAACCGACGACCGCCGTAAGTCGTGCGCCAAGCCCGTAAACGAGTTCACGTACGCGGGTACCACGTAATATAATATAAGTACCGTACATTTAAAAAAAAAATATATATTGTTTAAACTGATTGTGAACCGAAATTTCCGGACGTACACAATCGTTTCCACCGAAACACGACCTGTACGCGCCGTTACAACAATAAAATATAATAGTATGTTTAGTCTCAACCGGACGGGGAGGTAAAGGGGAATGTAATAATAATATCGACGCTTGAGACATTAGGTAATATTATAATGTACCCCGAGTATTCGGAAAAATTAAAAGTTAAACGATTAAATAAGCAGTCGTTGTAGTGTACCTTAACGTTGGAGTCGCGGAGAACGTCTTCTTGGACGAACGTGTCTGAGTATCCGATTTCGTCGGGCGTACCGCGATTGGGATTGCTACCGGACGAACGCGAACTCCGGTGAAGGTCGCTATACAGTAATGATAATAATGTACGTGATAAATATTGGGACGGGGTGGGGGCGATCCCAAAAAACTGTGATAAACTTTGACGCATGCGATAAAAATGTCATCGCCCAAAAATAAATATTTGGTATATTTTTGTAAAACGCTTATGACTGTAGTCGAATGAAAAACCATCGACTATTATTCGAATGGATACAATGTCGGCGACAAGCTTACATCGCATAACGATTTATAAAGTGTAATATATCAATATCTAATCAATTCATAATTTTAAAATAATAACAACTTTAAATATGCGTATTGCAGTATTGTGCTCGAGTTATTTTTCCGTTTATATTTTTTATTATTCTGCACTAATAAATGCGCGAGATATTTTACTTCGCGTATTTCGTTAAGGTAAACGAAATAAAAAAAAACAAAACTGTTAAAAAACTAACAAGAACTAGCCATAATTAATTATTATTTTAGAATTAATGGAGTGTAGGTATACATTTATAAAATAGGTACCGTGATAAAATAAACTATATATTTTATCATGCAGCATAAAGTAAAAATAAAAATTAATCAATTATCGATTATAAATAGGAATCATCGATAAAAGAACCAGTTCGTAATTTCCATGATTATTTGAAGTAGAATCTAGATTCTTTTTTCTTCTGGAAATCTAAATGGTTTTATGTTGTTACCAGTTTAATGGTTCGGTAGACATATTTTATCGCATACGATAAGTGATCAAATCTTATCGATTTCGTTCAAGAATCCCAATAATTTATAATATGGCGCATATGAGAATTAATCGTACGATTTCAAAAATTAACCCCCTGTATTCTGTGTATACATACAGAGGTAAATCCGTCAAGATAAAATCCGAATTCGAATCGGTCGTCTTGTCTTTAATGTTAAATAAGTTAGTTTTTAATTTTTTATCTTTTTCAGATCCGGGTACCATCGCCATAGATGTAACCTAAATAAAAAACACACAAGACGCCATACGTTAATACGGTCGTAATTGTTGACGTCGTTTTTCGATAAACAATACCGAAATGTCATCCAAGTTCCTATTCCTTCTAAAAATTCTAAAAATTCTTTGGCTTTTTATATTTTTCCACACAGAGTTTAAATTTTTCGGTTCTGAAACTGTTGTATTATTTATTATATAGATATATTGTACTGTTATATAAAATATTAGTAACATTTTAGACTGTAAAGTGTCTAAAAAATCGGCGGATAAAAATAAAACTATTAATACTACTTGAATAATTAAAAAAATACTGATTGTTTGACTAGTATTAGACGTTAAATATATCATAATAATAATATTGAATTCCTTGTAACAAAAAAAAAAAAAAAAAAAGGATTCGGGTTATGCACAATTTATATAGGTTATAAAATATATGGCAGATATATTATTTTAGAATAATATAAATACTTGACCGATAAAATAATAACTAATATAAAAGCGGGTATTTGATTAAAATTATAGAATATTTACTTACGTTGTGTCGTGTGGTTTGGCATAAAGAATATTGTATTCACAGGTAAATAGAATAAATAATTATTAACAAGTAATTTTAGTGGAGATTATAAAAACGCGATAGGAAATTTGATTGGTTCAGAGATTTTATCGTCTCGTCCTAGAAATCAAATACTCGCGTATTATTATAGGTAACAATATTGGAACGATTTGAATTAGGAAACTAAATTAAATACGAGATCGATAACGATTTCTCGTAACCAACAGAAACCGGAATAAAAGTAATAATATGAAATTCTCGTGTTTTGACGGCCTATATTATATTTGTCGATGGATCGCACGACCGGACGGCGACGCGATATTATTGTTATACACGCGCGGGCACTCATTGTGGATAATATAATAACGATCGCGTAAAATAACATTTTTTTTTTTTTTTTTCTCGTTCGTTTTCGGCTCGTGACCCTCACCTCCGTCCCGATCGCATGATATTACAATACGATATTATTCTACAATAATAATAATATTATTGCACGACGTCCGAGACGGTCTGATAAGAGACGCGTATACGGCCCAAGAGAGACGTGTCGTCGCCGGCGCGTATCGATTACGCGCGTCGTGTCGCGGCTTTGCGTCGTTACGTCGCCACCCGACACTCTGAAAGTTTCCCCTCTCACCTTTCCCGAATCGCCGAAATATTTCCGCACCCGTATAAATATAGTATAATATTATTTCCACCTCCCAGACCCCCACCCCTCCATTACCATCACGGTTTTCGTGTATGCACTCGATATTCGTATTTTCTGCTGTCGGCGTTTTTTTTTTTATGATTCCGAGCCGACCAAGGAATTCTATTGCACAGTTTTACTCTACGAATCGTGCTTTCCCTCCCCGTCTGTAAACAAGTTTTTTGACCTTGAATCCTTTCTCTGACTTTCAAAACTTTAAAGGTGGTTTTAGTATGTTGAATTTCGTCTAGTTTATGTACATTGGGAGGGTCATTTATTGATTCCTCTTTTATTTTTCTTAATGACGATAAAATAATCGTAGTGACCGGGAGATATCACCCTGTGATATTCAACTGTTACTATCAGCATTCAATACCAAAATATACGATGAAATTTGTTAAAAAACGATTAAAACATTGAAAATATTTATATCGTTGTAAAATAAAGTATTTTAAATTTATAATAAAATGTCTTTGTACTTTATATAAATTAAATAACCCCGCATTGCATTCTATTTTTCTAACTTCCTACTTTTTACAATGGCCTACCCATGAGTAGTATCCTATTTATTCTTCAGTCATTCCACGTTTAACCGTATAATCGGCGTTTAATATTATCGCCGTTGTTAAGGCCCCCAACGCACACAGTAGGGACGGCCAGTGACGCCATTCGCATACCTATATACATACAATTTATAAATTCTACACCAACATCAAACTTCTAAACTTTGAAAGCTCACTGGGGCGAACTGTTTGACTAGCGAATTTCAGGATTAGACTTGTAAATTCTTGCAAATTACTAGCGAATTAACGGTCTGGACTTTATGTACGACGCGACGAGTTGGCTAAGTTCACGTACTTAATGGATTAAATTAATTTTCGGTTTTTTATAACAGTTTCTCCGACCTAACACTTCTAAAAAAGTCACATTAATAAATTTAGTGGCGTTATTATTTTGATATTAAATACAAATATCAGTTAAGTAGATACCTAAAGAATTTTAATTTGTTAGTTTTAAATTTTAATTACTTTATTTTTAAATCTCTGTTTTTGTTGGTTCTTTTTTTCTCTTCAAAATGTACCGTGTTTTGTATTTTATTCGATTTTTTCCACTTTTTTGAATTTGTTCAAGTGTTTTCATTTATTAAAGAAAAATACATTATTTTTCTCAATGAATTTTCATTAACTTATATTTGATATTCAATATTCACCGTTTGACGTTACACGTTCAATATTTAATGTACACATAAAAATTGATCTAACTTATTATAAAGACGATTATTTTCTATGTCCGTTGAGAAGAACCCAAATGGTTTTTTGCAGCACTTTTCATAAAGTGAATTAAACAAATTTAATCTATTATCATTTATAAAGTCTGCCCATATGTGTGTAATATAATGATCCGGCCGTTTAAAAATAATTAAAAAATGTGCAAACGTACCACCTCATTGCAAACAGCCTAATCTTTTTGCAAAAAGCCTAATTTTCCATATAGCCTACAACATATATATTTATATATTATTTAAAAATAATAACAATACATAAACAAAAATATACGAATGCTCAAGCTCGGATTAAGATAGGTAGGGATAAAGGAAGGTATATCATCAGGTCACATCACATCGATTATTGCCACAATATACTCGTACTTATTATGACTGTCGACTGATGTTCGTTACTTATGCATTAAACTGTTTAGTTTTAATTGTTTTTATTTCGCTAAGACATATTGAGTTATGTTTTTTTAAGAATTTTTTTTTTGTATTATCCTTTATAAGGAATTCATTGAATAGTTTGGCCATTTAAATGAATAAATCCGAACTTGCAAATTATACTGATATTACGTCGGCGTATGAAATTATGTATTTTTACCTACCAAAATATATGGGATACAGAATTTATTTCCCTATGGAATGCCAACAGACGTAAATGCTAGAGCGGATCATACAGTTAAATGTTTTTATCTCAATAATTTAAACGTTTGTGTTTGTGATGTTTAAAATTCTACTTTAAAAATATTTTTTAAGCACCTAGTCAACGTTGCTACTTAAGCAACAATTAATGTCGCTATCCTGCCCCACTGAATTTTCACCTTCGGGCGCCCTGTCGCAGATTTTTGCTCTGGAACCGTGCCTGGTTTTAACATGAGTTATATAGTTATAGCACAACGATTCTATAGAGACAATTAATCGAGTTTAAAATTGATAGTGCCTTTGATTCGTTCATTATTTTTTATATTTCCATACATAATTATTATTTTTAATTGTAACCACAGCCTAGTTACAGTGTTAAAACGGTGTGCATTATGTTACTGTACTACTTCGGATGTGGGTACTTACGTACCTACATTTCGGGTCACTAACTTACTACTTGCTTTGTTGAAAAAACTAATTTCCTCAATTAATTCATGTTACGTAATTACCAATTCGATGAAACGTTCTTGTTGTGTTGTCCTCCCGTATTAATATATTATTATAATGAGTCATTATAATATAAATTGTTATTATTTACGGTAATTTTTATTATTATTGTTATTATTATTATTATTATATTATGGTGTTTGTCTGTAATTAGTGTGTTTATACTACTACTTGTATTGTACACCTAATCTACATAATTATATTTCATTCCAAATTATAGCTTTTACTGTTTTTTTACCAACTACACAATTCGACAAGTAGAGAGCGCTGCCTGATATAGACTTGGACATTAATGACACATTTATTATCGTGTTAAATGACAAGAGTTGCGTAGAAACCTCATAAAGCTCAATTTTTTTTTTTTTTTTTATGAACATAATGTGAAACTCATAATGAATCTACCGTCAAATTTTCAAACATTTTTGTTTAGTCTAATATTTGTATTCACAAAATATCTACAGAACACAAATTACTTAAAAACTCGTAAAATTAAAATGTGTAAATAGTTCAAAAATTTTACAAATGTTTTGAATATTTGTAACGTCTATAAAAGGCCACTTAAAAATTTCTTTTCAAGTTTCTACCTATATTTTTAACTGAAGTCCAACAAAAAAACAAAATTGAAAATTATAATAGCATTATTTTCGTACATTTTGCAATTTTTTTCAACGTTTTTTCTGGTTTCTCGATCCACTTATATCGACAATTTTTAAAATTATTCAGTATATTATACCCGTCCGGATACCTGTTTACAAGGTGTCCTACAGTGTTATTCTTATGCTAATAAATCTGTCAATTTTCATTCTGTTTACATATTTTTTTTTCCAATCGTGTTTTGTAATATAATATGTGTAAATTAATTAATATACCTATACCTATTATTAGTAGGTAGTATTATTTTATTGGAAATAAATAGGCTAAGGTTTAGTATAGGGTTTGCTACGAATAAGCAAACTATACTGGCTAATACGCGTGACAAATATATTATTATTCATACTTACCTATATAGTTTTACGTAAGCACTTACTCATAGTAGCATATGATCAGAGAGGGTGAGTATGGGTTAAACGGTAAATATTTACGACACACCACGGTATTACCGTCTTCGTTTTCGTTACTCGAGTTTTCTATCAGAAATATTACTTTATTCGAAAAATCACAAAAGATCAATTTTGTTCCTATTAATATTTCGCTGATAAGAGAGTAAGTGGTTTAAAAATTCGATACCTAAAGCAGTTTCTGTAATAATTCAATGTATTTTTCATAACAATTAGAAAAAACCAAAAAACACTAAACATACGATTATTTACATAATACGGCAAAACGATTTCATTATTTTAAATTTTTACGGCTTATATTTTCTATCAATACTGTTCCAATAATAAAATGACAAGAGACTAATTTTTTTCATTTTTAATCTAGTTTATGAGTACGTTTTCCGATTTTTGATTGTCTTTGTAGTTTTATTAATAATTAGGAAAGCCTGGAAAAAAAATGAAATGAAAATTGACGTATAGATATTTTAGTTTTTCGAGTTTTTAAAGTAATTTTTATTTGGTAAGTTATATGTAGATATATTGTTAGACATAACAGAAATGTTTGACAATTTGATTGGAGGTTCATAATAAGTCATGCTTAATGGTCAAAAAAACGATTTAGTTTAATGCAGTATTTGTGTTTTTTAAAATTTTGACGAAAATCGTTAAATATTTAAAACTAATATAGACTGTCCCACGAAGATATGCCTCTTGAATATCTTCGGAGATAATAAAGATAACCAAATTCTGTTTTATTTATATTTTTATATTATTCATAGGGACTTCAATTCGAATTGTATTGACACGAAAACAATTAATAAGTTAATAGTTAAATAGTCAAATTAAACATTAAATAGTTAAAAATAATAGTAATAACTGCTTATCTGCAGAATGAACTAAGTATAAAATTTTAAATATATTATACCTTTCACAGTTTAATCTAGTTGCTTGCATTTATATTTTAACAAATTGTATTGCATATTATGGTGCCGTTTATTAATTATTGTTACCTACATTGTACATGTTTAATTAGTTTCATTTAATAAGTATAAAATTATAATAATTAAGTTAAACGTACAATGTATTATTATTACTATGAATGTTTTTGTTTCCTTATTTTAAAAAATATGTGAACTATTGGGCCCACACAGTGGGGCCCATTATATTTTCGAAGAAATAAACAATAACAATTTTAAAAAAAAACATTTGTTATATTCCATGTTTTAGGTTACAGTAATTCAATAAATATCAATAAATTACATCAGAACCGATCTCGAGCCAAATTTGTTTTATAAGAGTTCAAATTGAAGGCTGATTACAATTCAAAAGTTTATCCAATAAACAAATATAATATATCAATAATAATAGTTATATATGATACCACAGCTAAACAGCTATTTGTCCCATTCCGGAAATTTCCAAACCACTTACTGTTTTTCTGGCTTATTGCATACAGACTAACAGCAGTTAGGCATTTTAAGAACTACAATCATTGAAATATAATAACAACCATTTTACTTATCTTATTTTAAGGGTAATTTATTACTTTTACAAAAAAAAAAAAAAAAAGATCAATAGGGTTATTATAACATGTGAATTGAATAGTCTGAATAAGTATGGTACTTATTATGTAATATTATATTAATTTTATAATCTGTATATCAATGGTGAATATTAGTGAAATATAGATTATTTTAGAGTTTTTGATTATTGAATTACTAGTTTTATTTTACATTACTAACAAAAAAGCAAATATGTAAAATATTTACATGTGTTACATGTGGTTTTTTTAGGTTACATTTTTTATTTGAATTTATAAATTAACATTGAATAGAATATATTTATTTATATTTTTTATAATATACTATACAACAATATATACTTATTCAGTTTATATGTTATAATAATTCTAATGATCTTATTTGTTTGTAAAAGTAATAAATTACCCTTAAAATAAAATAAGTAAAATGGCTGTTACTATATTTTAATGATCGTAGTTTTTTAAAGGCCTAACTGCTATTAGTTTGTATGCAATAAGACTGAAAAACAGTAGGCCATTTGGAAAAATAATAAATAGTTCGCAAACGGGTTACCCCTTTTGCAAAGTCCCTAATTTTCCGTATGGTCTACGACATATACATAATAATAATGTTTCAGTCTATTCTTATTCATTGTATTGATTTACCCCACTTGATCTTAGAATAATATTAATTAGTTGCAGATTTGTTTAAGCTCAGCTTCAATTGTAAGTTTATAATTAATTTAAAGCCGCGATATAACCGGTCGATCGTTATTTTGTTATACTATTCACTTTTCATAATAATTTTTTTTCTGCTTTTTTTATTATGCTTTTTTTTTTTTTTACTTTATTGATTTGCGTTTTTTTTTTTTTACTTTTTTCCAAACCCTATATTATATAATAATGTAGAATTTTTGTCGATGATTTTCATTCAGCACAAAAAATAAAAATAGAAAATAAAGAGCAAACCCGAAAATTGAAAATAGCAAACAGTTTGTCAAAGAGTCAAAAATAGCTAGTTTGAAAATAACTAATTTTTTAAAAATTTAAAAATTTCCCCTTGAAAAAGAAAATGTGCGAATCTATGCATATTAATTAAGTATATAAACCGAAATTCATTTCATTTTTAAAATCATACAATCAGTCTGTATAACGCCAATCAAGGTTCTGCTCATAGGCTGGCCAGGAAACTAGGGAGCAGACGGCAATGATCTTCCTCACTGGCCGGCTTTTTATTTTCCAACTTCACTCGATGCATTTCCGTCGCACCATTGGCGAACGACAATCCCTGAAAATCGATCGAAAATTTAATTTCTACAAAAACCTGTAGTATTTATCGCCAGCTATTCGGAAAAAGACATACTCGAAATTATATTGTGTGGAGTGATTTTCACGTCACTAAACCTATACTATCATAATATTATCTAATCGTTTGAGAAAAAAATTCAGAGTAAATACGATTAAAGCTTTTTTAGAAAATGTCGACGATTATAACACAAACGAAAGAATATAATTTTCATTTTGAAAGCTGTACGAAAACATGTTTACCGGTATAATTGAAAACCTGTTATATTTCAAGATTTCACGGCTGATTACTATACAAGGTTGCGGTCATAAAAAGATTCACTTATTTGTATATGCACAATAATATGGCGTTCGGTAATTATTATTTACTTACTAATACTTCATTTTATGTTCTTGAATTGAACAAAAAATAATTATTTCCAAAATTCGTGTTACTTAAATAAATAAATCGAAATATCGTGCATAATAATTAAAAAAAAAAAAAAAAAATGTTTCTCTTCGGTCAAAATCAGGATTAAATTATCATTTATCCGGTTATCTTATCATCACGGGAATAAAGTGTATATTTTTGGTATATAAATTGTGGTATCATGCGTGAACACTAGTTTCTGCGGAATTATCAGTGATCAAAAAAGTTTTTGTTTACATCGTGATGTATATTCTTTGTTCATATATTCTGTGGGCTGTAGTTTGTGATACTATCTTATAGCATGGTTACTATCAATGTGTTGAAACCCCTTCACATGTTAGTGATGGTATAATATTAAGGTCGGGCTGCGGCTCTCACTAGAATTTCGTGCTAGTTGTGCCACTGATTTTATCAAAGAGAAATAATGATGTACAATAGAACAAAAATCGTTTAAATTAAGTTATCAATCAGTACCTATACTTGGTTTGTTTACTTACTAATCTCGTTGAATACTTTTTTTGTCCGTTTGCTATCGTAAAGAAAACAATGCCACAGAAAAAAATAGTCTCACTGCTTTCCGTTTGCTCTTTGATAAATACTTAGGTACCTAGGTACAGTAAAACTTAAACGCCGAATGCAATTTTAGTATTGGTATTGCATTGCAGTGGACTTGTGGTGTACAAGACGTTTTAAAATGCAAATTCAATGACAATTAAAGAACGAAAATGGTCGAACGCAAATTTTGGCGATACATATATTAATTTATCGTGTTTTTGTATAATATGCTAAGAAGATAACTTAAAACCGAATTGTAAATAATTACTTTTTTCTACCGACCAGTATATTTAATTAGCATATATTAGGTACACTCGTTTTTGCAATTATACAGTTCAATGTTTGGGGATTTTCGTAGAAAATTTAAACATAATTGTAATCTAACAAATTTAAAATATAATTTTGAGTTACACGACGTCGAAAAAACGTTTATTTCGTTGTGTAATTGTATAAAAAGAGATTTTTATTGGGACTGTTATAAAGTCAACGATTCGGCTTACTAAAGAAACCCCCGAAAAAAAGTATAGTTAAAACTAAAAATGTGTAAACATTGCACACTTTTCAAACGTTTATTTATATTATTAAGTTTGATTCTTTTGAGGGTTTTTTTTTTTGATATCATAACATAAAATATATAAAACAGTTTAGCGAAGCGAAAAAATCACTTACTACGTAGGTGTTTCGATTTTTTGGAGCTGATGTCAACGATATTGATGTGATGGTCTTACCCGGAAACGGTACGGACATTATTGGCGCAGAAAAATCGTCACAAAAGTCCCATATATGTATGCTACATGTCGACAAATAAAAAATAAAACAATTTAAAATAATATTAAATATAATAAGTAAATGTAAATATTATTTAAGATGTTGTTTTGGTTGAGAGTGACGCATTATAAGTGATGGAGAAACTTACAAAGCAGGTAAGGTTTAAGATGGAATTGAAATAAAAATTGTTGGAAAAAATAGGAATACTTGAAAATTTACCAAGATGTTCATTAAAAGTCGTACATAGTGGTGAAAAAAAAAAACTGATACTGGGTATGGGAGCGGCCACTGTTTTAGGTCAGAAGTTGGGAAGGTAGAATACATAAGGTTATTTCATTTATATCTGTAAGCAACGATAAACCATTAATTGACGAAAGACGATTCCGATCGCAGTTCGGTAATACATAATTTGAAGTGCCGTACATTTTTTTGCGATGTTCGTTTAAATTTGAATTAAAAACGCTTATTAAAAAAACAAGTTGTCCGATGATTTTGGAAATTTTACCACGTCTAGGTAAGTCCAATATAAGTATTATTACTTAGTTTCAAGTCTTTACGAGTATTTATCACCGATAAACAACAAAAAATTTCACAAAACTTCAAATTCCTTAAAAGCTCAAAATTGGCTCAAAAGTTTTGGTAATGATATTGTAAGAAAGTAAATCAAAAAGGCAACAAAAAATGTATCCTATGATTTTTCGATTAAATCATTTTTTCAGGTAGAAAACGTCGTCCGTGTTTTTATAAAATAATGAAATCGTGAAATTGTACGTTTTCCTACATGTATTCCCACTTGAGTGATTTTATTTAAAAAATGGCATCGAAAAATCAAAAAACGACCATTTTAAAGTACAATTTAGACAACTTGAGCTTTCAAAAAAGTTGCTATACGTAAAAATTGGAGTTATTGGTTTTACATTGTAAAACCAATAACTCCCTTCACTAAGCTTGGAATCTAAAATTGAGTTTAATGTGGTATTTTTCTTTAATAAGAATTTTAATATTGAATTTTGAAGTAAATCGTACATATTACTGTCTTTTAAACATGCGTATATAACTGAATTTGGCTCTGAATCGTTTTTCGTTAGCAATGGTTTATTGTTTGTTACAGATATAAATTAAATGTTTTTTTTATATCCTACCTTGCCAACTTCCCATTTTCAATAGTGATACACCCATCTCCAGTATCTATTCAAAGTATCATCCGAACAATGATGTTGTCGAAAACGTTAACGAAAACAGCCACCACCGTTTGGCCATATCCAAGTACAAAAAATACGAGTATAAACGTCACCTGGAGAGTGAATCCAGCCCGAATACGATTCCGGGATATCCAGTGCACCATTCGGCTTTCATAATTGACAAAGTCGGTGATATTGGAGAGTCGGGCGAAGCCAACAGTCGTGCTAAAAATTCGTGGCGACTCGCGCGGTACAGGATTAGTCCGTTGTTGGAACAAGAAGCCTTAAAACAGATTCGATAATTAACTATCATAACTATCATTTGTGTAATATGACATTATCGATTTAACGTTATCATAATAAGGAGGGTTAGTTTAACTTAAATACTTTACAAGTCTGTCTAAACTGTAGTTGCAGTGGGCTTTTGTTTGAAATTGATATTTTCCAAGCAACATAATGTAGTATTATGATTTTGGAGTATTTAATTTAATGTTGTCAACTGCGAGTAGTATAAAAAACGGAAATTGATTATCTTTATTACCTCCGGAAATATAACAATGGGTAAATACCTTCGTGGGACACACTGTATACAAATCATTCTGTTATTTTGATGTAGCAAACAACGTACGTTGAAAACGGCCAGTCAACCGTGCCTACAACTCAGGGTAATAGCAGCAATTAAAATATCTTATGCCCGTCAGGTGTTTATGGTACTAATTGTTCGACTGTAAAATGTCAGTGACAGAGGTGTACCCAGTACCCCAAGAGATGATTTCCTACTACGTTCTGGACGACCATAATATTACCATATTTATTTGCAGTGTACATCGATTTCCCGAATGTATGACATTTATGTATTATACACTCTATAGCATCATTGTTAAAATACTAATAGTGTATAATATATGAATATAATGTATATCTAATAAACATCAAATTAAATTTTTTTTTTTAATTGTAAGCATTTTAAATCACGGAGTATCATTATACCTATCCTTTCAATTCCGATTAACTACTGCGTAAGTTGTTGGGAGTTTTTAATTAAATTATATTTCTAATTCGTATTATAGTTTAAACGATACTGGGGCATTTACATGCTTAATTTTGAATATTATTAGAAGATAGGTATATTGTTGTTATATCATGTAAACGTTTTTTTTTTCTTTTTTTTCCCTCGTAGTGATAAGGTTCAAGTCAAATTTGCATAATTCGACTGTTAAACTCGTGTTTCCAAGAACCACCATTTTAAATTGCATGGTGGCTGTCGGAAACGAAATAATTACAAAATTACCGAGACATTGTCTTTTTACGAAAACTATTCAAGATTCTTTGAACGTAAAAGTATAAATAATTTATAGTTATCTACCGCGTTTTTTGTAAACGGCGTATTAATTGGGTCAGCAATGGAAAATATATTAGGTTTTAATAAAACTTACAGAGCCGTATTTAGGAATTCACCACTCAGGGGTAATAAAAAAAAGAAACTAAAAATGTATTATCATATATAGTGGCAAATTAACGGGGGGAGGTGTTCAGGGGGTCTGGACCTCCCCACACATCGATGTAATTTCAATAAAATATCGTCCAAAAAAGGGGCATCTATTAATAGTGATACCTTTTAAATATATATGATTTTTCAGGGCCCGTCCTAAAAAAATGTTAAAAATCCGCTACTGATAATGTAAGTATATAATTGTATTAGTATAAAGTTCACTCAGAATCTGTAAACATGTTTATAAGTAAAATACTAAAATGAACATATCGCCTGCCACAACGAAAAAGGGCATATGTTTTTTAAGTATCGCCCAAAAATAATGTTTTACCTATACTGGTTCAAAGAGAATAGATTAGATATTGGAAAAAATAAGATACGCCTTGTTTCATTGCGACAGACAATATGAAAAAAAAAAAAAAAAATGACGAGCAAAAATTTTTAATTTTCTATCTGAGTTATGGCTGTAATTTCTTTAATTATAATATCACGATATGATCAAATTGGTTAGTTAAATTCAATTTCAATTTTTACAGCTAAAGCATTGAGGCGATCATAGTTATGATCGTTATCATAGTGATGCTATGTAAATATACAAATAGATTGTTTGTTATAATAACAGCCATATGTCACCCTCATTTTCATACTTATGGCTTGTTCTTAAGGGTTGAGAGCCGGGGGGGGGTGCATCTATATAAAATAAGACGGCTAGTTTAAATACGTTTTTCGAATCAACATTTTCTATATTAACACGTACTTATAAAAAACGATTTTTGGTTATTCTTGGTTATTAAAAAGTCGGAACAAGATCTCGGGTAGAAAGGTTGTCCATAGAAAAAAAATAAATATTTATGTAAAACCTTAAGCTTCTTCGCTCTACTCAGAATCTAAAAATACTCAGATACATATTATATGATTCGGTTTTCGTCATATAAAAAAATGTGTATCCCAAATGTATTCATATATGTATCAATGGCTTTGCTGTAGGTATCTAGTATTTAAATAGATATTTAAATAATATTTTGTTCTTGGACTACCCGTCGAGAAAGTCCTGGTCATATCAAGCTGATGGATAATTATAATTGTTGAAGTTATTAAGCAAACGCGACACGAATATTATTACTTATAGTAAGTATTGGATTTCACAATTTATTATTGGTAAAATATAAACGTAGGTTCTACCTAAGGTTATTTAGGGGGTACCGAAGTTTTCCTGTAAACGGTTTAAACCTTTATCCCACGAGAATTTGTATTCGGGTCGGTGATGTTACCGTGAATTATTCATAATAAATCTAGTTACCTACCTTCAATTACTATTTCCGCTACAGGGTAGTAGAGGGAGCACAATAAATACAGTTTAACTGAACGAACACGCAGTATTATCTGTCCGGTAATTCTATATACTCGGGGATATTGTATAGGTTAGGTACTCCATAAAGTTCTCTGTTCAAAACTCACGGCAGTTACAACCGCAACCGTCACGTGGTATCGAGAAGTTTCGCGGATGACTTTTTTTTTTTTCCATTTACGAAATTGAATCGGGAGCACGAGACGTTCTATAGCGCACAATTTTGATTTGCTACGATCCAGTGCTCTAGATTCGGTTAAACGATTTTACTAGTTACCAGTCGTTCACCCATTGTCATACTTGTGCCTCACTCTATTATCACTTTCATGCCAGGAATTAGTCAGGAACTGTTTGATTTCTGTTTTATCCTTTTTTTTTTAATTTATTAAAAAGTGGAACGTTTTTTATAAAGTTTCTTATTTTTATATTATTATAAAATGTTTTCACTTTGAAAGTTATTTATCTTCTATGTTATTAAAGTCTAAGCCACAGTCCCTCGCCTTCAAGTACTTATCTCCATTCCTTGAGCTTATACTTAACGTCCTCTACCGTTTCTCATATTAAACCTATAGTATGCATACAAATCATGCAACATATTGTACCCTAACCTTATATCTTTTTTGTAGAAATATATTTTTATATAATGCGATTATTAAAATTATAGTAGATAAGTTATTGGCATGTCGTGCATTAGTGTTGTCGTGTTAAATTTCCACTGTGTCTGTTTTTCCGCTGTATGTAAAAAATGAAAAACCAAATTTATATGTTGGTTTATGAAAGATTTCTATACATACTTACATGAAAAGATATACAACGAAAAAACATATCAAACATGTGCTGAATATGAAAATTGAAATGAAAGAGCTGAATTCGCGGTGTTGACGAAACACTTTACTGCATGTAACAAATATACTCAAAACGCATACAGAATCTAAGCCAAAAACGTCGCAGGTATGAATTATTTTGAGTGGCACGAATAGTACTTTTGAAAAATTCCATTTTTTACGGTTACATTTTTTTTCGACGGGTTCTAGTCTGTTTACGATCACTTGTCGTGCGAAAAATATCGTTCTTTATTAACCATGTAATATAATAATATGATTGTTATCCAAAGATCTTGTTTTTAGCTTCTGAATGTAAGAGAACGTGATAGCCGTTTGTGTTGTCTTGGTCCAACTAACGGGCAACATAGTATATTTACTTAACGCAGACTTCATAGAACTCGCTTAACTTTGGTTTTTTGAGTAAAATCACCGATTATAAAATCATAATAAGGACAATTTCGGAGAGCAAGACGAAATATTTATTTTTTTGAAATTCATTTTTCGAAAATGTTAAATTAGTGTTTATTTCTAAACGATGATTGAACGTTATAATTGGAATGCTATTTAGAATAATCGAAAAAACCGGATCGTTCTGCTATCCAGAATATCGTCCTCTTTTAATTATATAATAAGTGCTTTTACTCTAAAATACAAATTAATCAAATTCCACGTATGGTCTACGTAAGGATATTTTTGATATAAGTTTTGATTAAGTTAGACTGTGACAACATATGCGATTATTACGCTCTCATAACAAAGAAGCTATTATAATTTAATAATAACCTACTTTTTATTCGAAAACTCATTTATGGTTAATAATAAAATCGCTGTAATGGAATATAGTTATTCACTTTTTAACGTACGTAATATGTTTAACTCCAAGTTGGTTTGAGTTTTAAACGAATAATTCGAGTGACATTTTTAGAAAACTCTTAGCAATTTAGTTTGATAAATTAGTAATGATCGAAAAACGAATTAGGTTTAAACATCATTAAACTCGACCGTATATAAACGTTTTTTAGATAATATTAAATTGTTAATGCACTTAAGTAATAAAACATTTTATAATCAACAACTTATACCTTTGCAGTGTACTATAATTATGCATAATAACATACTCACCAAAAAATAATTTGAATCAAACGGACAGATATCCAACCAGTTGACGGAAAAGTGTTGCCCTAAAATATAACATAAACACTTCAATAACAATCGCTGTTCGATTAAAAACTATGACCTTATCAAAAACGTTCTGACCATCAAATAAAACTTATTACCTCAAATTATTACCTTTGTATTGTTTTAAATAAATATAATTACACTTTTATGAATACAATTAAATTATATTAGTTTGTATTGGATTAACAGCGATGGTTATGAATAAAAAATAACCTCGGTCCAAAAATACCTTAACATAACATTTGATAACATTTCGAAAAATGTATAAAATTGATTGAATGAAATATTATATAAAAGTATGTTTGATGTAGTAAAATTAATAATACAATTAACATTTCGTGTTCACTAATCGAACAAAATAAAGCAAGAATGAAAAATCCTTATAACGCGGATAAATAATTGACCGAAAAATCCAGCAAATCTGTCGCAAAAATAGAAAGCTTTTTGTGGTTAAAGTTCTATCAAAAATTAAAATGAAAATGGGGACGAAAATTAAAAAGGCAAAAAAAAACATCGAGATCACAGACTCGAAGGACCGTCTTTGTTTATGTCGGTTACTCAGTTGTGTCCCGAGGGGATTTCGTGTAAGTATATAGGTATTTTTTTGGGGTTTTTTTTTTTATGTCAGCCATAGTAAAACAAGATAAATAATCATTGTGGTCGACCGTTAAACAGAAAAAAAAAAAACAAAAAGAAAACGGCTATTCATTTAGACGATTTCAGAGGTTTTATAACGACAGAAAATAATATTACCGCAGTTACACACACAAAACGGTAAGTCGGCTAAATTATTTGGCAGAGCGAGTAGTTTCAGGGGCGATAACAACGAACCGTATCAACGAAAAATACGAAAATTATTACCATAGATGCGATAAAAAACCAGAAAGAAACTACACATCATAGTAAAACTAATAAATCGTTTGCCACGTCCCGAATCTAAAAAAACCTTATATACTATATAGCATTTACGACAGTACATTTTAAAAACATTATTTTTATATATTTTGTAATATACTTGGACATTTTCGAAGATGATATTCATAATGATTGGTTTGTATATTTTAACATGAATTTTTTTTTTTTTTTTATCAGATCGTCAATTGCATTGATGATCCTTAAGTAGGATTGTGGAAAGACTCGAATAAATTGATGATTTCCATTCAATAGTCAATTAATTCAATTGATACAATTATCGATTTCAAAGTAATTTTGAATTTACCGTCGCCAGCGTAGATGTAATACGACGGCCATACTTTGTGTTGGCCCAAGTTGCACCGGAGCACTAATCCTGAATTAGTCCCGATAAGAACGTCTTGATTGTTGTTCAAACACATGCAAGTGGCCGACATGCCGTCTGACAAGTACCTATATTTTATGCATTTATAATAATATAACAGCAACGCATAATTGAGGAGCCTAGAACACAAGGGGTATAAGGGACGTTTTTAAAAACTCGATATTAGATCTCACTAAAATAGTCTTCAAATGAAAATGTCATAACATATTAAAGGTAAATAGATCCACAACAGCTGTACATACACTTATGTCTATTTACTGACAAGTGGCTAGAAATTTATTCGATCATTCAAATATAAGTGATGATATGATAATATGCTATAATAATTGTATTAAATACAAATGACTTTAAACTTGATTTTCTTGAAATCAATAGAATGCCACTTATATCCCTTGTGTTATAGGCACCTCGATTATTATTATCAAGCTGCGACAGCATTGATGTTAAAATAACTACGACAGGTTTTTTTTGTTACCTGGGAATATTCCCGTTGGCTTGAAAATGTTGCGTTTTCATTAGTCTCACGGAGCTCCAGGGTGCGGTGCCGGCGCTTTTGTGTTCGGAAACTTCCGAGGCGTCGGCCCAACTGTCCACGACCGTCCACACCGATAACGCGAAATCTTCGTCCAAACTACATATCTACAGTAAACGATGTGATACAAATGCGCACATATATCTTAAAACCTAATCATAACTAATCATTACTAAACAGCATGATTAAAAGTTATGATGGTTTTGAATTCGTCGGTTGTCGCACTATTTCGGAACATGCGGAAAATAAAATAACTACAGAGAAATCACGCTGTAAACGCTGATCGAACACCCTTCGTTAAGATCTGCAGTTGGCTAATAGGAGAGTGCAATGCAATTTTGCGCGGTAAATATATTACAGCCAAAATTTTACGCCAGGAACGTATGGTCAACTTGCGAATTTCCGAATTTCCGGTTTACGTAACTGTTGTCACTGCTTGAACTGTTGAACGTCTCCATATAATCGCATTATTAATCTTAATTGACGTCAACGCGACACGGTAGATATTAAATAGTAGTTTTTTGTGTACGTATGGGAAGGCGAGGTATAGTAAATCGAGACAACAACTTACCGGGAAACTTTTATATACTAACCTCGTCGGGTAACTGCTCGTCTGTAGCCCCGGTGGCGTTACTGTAGGTAACCGTACGTAAGCCGACTATTTTTGACGTGTGTCCTTGATTGCCAGACAAAGCTATAAACAAATATTTTACAAGAAAGTCAACACGACGATATGGTTTATTTTCGTGTCACGTATTCGTGTTACCGGTGTTGAACGACGGAGAACGTAGCGGACAAGGGAGACGATCGATTTTTCGGTGATGGAATGTGCTCTCTCTTAAATCCCACAGGCATATACTCCTATAGGCATTTTAGCGAAATTATAACAAAATTAGAAAATATGACCAAATACATCGTGAAAATTAAATTTTATACATCTTAGAAATTATTAAAATGTGATGAGGTCTGTGCAGATTTTACACGAACCGTTTTTACACTATATAAAATTAACATAATTTTTCTTCCCTGTCTTTTCATTTTTAGTTAGTTTTTCTTTGAAATTCTCTCCCTTCGTAAAGATACCGAATTTCAAGTTTCTACGATTATTTTTCACTGAATTTAAACAAATAATATCTAAATAAAATCTTGTACAAATAAAAAATAAAATCGTTTTTATTACAATAGTCTTATTATAAGCTATGTTTAAATTTAAACTATACTAGGTTATCAAATGATAACCTAGATGGCGCCACATAATTTCAGAGTTTCGTGCTTGTCTACTTGTATATACGTAAAAATAGATGTAAACGAACCGAATAATCATATTAGTAATATAATAAGATGTGTAAACAAATTCTTTCACACATAATCTTTAAAAAAAAAATGATTATAGTGAACGAATAACAAATCCCGAAACAAATATAATTATTCTATTAAAATTTCAGGTATGTACTACGATTTTAGACCAAATCAAAACAAAGAAAGAGTCTCTGTATCAGTTTTTTATGAGTGTGTCACTGTTGTATGTGGAAAGTTGGAAAAGAAAGATACATAAAGTTATTTAATTTATATCTATTAGTAACGATAAACAATTTCTAACGGAAAACAATTTGGAGCGAAGATTGGTTGTACATGTTTGGAAAGGCCATAATATTTACGATTTTCGTCAAAATTTTATATTAACTCTTATAAAAAGAAAAATATATTTCATTAAATTCAATTTTTTTTTTTTACCACTTAATTCGAATTACAGTGTACCCCTTGTTAAATTTTAAAGCATCTCTGTTTAATCTAACAATTTTATCTATAATGTAGTTACCAAACAAAAATTATATATAAACTCGCAAAATTAAAATGTCTTTAAATATCTTAAAAATATCTCAAATGTTTTGAAAATTTGATCACGTATAGAAAATTATAAGTTTTCTGTCAAAATTTCAAAATTCTACGATTAATTGAATTACAACAAAAAACAAAATTAAAAATAAAAAAATATTTTCAAGGTATTTCTAAGGTTTTTTCGGTTATGTTCATTTATTAAAAAAAAAAAACTACAAGGAATATCAAAAATAACTTTCATACTCACCAACTTGATTGAAAATGCGTACAAATTAAAAATAATGCAATTATAACAACGTAAATTTGTTCATTTTCATTTTTCATCTTTTTTTGATTTTTCCCTTTTATTACTAAAACTGCTGAGAAAATCAAAATATAATTTATTTCCTCAGCAACAAGACCAGAATGCAAAAAAAGTAGGTTCTGGGTAATTTTTGATTAAAACAATATTTCTGGTAAAAATTATTAACAACGGAATCGGATACTCCTAGTACCGTATATACGTATAGTATGCTGTTTTCCCAATTATTATGAAAATCATTGGAAAATCAAAAAAATGACCTTCTCAATGCATCAACTAGATAAACGTTACTTTCAGAAAAGGTACTATACTTGGTATATCAGATAAGGGTTCTTTTTGAAATGTTACTCATAAAAAGAAAATATATTTAAAAAAAAAACTCACTTCATAGTAAAATTTTACTATGTTCTGAATCTAAAAACAAAAACGTATTATAACAAAACAATTATTTTCGTACGTTTTTCTTAGGTTTTTTACGAGTTATTAAAAAAACTACATAAAACATCAAAAGATCTGTTCGATACACCAACTGGATACAAAGATACTACACTTAAAAATCGGAGTAATATTAAAAAATAACTTTTCCAATACACAAACTAGATCCAAAATGTAACAACAATGATCTCTCGGCAATTTTTCGATCAAAGCAATAATTCTGGTGTCAAATTTGTTTACATACAGAAAAAAACACACGCACGTCACATACAACACATACACACACACACACGTCATAGTAAAACAATTCTACACTGCACTTAAAATTTAAAATTAAAGCTTACTGCTTACAACGGATTCAAATGTTCGCTATAATGACTGCCTGAAAAAAAACTTTCGGTTTATTTTCTTTTATGATTCGAATGGTTAAAAATGGAAAAAAAAATGAAATCAATAACCGATAATCAACGTGACTATAGGACTGGGGGGCCTAGAGAACAAAATCATTAGTATTTGTACAGATGGATTTATAAATTTAAAAAAAATAATACTGGACCCTATGTGAATATATTGTTATAGGTGGATAATTCGGAAAATATTTGATATAAAGTTATTTACGTTTTCACATATGTACATAAAGCAATCATTGCAATACAGAAAAAACGATTCTGAGTTAAGTAAATGCAACAATTTTATTTTTAAGCACGAGATTTTGTTTTCATAATTCGAATCATTTTCGTATTAAAATTAATTTTTAATAGGTGTATGATATAAAAATACGTTTCGTAGGCAAAAGCAAATTTTTATTTTTCAGATTTTACGATTGAATTCGGTCGGTTTATTTTTATCCGTAAATAAATATTACGTATAAATACCTCTTGGTGACTACCAACTTAAAAGTTGTACTTACATAAATAAAGAGAAGACAAAGAATGGGGGAGGGAGTGTGAGGAAACATTAAATGTTTATGAACTTTGATTTTATTTCCAGCGCACCGTATTTTTCTACTTACCTAATTGTACGGCGTGTGTTTTTTTTTTTTTAAGACCGTCGCATAATGTATAGGTATTATAGTAATATAATATTTTGTGCAGTATCCCACAAAGATGTACAAATTTAAAATTATGGGCAAATAGAATTATTATTATATTATTGTGAGTACCGTACCGTTTTAAATTAATTAAACCTCGCGGGACACTCTTTATGTATATACAAATATCTACGGTCGTTAATTTTTTTTTATGTCTTTATATACATATAAAAATAATGCCCGACGTTGGTATCTAACGTAATTTAAATTTATTATTGTTTTGTAATTATTATTATTGTGTCGTTACGATTTCGAAACATTATTATAATTTATTGTCAAAACTATAAAAAGGAAAAAGGAACAAAAATGGAAAAATTTGCGTACGATAATTTGTAGTTTGGACACGTTTTATTCACAATTTTAAACCTTAAACGGTTAGAGGAAAAAATCTTGACTATGGATTTTTGATAGTTTTTTTTTTTTGAATTATCCTAACATATAACAACTTATGATGATAACAGTCGAATTGTCGGACATTAGTCAATCCACATCAAATCATAACACAAACAAATTAGACAATTTTTAATAGCTACAAATAACTCAAAAGTCAATAAAATATTTCGAAAATTAGATGACGAATAGAAAGTCTTAGTATAGTTATTTGGTAGTAATTTCAGGTTTCAATAAGTAATTTTCACTGAATTAGATATGACACAAAAATATAAAACGGAAAATTACGTAAATAAGAGTATTTCAGCTTTCTCTAACTATTAAGAAAAATGTAAGGAAAAGCAAACAATAGGTGTAATTTAGAGATACTGGAGGGGGTTTTTTCCCCGAAAATATTTTCCAGCCATCTAATGGTGAATTTCAAGTGAGAGTTATTTATTTGCTATACCAAATTATCCATTTAAATTTTTTTCAAACTTAAATCAAATTCTTAAATGCATCGACCACAATATTTCAGTTATTTTATCAACTCCTATTGCTATTTGGTGTTCCAAAAAATGATCCATGGAATAGTTATGGGGGCAGGTGCATGTACAAGAGTAAAGGAGGGATTTTAGAGGTTCAAACCTCTCCAGAAATTTCATATAAATTATGATGAAAGTACATTTTTAATGTCTCAAAAATAATATTTGTCAATGAGGAAGATAAATACAATTTTGGTTTTATTTTTATTTTATTATTTTCATTTCTAATTTGTTGTAATTTTTCTGCTTTTAGAAAATTATAACTGATACGGCAATATTGTATAGTGCGCGTTCAATCACAATAATATCATTTAGGCTGTATTCTCTAAAAAAAATATAAAAATATTGACATTTTTAATGAAAAATAAATAATCCTACAATTAAAAGTATGTAAACTTTTTTGTTATAAGAGTATGAAAGTGTGCAATATTACCCCCCCCCCCCCTCTTCGAAATACTGTTTTGTTAATGCACCTGTATGGGGGATACTATACAATATTAACAATCTAAAGGTTTCAGTAAAGACTATTAGCCATTGTGCCGCATTTTATGTAATTGCTGTAGTGAAAAGTTAAAAAGATAGAGGGAAAATTTAAATTGAGAAGGAAGTTCTGAAGAAATTTAATGTATATTTGTACTCAAAAATAATCATTGTTAAAGAAAAACGATTCCGATTAGAGTTCGGTTAATAGTGTTTGCTTTGTCAACAATGTATACGTCATATTATGGTAAAATAATTACATTTGCATTAAATATTTTCTTTAATAATATTTATTTATTATAGTAATTATTTTTCCTTTTTTCCTACGTTTTTTCCGGTTTTTTCATTTATTGACCATCACAGTTAGATTTCCTTTCAGAAAAAGTGCTGTAATTGATAATCAGAGCAAATCGCTGGAAGAAAAGTTATTCACAGATAAAAAATTTAAGAAAACAAATAAACATTATTGTAAAACCAATACATTTCTCGTTCTGCTCAGAATTTAAAAAAAAAACATATACTACACTGTTTTATATTATTTGCTACTGCCCACGAATTAAAATGCTACTACATTGGTTCGTGATACCGCCCATCATTTATCGCTTACCTGTTATTAATATCTCATTTCATCGTTGTGCCAGAAATTTCGGATAAATATTGATAACATTATATACCTAACTTATATTATAATAACCTAACCTATATAATATTATGTATGTGTTCATAGTGTGTCTTTTGTGAATCGTGAGTAATGTTAATATTTACATAAAGACAATTCTGATATTAATGATATATAACAAGTAGGTAATTACTGATAACGTGATTCCAAATTTGTATAAATTGTTACGAAAAAACGTATGCATAATGTAGTTTTTATAAGCGTTTAAATTTGAAATTTTAATAAAAACGCATATATACCGTCCCATGCTTTCCGTTTAAAATAAAATAGTACATTAAAATTTCTGAAAAATTATTTAAGTACCTACGGAGTCGAGAAAATTATGTTATTATTTGTATCTACGAGTTTAAACGCATTTTCAAAAAATATAAACCAAGCCCTTCCGTCAAATTTTATTAATAAATATGTTTTTGTTATTCTCCAAGACGAATAAATAGTTAATTAGTAGTAAACCAGTGTAAAAACGAAACCCCTCCCCCCCCAAAAAAAAAATAATAATGAAACCGGTACCTAGTAATAATAAATTAAAAACAAAAACGAAAAAAAAATCGTAATTGAAATCAAAAAATCAAATTTTTTTGGGGGCTTCGAACATTAATATAACCCTAGTAACATTACTCAGGTAAAATTATTAATATTAATGTGTGGTTTACCCATCCGCGTGTGCGGCCGCAACAAATCCGCTGGTGGATTTAAGTACGGAGCAAAATGACGTAACGCGGTTAGGACATTTGAGTACGTACTCCGGGGTTTCCGTGTTTGAAATACTCCATATGCATATGACGTACTGATAATACGAATCCATTACCTGGAATTAGAGTAAAATATATTTTATCGCGTATCTAAATATTATGTGTTATGCATTTGTGTAAACAAATTTCGGCTAACGTGACGTCCATATGTATGATACACATGATACGACGGTCGGCAATAATGATGACCAAATGAAAATGACCATGGAAAAAATGGACATAGGAAAATATGGCTAAACAAAAATTGACCGATAAAAAAATTAGACATCTTTTCTCATTTCCATATTTGAAATGCCCATATTTAATACCTATGACCATTATTATTTATTATTTCTAAGATCCGAGATTTATTGAATTTACGTAATTTGTATCAAATAATCCAAACAATTGCTACGTCAAATAGAAATATAATGTTGCAGGTTTCATTTAAAAACACCAAACAAATTGTATATTGTTGTATAATATATTGTTCAATTGTAGTTTCTTTAAATATGTCCAATTTTTCCCATGTCCATATTTTCCTTTGATCGTTGTGGTATACAGCAATTTTTTGTTACACTAATATTACCGTAGATGCTACTGCATCTAAAAATTCAAAGGGGCCTAAAATTGTTAGTTTTTTTTATTAGCAATGGTTTTTCATTTAACGCAGGTATACATAACATTACTTATAACAGTGGCTGCACCTGACCCCATTATCCTAGGATGTATTTTTTATTTTTTTTTCAAAAATAATCGCGAAATTTCGGTTTTGTAAAAGAAATCATAAAAAACAAAACAGGAATATTGTTTTTTTGATAATATAGGTAAGTATAAGAAAAAGATTTTTTCGTCCGGTCATAACGCATTCATTATAGAACATATTTTCACTATTGCTACATTAGTTCCAGACATTAATGGAGAATATTCTGACAAAGTTTGTTAACAAATATATTATATTTTCCTGAAATTGGATTGATATCATATCATATTTCTTCAATGTATACGAACACAATTATTCTGCCATTCTTTTAAATTATCAATAATTTGTTATTTATTACGTCATTGGCAACATTTTACGTGATTATACTCAGAGAAAAGATTTTTTAAATTTATATTAGGTTAATTCGTTTTTATTATTTTTCAAAGCGAATGTTAAGCTTTCTTGAATCTCGTATGGGATATTAGCGTTCGAAGTTCTTCGGGACAACAGGACAAAATCAAAAAATGAGACAATCCCGTATTAAATAAGCTTTATGGTCACCCTTGGCTAGGATTTATAGGGGGTGCTTATTTTGAGCCTAGGGGTGTTTAAATCTCTTTAGCCCCCCTTTTAGTTGCATCTATGAATATTACCTAGATTCATATACTGCACATGTAGTGATAAATTAAAATTAAACCAATATTTTTAATGCCAATGTAAAGATTTATTAATAATATTGGCAAGATTTTTAAGAAACATAATAATAAATTTAAACGATAACAAATATTATATTTCTTTTAAAAAAAAAAAATGTTTTCTCATCATTTTTGAATTTTAAATGATATTAACTATTATAATGTTAATACTTTTGTAAGTTTTATTTTTTGTAAAAAAGTTATTTAATTTACTTAAAAATGTCCATGTTTTGGTTTTGATTGGATAAGTTATAATAAATATAAAATATAGGTCTTAGATACATGCAACTACATTATAAAATGGCATATTATATAGCACATAATATCGACTTATCATTTTTCTCACAATCAATAATCAATAGTTTAATAATTTCGAAAAGTCGAAAAATGATAAGGCTTATCACGTTTATCAAGATTAAGTATCAATTTCTCATATTTCTCTAGGAAAATAATCATCTAAAATGTTTCACAAAACGTTCTATAGAATTAATGTATAGTATATAGTATATTGATCAAATGACACAACAATCTGACGGACTTAGAATCTTTGCATTACTCACACAAAATGTCCATCAATTATAATTATATTGTTATACTATTACTACTATTATTATGTATTCAATAATTATAACTAAACGTATAAAAATATACTTCTAATGTTTACTGTGCATGGATTTGAAATTTTACATTAAAATTACATACTTAAAAAAGGCATATTATTCTATTGATTTTCAATACCGTGATGTTATGAAAATTATTTATTTTTATTAATATAAATATTATTATAACTGTTAGTGTTATTATTATTATTATACTATTCGACGTCATTATTATTTCTTTTGAGGGTATACTTTATACTCGAGCTTGATGGAGTGGACATAATTTTTTATTTTCCCTCGGAGCGTTCTACAAAGGATTCTCATTTAAAATTAAAAAAAAGAAAAGGTGAATATTACAGTTAGATAACATTCAGCTTTCTTATACAGTGTGTCCACAAAAACAGGACACATTTTATAACTATATCAGCGCCCAAGATTGAATATATTTTGTGGCTTTTTGCTATGTGGTATTTCATTTTAAACATTTTTCTAAATTCCTAACTGGTTTTCTATACAATTTAACAACATTTTAGAAAGCCCATTCTTTGAACGTGCAAAGATCCCGGATTCTAAACGTATTTTAAATAATAAAATACAATGCCATTTATAGTTTTGAAAAAATTTGGTAGCCAAGTACAGTATTACTATGCTTATATGAAGAAATGTAAATAAATTATAACTACTAATTCGGAAATGATGATAAAACATTTTTAAACTTTTTAAAGTAATAATATTTTAACAACTAATTTAGTTTTACCATGATGTGTTTTGTTTTCTGTCGGTAAAAAAACTTTTTGAACAGAAAACTTCTTCCGATCAATAAACAGTAAACCTTCTTCGTTGTGTTTTAGATCTGGATTTGTTTTTAAAGAGGTAATTTTTTTGATTTTTCAAAGAGTTTTTAAAATAATTAGGAAAAATCGGAAATAAAATAATAGGAAAACGGCAAATAATTACGACACGTCGCAGCGTCACCGATTGTATTGTTTTTAACTTTTATGCACTATATGTTTTCTTCCAAAAATATTGCTTTAATCAAAAATGTCCAAGGTATTTTTTTGTTACATATAATACCTAGTTGCTGAGTAAGTAAATGATTTTTTGATTATCCATGCAGTTTTCATAGTAATTTGGAAAAACTGGAATAACGTAAAAATAAATCGGAACAATTTACGGCGTACACATTTAAACCCTCCCACCAATTTTCTAAACAAATGTTAATACATCGGTTTTATTATAATTTCTGGGTTACCTTGACTATAAGGGGAAAACATGACAAATACTATAATATACTACTTCGCTAGTAATCTTTTTTTATTTGCAATGATTAATCGTTGCTTTTAGTAAGTATATAAATTAAATTACCCTCTATTCTGTATTTTTTAAACTTCTTCTCCTACTACAGTTTCGATTTTTTTAGTATAATAATAATTTTTATGTGTCCAAATTTTATCAAACTTTCTTGAAGCAAATATATGGTTTAAAAGTGTGTTTTGTTTAAACAAAAAACGTTAAACTATTTTATGCCTTTAGAATCGAACTACAATACTAGATAAGAATATACAATTATATTTGTATCAAATTGTGATTCACGCTTTGAACTACAATTTTTTCAAATTACGGAACGATGATTTCATTATTTAACATTTTTTTAAGATTATATTTTACTACCAAAAATCATTGTACCAATTTCAAGAATAGTATATTTTCAGAAAACCAAAGTTGTTCTGTTTGTTAGGAAGGAAATCGTTGTTTGATTTTTCGTATTATTTTTATAATAATTACGAAAAATCTGAATAAAACGTAAGAGATATAACAAAGTGTACAGCATTTGGATTTTTCGTTAGTATTCAGTTATAAAGTATTTTAATTTTCATAAATTATTTCAAGTATACTAAGTGATTAATTTAAGTAGGTACACTCATTATCTCAGAAAATATTAACTTTTCGGGAATTTGGTTTCTAGAACATTTAAGAAACAAGTTATAATATTATATTTATGTTATTTTTTTCATCCTTATGGGGGATAAACCACCATTTACTTTTGATTTTCAAATGACAACCTATATGAAAAATACCATAAATAGATGGAGCATTGGTTAAAATAAATTAGTGAAGTATTATTAATACGGCGCACGCCGTACCATCACACAAATGATACGCCACTACTCTCCTCCAACCTAAATTTAAAAGTGGAATATCTCGTTAATGGATTAACAGAAATCAAAAATGTCAACAATAAAATGTATTTTAACTATTAATTCATATATTTATGGAATTTTTAATATAGGTTGCCAAATGAAAATTAAAAGTAGGTAGTGGTTTTATTTCAAAAAATAAAGGTGACAAAAAATTATAAATTATTATAATAATTATTATTTTTACATATAAAAGTGTGGAGCTGCTTGTTTTTATGATGTTCTAGAAAACAAAATCTGAAAAAAGTTAATATATTCCGAGATAATGAGTGTACCCACTAAAATAAATTACTCAGTATACAGCATTATTTTCGTAAATTTTTCCATTTTTCACACGTTTTTCCTTTGTTTTTTACAGTTATGTTGAAAACTGCTTAGAAAATCAAAACATTTAAGGTATCATCCAAGGAAAATTTTCTTTCGGAAAAGGTGCCGAACTTGAAATTTGGAATAAGACAAATAATATATTTTTCACAGTATATAAAATAATAATAATAACAATAAAATAAAACGCACTGGAAAACCAATAGATATTCCTAGCTTCATTCAGATACTGGAGTTAAAACTGATTTTAACTTTTCACATTCAATTTTTTTGTGAACAATTCGATAACACAATTAACTTTAAACGTGTTAACTAGTTAACTTGTATTAAATTAACTTATATGAATTACATAATATTAGCCTTGTTGAATAGAATTATTCACTTTTGAATAACAACAACATGTAAGTATAATATTATAATAAAGTTCGGGGGACATCTAAATATTTGCATACTGTCTAAAATATTTACAAGTTGAATTAACTGCTTGTAAATAAAATTTGTTGGGTGGGGTCACAAGTAGTGTGCAGCCAAAAATCGACAGAAGTATAATAGGTTTATTTTCTCGATACATTTGCAACGTACTTCATGTGTTGTGACAAGTGACTCGACGGTAGACGTGACGCATGAAAACTCGACGGAAGTCACGGGGCGCTTTGCCAGGAACTCGACACCGGACACGGCCGGACTTAGGTGTCCATTGCTAAAGCCCAAGACAAAATTGTTGGCCATCAGTCTGTGTTCGGCACGGTCCACGGCTTGCTGGTCGAGCATCGACAAAATTGCCCGGCTGAAGACCAGTACTCTGTCCATATCAATCACCGAGGTCCCAATGCGCATCGGCCCGCGATCGACGTCCGATTTAGTGCCACCGACACCTAATTTCGCCTGAAATCAAAACTAAATAATTCCACTCAAAAGTTCCAATCAAATTAATAAGTATTTCAAAATAAAATATTAAAAAAGCGGTCTTAAGATAATGGAGACAGGTGCAGTCACTGACCCATCGTTATAGGTAATTTAATGTACACCAATAGGCAACGATAAATCATTGTTAACGAAAAAACGATTCTAAACAGAGTTCAGTTGATAGTGGTGCTTTGTTAACAATATATGCATATATTATGGTAAAATAATGAAATACGCATTACATATTTTCTTTAAAAATATTTAATTTAATTTAATGTACTGATTTTCCCATTTTTCCTATGTTTTTCCCGGTTTTCCCATGTTTTATCCCGCTTTTCACATTTTCTGGGAAAACTCCTGAGAAAATCGAAAAACTAAAAATAGACCTAAGTCCTAAAGCGTAATAACTAAAAATAGTTGTGAAATATTCGGATATTTCCTATACTCAAATTTATTTATTTTTTTTTAAAGGGACTTCTGGTGAGGTACAAATAAAAAAAACCAAAATAAATTTGGAGAAAATATATTTAAATAGCCTGTAGAAGCTAGGGACAAAATATATAAGCAAAGTATTTTGTTGATCAGCTTACTTTTAAGTATTCAGGAGAAGAACAATCTAATTCATTTGTCAATACGATTGGACGCTGTGTCCATTTTTCAGCTGAATCGATGTCATTTGTTTGAACTTCTTTTTCCGCATTGTCGTCGTGTGTTTGCGTTTGCACCTAAAGTACATTATTCAAAATCACAATAACATTGTATCCTCAAATCTCAAGCACAATAATCCATTTTCGTAATTTTAATTTATCTACGAATATTCTGGTCTATGTTATTAAGACATTATTTTTTATCAAACTAATTTAAATGAATAAGATCGTACACTTATTATAGTAAGCTAATTGGCTTTGTTTTTAGAAAAATGCATAGATGTTTACTGTATTAAATTAGCAAAACTATTGTTTTTGATATTTTATAATAATTTCTGTGATTTTCTTCAAATTGATTAAAAGGTAAATTGTATGTAGATTTTACCTCTTCTGTAATAAACGTATTTGACCTTATTTTATTTAATGTGGTTTCACTCAATTTACCATAAAGTCATAGTATTGAATAATTAAATTTTAAAATGATAGTTCTTTAAAAGTAATTATTGTTGCTGTATGCCATTTTGAAAGATCGGTTTTGTTCACTATACATAGAAAAAACGTTTCTGTTTTTTTTTTACCTGTGTCATATTTGAACGTCCATACATCTTTATGTATTGTTCGTAAGGTATAGCCGGCAAATCCAACAATGAATAGCTAACAGTGTCCAGCTTGATCATTTCCATCAACATTTTTCCTCTAGTTTTAATTTTGTCTTTTATCTGCGGTTGGTTTATTTAATTATAAAAATTATTTACATCTAATTTTGAGAAAAGTTACAATGTGTAAATAAAGTATTGCGTTTAGTGAAGACGAACTAGATGGAAATAGAGGTTTGATAATTTACTTAAAAATGTATGGTGGACGTGTAATATAGGATTGAGTGTGGTATGATGATGTAGAGAGATGTATTAGGGGTACGGTGCGATAAAAAGATTTCATGTCAACAAATTAAATGTAAATTTTATAAAACTGTGATGAAATCGATGATGTTGTATAGTATAGAATTCTGAGCAGTAAACAGATTGGTAGAGCAGGGGATTAGTGTAGCAAAAGTAACAATATTCAGACGGATCAGTGGAGTCCTACTAGACAGGATAGCATGAGTAATTGAATTTTCTTATAAGAGATATTATAGAGATATCATTGTTTCAATAATTGATACATCGAGAGAAAATATTTTGAAATGGTTTGGACATATGAAAAAAAATTTTATCACAGGCTGTAAGTGTAGTTTTAAGAATAAAATATGTGAATGGAAAGAGGGAAATAGAGAGACCAAAAAGGAGACGCTTAGACATGATTGATAGTGATATGATGATTGTGTACTACGATCTGGTATGTATTTAGACGATGTGGGAGATCTAATCAAGTGGAAGGTTAAGACCATGTAGTCGGTCATAAATTGATATGAAGAGAGTCGAGGAAAAAGGAGAATAAGATTGATTGCATCTCATAGTAGCACACATCACTTCTAAGTGGTTCTAACTCACTTCTTGTTCTCGTTTCCTTTTTTCGGCGGTTTTAAAGTTTTTCAAGCCCATTTCCACTGTCCGTTCCAATGAGTTTACTTCAAATTTTTCTTCCAAGAATGGCTCTAGTTTTTCTTCCACACACACAGGCAATGCAAACTTAACTCCTGAAACCACCGAGGATGGATTAACTGGTATTTGCTGTAAAGCTGTCGGTAACGATATTATCGACGTATCAGAATCAAAGTCAGAATCATAATCCTGAAATTATTACATAATATTTTTAAAAATATAATTTCGTTTTAATATATATTTTACTTCGAAATCATCTTCATATTCTAGATCAACGTCTGATGACAAGTCTTCCGTTATCGTGTCTGCAGTATCAGTTAATTCAACGACGCGGTCAACAATGACTTCGTTTTGTTTGGATTTTATTTCGTCATATTTGAGTTTATCGTTAACTGGAAGTTTTTTTCCAGGATTTTTTTCAACGGAATCTTTTCTCTGCAATTTTTCAACTTTGGTGAACGAGGGCCGTCTATTAATTTGACTGTTTCCTAAATATTCACGTAAAATTAATGCTATAAATTATGTTATTTATTTATTTCTCGTTACGGTTTTTTAAATATTTATCGATGGTATAATACTGATTTTAAATGCATATAGAAATAAAAATAGATCTAAGCATTTTGATTTTGAAACGAATGACGGCAAATACAACTTGACGGGATCTTAACAGACTATTGTATATAATTGGAAATAAATTAAATTTTCATTAAATTTTACGAATAATTTAACCCATAGGCTATATGTATACCTCAATATGTATTTAATAAATGTATATAATTAATTAATATATAATTTTATCTACACATTTCTCCACATAGGAAATCGTAGATACTCGTACGATTGTCCATTCCAATTATTTACGATATAATATATGGTCTGTAAGTCTAAACACGAGTGGATAAGACCAACAACCGAAGTCAATGAAAAGTGCTTTCCTATGTTTACAAGGAAAACCCGAAAAAAGAAATATGGTCGTGTTTGCAATTATAAGAAACAACTGTAAAAGTGTAGAGTATAAGAAGTGGTCTAATAAAAATTCGCTTCGATGTTACGGCCGGAAAAGTATAATGGTATTTTTATTTTCCTTTTTTTTTTTTTGCGAAACCAACAAATAAGAGCACCACCATGCTGTGAGAAAGAATGGAAGATTTTTAGATAAAAATCAAATTAAAAAAAGAGAAATAAACTTGGCGGAAACATAGATGAGATATGTACCAAATACAGATCGAAAGATAAATTACCTACCGCTGCAGGGTGTACAGCGGAGGAATGAGTGATGTGAAAAGGGTTAAAACCGTTTCAATAGGTATGATACACAATGTGAATGTATGACTTTATTGGAGATCAGCAAAATATCTGCCATATAATCGCCTTGGACCCAAGAGCTCGTTTAATAATTTTGCCTATTTGGTAAAAAAAAAAAAAAAAATTTAAATACATTCAGTTTGAAAATTACGTTTAACGATTTAGTGAATATCAGTAATTCGTATAATTGATCTTCAAAATATCTCGTCTATTTTAATGTATGCAAATTATTTTCTTGAATAATATTGCACTATATAATAATATACAGGTGGTTCAGTGGTGCAGTTGTAATATTGTAGTCAAGCATTTAAATATTTCTTTTGTACCTACATTAAATTCGTTTCCTCGAGTAACCGCTGGGTATGCACTTATTGTAATTCATCGTTTAGAGGTTTTTTTTCTTTAAACCTTTATATTCAATCATGTAGATAATTGTATTTATGATTACATTTTAACCTGACAATACAAGATTTATAAATTTTGTTACCATATTTTTTTTTTTTTTAAAAGTAGAAAAACTTTTATAAACGTTATAGTTATTACGTATAATATTAGTTATATATTATAAGTGTTTTTTGTGGAAAAAGTAAATTTATTGAAATCCGCGATAACAATAATGTATAGATATAATCACTTGGAAAATCGAAGGGGTATAAGTGATTTAAATTTACAATTTATTCTACGCAATGATCAATGACCTTGTATTTGATGTCCTTGAGTAGCGAGGGGCTATTTGTTTTAGCAAGATGTTAATTTTTTTCTAGTCTTTGGACGCGTTTTTTTCTAGTAAACTAGCTCCGATTTTTACGTGTAGCAACTTTTCTGAAAGTTCAAGATGTCTAAATTGTACTTTAAAGTGGTCGTTTTTGAATTTTTCGATGCCATTTTTTAAATAAAATCGCTCAAGTGAGAATAAATGTAGGAAAACATAGAATTTCACGATTTCATTATTTTATAAAAACACGGACGACGTTTTCTACCTGAAAAAATGATTTAATCGAAAAATCAAAGGATACCTTTTTTGTTGCCTTTTTGATTTAATTTCATACAATATCATCGCCAAAACTTTTTAGCCAATTTTGAGCTTTTAAGAAGTTTGAAATTTTGTGAATTTTTTTGTAGTTATTCGGTTATAAATACTCGTAGAGACTTGAAACTAGGTAATAATACTTATATTGGACTTACCTAGACGTGGTAAAATTTCTAAAATCATCGGACGACTTTTTTTTTTTAATAAGCGTTTTTAAATCAAATTTAAACGAAAATCGCCGAAAAAATTACGGCACTTCAAATTATGTATTATCGAACTGCGATCAGAATCGTCTTTCGTCAAGTAATGGTTTGTCGGTGCTTACAGATATAAATGCAAGCCCGGATACAAGATGATTTTGAGCCTGGGGCCAAACAATTTTAGAAGTCGATAAACATACTCAAAATATTGGTGTTCATACAGTACTACCAGCCAAGACTAATGGCCCACAATATTACGATATCCAGGAACCTGGGGCCATGACCCCTTCTGCCACCCCCTTATCTTGGCCTGTATAAATGAAAAAACCTTGTGTATCCTATCTTCCCCAACTTCTTGAAAAAAAAAAAAAAAAACTTTTGGTGAGTTTTTACATTTTTGGAAATTGTTAACAATTAATTCCATAGGTTTCTTTTTTCGGTGGCTAATTTACTGATTTCTGACTTCCTGAGTTTTCTTGGTAACACGAGAAAAAAAATTACAATTACCTAACACGTAATGACGTTCTAGTTAATAAACATTTTTAAGAAAATACATTTCATTATGAAGACGATCGTGGTATTTTAGCTTGTGTGATAATAATAATTTTTCAGTTTGATCGACAAAATATCGTGGAAAAAAAAATAGAGTTCAGGCAGGTGTATAGAATGTTGCAATATTTCGTAATAAATATTTTGTAATTCGTTACTTTTTTCGTTTATTATTCCCATTATTGAAAACGTCGAACTTGTTTACTTTTTGATAGGTAAAATAATATTTGTTCGATTCATTTTTTTATCGGAATACAAAACGGAGAGTTATTTTATTTTGTCAATGCAGTGTTATGGTCGCGAAACTATGACGATGACCTATCTGACTGACGACGACGGTTCTAAACGCGCGTTTCGCCATCAACGTGTCCGAAGTTAAACCCTTGAAAATTGTTTTCATTCGATCGATTCGGTGTGGGCGGACAACTGACCGATAACCATAATGTACAAAAAAAAAAAAAAACTTGAACCTTTGGACTACCGCGACAAACAGGTGTGCCGGCGATTTTATCGCGCAATCCAATAACGATCGGTGTTTGTTTTTTTTTGGCCGCTTATCATTTCTATGTACGTTTGCTTTTGCGCCGTTTTCGATTCCATAATTTAATATCATTACTTTCGGTATAGCGTAAAACGGCGAGAATATTTAAGCGTTATGCGCGTGAGTCGCCGGTACACCTATTTTTTAATGTGCCCGTACACATAACATCGCTGGTCTGTTTTGTCATGACGACCGTTATAATAATATCACGACACGATGACATAATAACAACGTAATCGAACGTCGTCGACCGAAACAGCGGTACCAACCGACCGGGAAAATAATATACTGACTTTTTTCGGTCGTAATTTTCTTCGTCGTCGTCGTCGTCGCCGCCGCCGCCGTCACAGCCGGCGGCGCCGGTACGTTTTTCTTGCCGCTCGTCGTCGTCGTCGTCGCGGACGATACGTTTTTCTTGCCGCTCGCCGTCACCACGGCCGCCGCTGCGGCGGACGCCAACTTCGGACGGCCGGTCGCGGACTTTTTGGACGACGCCGTGGCCGCCGGCGCACGGGCCTGAAACCGTAATTTACAAATTAGACACTTTTTTTTTTTTGGTTTGAAAAACCACGGCTAAAACGACTATATTGTGTACAAAAATAAAAAATAAATAGGCACGGAACGGCATTGTCGACGCGATTCGGCGGCGAACCGCGCAGTTTGACATTTCGCGCTTACGCGAAATCACGAATGCATATAGAGAGCGGACAATGGCGTCGGTGAAATATAACGAATTGTATTTATAGTGTGCGGTTTTTTTTTTGTTTCTTTCAAAATCTCAAAAACGAGACGCCCGCGTCTATTATAGGTACCCGAATATTCGCCGTCGTACCTATATAGAATACGATAAGCAGTCGTTCAGTCGGGTTCGAAAACGAAAAATTATCCAAGGGTTGCGGGGGGGGGGGTGGTGGGTAAAGTGGAGAAGGGAGCTTACCGCAACGAATCCGTTGAAATTCTCGACGGTCCTCCGGGCCATTTCGGAGGAAAATGACCGCCGGCGGACGAACGAGTCCCTCCTTCCCCTTCCCTCACCAATACCCATACGCCGGCTCTCGGCCCCCCGTCCGCGACCGACTCGCCCGCGACGGGTGGCGTACGCTCGCCCGCCGTACGCTGCAGGGCATCCGCGGTGTGTGTACATGGCGACGGTTTGTTGTCGTTTCGGCGCGCCGTTGACGACGGCCGCGTAATTTAAAACGATTATTATTATTATATAAACGCGGGCGTATATATTCTCGTGCGATAATAACGGCGACGTCGATGACGACGACGGCGACGCGGGTATAATATTATAACGGGACTGTAATAATATAACGACGAGGGGAGGCCGCGCGTGTGTGTACCTACCTACCTACCTACCAGCCTGCCTGCCTACCTGCCTGGCCGCCTCTAAAAACTACGGGCGCGAATCGATACGCGCGGCCGTGCGAGGCGAAATTTCACCGGGCCAACGACGAAGGGCCCCGGAAACGACGACGGCGGTTGCGGCGGCGCCCCGATAATCGTAATAAAAATAATAATAACACGACGGATAGATGGACAAAATAATAACGTTGTTTCCCCGTCGAATAATGGCGGTGTATTGGGGTGTACTGTAACGGTTTCGGAAACACATTATGCACTTTTGATATTGCATCAAAGACTTCTCGTCCGTTATTGTTATCGTTATTATTGTTAGACACTCGAGTTGATGAGATTTGGTTAATTTGCGTCATGAAGATCCGTTGCTGAATATGATATTAGTGTCTCCTGTAATCCAATTAATCGCAGTCTTTCCGCATATATTATTACGCACAGTTGTACGTATTATTGTTCCTGATTTGTGTTTATTGTAAAACACATTTTTCGAGATTGCGCAGTAAATATTTTTACACAATTCCAAATATGCGTGTTTCGTGGTACATACGCCTAATGATAATCAGTGCCTATTCCGTAATAAAACGGAACACGTAAGTATACGTTGACACAGAATAGGACGAGTATGACCAGTACATTATTAATACTATTTTTTCACTGGCTCTTAAAAAGTATGCATTTCTACTGTGAACACGAAATAAAAATCGTTTTCATTTCTATCCTTTTTCCGAGACGATTTCCGGGGCAACATCTGAATCGGACACGAACGAAATATGTTCCGCGACAATGTTTGGAACAATTAAGCGTTCCAACATTTCGATTTCCGATGGTACATTTGTTTGAAATAATCATGTACGTAGGCGTGCGCACGGGTAGGGCTGATTGGGCTTTAGCCTCATTTGAGCTTTTTTTTACTCGGGGGTGAATACCTACTTGGTATTTTATGAAGTTATGACTAAAAGTAGGTATAGCCCTTTTAGTTTTTAAACGTTTGTGTACGCCCGAGAGACTATATAGAAATTAGAAAGTAATAAGGCGTTATAGCCGTAGAAAATTGATTACAAAATAGATCAAAATCATAGATATTTACACAATTAAAGGTATACTGGTTGTTGGTTGCCCATCGAGATGTGATAAGCATTCGTGGATATTAAACATGTTTATGATTACGGTTATGATGGTTATTATGTTTATGATTTATTAATATCTATGATCAAAATAATATTATGTTTTATCTAAATGTGTGTTTATACTAGTCATCATTGAAAATAGTTGCGTTGGACATGCCATACTTGAAAAAATCGCAAATAAATGTAAAACTTGTAACGCTTAAATCAATATCTAAAACAAAATGGGCGTGCTGATCTGAAGCTATATCCGTAGTTAAATCGAATTATTCAGTTTCGGTTATGGTGCTTCAAGAAATTTATGATTCAACCAGACCCTTTGATGTAAGCGTTAAAGCTCGTGGATTCATTTTTCAAATGCAATCTGTTAATTTTAAATCCACCCTAATTATGCTGGAACCTATTTTTTCAGTTACATTGAAGGTCAGCACAAATTTACAATGTTGACACATTAGTTTAACGATTAGTCAATATCGGTCTGATGATGAAAAATATGAAAAAATATACAACAACGCTATAAAAATGTGTGATAAAAAAAATATTGATATTCTTGATGTAAAAAAATCAAAAAAAAAATCAATAAAGGTTGACTACAACCACGATCATCAATATTTTGAGAAAACTAAAAAAGATGAAATGAAACGTTTTTGCTTTTATTTTGTACCTGATCAAATTATATCTGGATTAAATGTTCGATTAGGCCAGCTTTTACAATTCTATGTTTTATCCGAAGAATAAATATCCCGAGTATAAAGTTATACTACAAGTGATCTAGAGAGATTTTGGTTTTACAATGTATTATATTCTCTAAATAAAAAATCTCTGGATAACTCTGTGATATAAATTATATGTGTGAAATAATGAAAAATGATTGTTTACATTTTTCAGTCACTAACAAAAGGGTCACTTCGAAGTTTGTAGTGAAAATGTCTATAATTTGTTCTTATGCGACAGTGACAGGGGGGGAGGATTGGGTGGTCAGATTGAATTTAGCCATACCTAACTCAGAAGTCTGCGCACGCCTATGACCATTTATCTTTGAAATGAAATTCGAAGCAGTACTATTTTATTCGAAACTTATTTGAATGTAATAGTTTAAAAAGTCCGTTTTCTCGTGCAAGATTTAAATGGTCAAATCCGCTTGAGTCGAGCCAAAATGTGCATTATGTTTTATCGGATTACTAAACACAAACTAAATAATACATATTGTAATACAATATCGCCAGTCGCTCCGTAAAAAGGTAGTATCGTACTTTGCCAACTTCTATTCTCTAATCTTATAATCGTTTATCATATCGTCTGCCACAACGAAAATAGTCGTATCTCATTTTTTCCAACTTCTAACCTAATCTTTTCGAACGGGTAGTTACGAATTACTATACGACATTTTTCGCGGGTAATACTGAAAAAATATACGGCCTTATAGATACTACTTGAATTGAATACGACTATTTTGTTGCGGCACGTGATTATTCAGTGATGATGTTTGGGACACATTTTAATTTAATTAGTTACGACATATTTTTATTTTTTTTAATATACTTTCCCTTTGTGCTTACCAACAAAATTTAAAATAATACCGTTAGGCTGGATTGATTCGATACGATAATAACATAACGTTACATTTTGTTTGAAATAACGTATCGATCAAAGTTCGAAACGAATAATGACGTGATGTTTGCATAGAAACGGTCCTATATGAACAGTTAATACTAAATTAAATTAAATTAAATATCGTTCAAACATTGTCGTGGGACGTCCAAACATAATATTATTATACCGTATACATCTATTAATATATAATTCGTGTCTAAAACCCCGTTGAAACCACATTTTCAATCACAAATTTTAACCTGTCGATTGAAGAGGAGGTTTGATAATAGATGATTTTGCTCTAAAACCAAAACTAAGTGATTTCTACTCGGTCTGATAAATGTTGTTTTTACCATGTTCTCTGTAACTTGGACTGAGCCTACATATGTGATGTATCATATCCTCGTAATGACACAAATGACACTCAAATGAACTCATCTAGACGTAGGCGTTGCCAGGATATTTTTCAGGGAGGGTGCATAGTATACGCTGATTTCTAAATAATGCTAATTTAATAATGATACTTATTATTATTATAAAGTTAAATTTTTTCCAAAAGAAACGTAAAATTAATTCAAATACGAGTATCAGTTTGAGCATTAATGAAGATAAAATTAGTTTAAAAGACAGCTATGAGATAATTTACATAAGTACAAATATCAATCAACAAATGACAAACAAAAAGAAGTGCCACAATTTCTTCAAAAGTTGACTATTAGTGCTTAAATAAATTAGATATTGAACTGCATTTAAATGTCTATGTTGATGAACAACGTTTGAAATTATCGAAAGAGTCCTGAGTTCCTCCGAAAATAATGTGACTTTAAAAAAATTTGACCAACGACTCTATGAGAGAATTTCGTTGGTTTGTCACTTATCCATGGCCACGTTACTCGGCTGTTTCCAAAGATCCATTTATTTTTCAATATTTATTTTTTTGAAAAGCCAAAAGGGTGAAATTTCACTCACTTGCACCCCCTTTCTATCATTCTAGACACAGTATTACACATCCGAATACTCCGTTAACTGCATATAATGCACTTTTGTCATCGATATTAATCGAGTTTATTATCTATGCATCCGTAGTGTTCCATCTGAATCTGAAAGTAAAATCATACTCAGAGGGAGCTTGAGGGTTTTAACCCCTCCCGCTGACATTTGTGATTTTTTTACGAATCATACGTAATTTCATCAATTATTTTCTACGACAGACATTTTCTTGTGATTTTGAATACATGTATGTCGCGCACTTCACCTGTTTGGTAATTTATTATTCTAAATATCTGCCCGAAATTTTTTTTGAAATTTATAACACCCCCTCGGAATACTAATCCCGATTGCACCACACTGATCGTATTATACAGTATAATGATATGCCGGAAGCCGAGTCGACAAAACGGGTTTACTAGTGGTATATACATTATATATAGGTAACTTATCGCTACACATACGGATAATAATATAATATATCGGATACGACAGGATGTGTCTCGCACACACATGCATCACGGTAGGTGTACACAGATATGTCGGACTGATAAAAAATATGCGTATACTTTTTTTTAAAAAAAACACCGCACCGTCCGCATTGACCGGCACACTATACCGACGTCGTCGTCGTCGCCGCCGCCGATCACTCAGGTGTGAATCCTGGTGGATGTTTACGAGTGGATATACTCGGGAGTGAATAACATATTGTTTTTTCTCCCTCCTCCTCTCCCTCGCGCACATACGCGACGTATGGCACGTGGAAATGTATTATTGTCGGCCATTGTGCGTGCACAGGTACGTCCGTTGTACTGGATAAAAAAAAAAAAAGGAGAAAAAAAAAAACCCGCGTGTTCGGCTCGAAATAATACACATACCGTATTACTCACTGGTATATTATATGATAATTTTCGTACGTTTATTATAGCACGCGACGCGCCGACGACGGGGCGCGAATTTTTATCCGGCGTGTCCGCAGGTCCGGTGTCGTCGCCATCCGTATGTGCGGCCAGATCGGCGGCGGAGATCGTTTCGCCTGGACTGCCGCCACAAACAATAATAATTATTATACTCGTCATTACCCGTACCCGGGCCGCCCGCCATTACTTCGGTTTGTTTTTGTCGTTACACTATAATATTATAATAATATAGTCGCCCGGCGTGTGTGTGTGCGTAATAATATTATTATTTCTATTGTTGTTTTTGTTGTGCGTATTACGGGTGAACCGGGAAATAAAAACAGGAAATCGACGTGAAAATTTCGATTTTATTTTTTTTAGGTTTCGTTTCGTTTTTTTATTTTTAACGGAAATGATTATTTAATTTTTTTTTGTTCCTGTCTCGAACAACTACTGCACCATCGGTCACAATACGTAAATGCACATTATTATTATGCGCATTATTCGATAATGCAAATAGATAATACTATAATAACGCACGCGCGTGTGTGTATATGTGCGCAGTAGTGAGACGTACCTGAAATAATTCAGAAACAACCTATAACCAGTATAATCTGCCCAGCCGAAAATATTTCCCAGTTTATATACCGCAATATGTTCAACTATTTTCACTAAACAAATAGTACAATGGGTATACTATTATTTAATTATTTTCATATTGAACGCCCACCCGCCGCTAAATACTAAATATAATCGAAAAGAAACCACTTTCTCGAAGACCGCGTTCGTTTTTCAACTGTGTGTGTTTGCGTACCTTATAATATTATCGTACATAGTTTTTCCAATTGCATGTGATATACAAATTGTTTACAAATTATTTATTTTCTTAATAAATGAAATATTTAAAAACTTTTTTATAATGTTATACATTCTAAAACGTTACATGTTGTCCTTATTTTTGTCACTCTTGGTTTTTGGAGAGTGAATCGACTACCTAACCTAACCTAATCTACTTTTGATATTCAAATAGCACCCTATATTAAAATTTCGAAAAACGAACGGAGTATTAGTTTAAATACATTTTGGTGTTGTTGCTTTCTCTCAACCCGTTGACGAGATATTCCGCTTTTGAGTATGCATTTAAAGAGGCTATAAAAATGCTTAAAAATAAGAAAGCCAAAGAACAAGAAGATCAAATTAAAACAATTTTAACTTATGACCAAATATAACGGATTTTAGACTTTTTTAATTGAAGTTATGAGTACTTTGAACTACTCAAAATATAAAGAAATGTAAACGTAATAGCCCTTTTAAAACCCGGTAAAGATTTAATGTGTCCCGAAAAATATCGTCCTGTGGTATTTTTTCTATTTCACTTATATAATATGTTAGATTGAGTGGTCTTAAATTGCATACAAAGTTATATTTAGATACCAAAGTCTTATAAAAGAGCAAGGAGGCTTTAGGTAAGGGAAATTATGCACAGGCCAGAAACTGAATATGACCCAGTTTATTGAAAATTGTGTTGGAAAGAAAAAAGTCATAGGAGTAGTCCTTATAGACATAATTGTAACATACAATACGGTATGTCATATAATACGGTAAAACAACTGATTTTAAATTTAAATTTCTATAAATTGTATTAATAATGTTCAATTAGATTTGGTTTACCTTGAAAGCATAAAAAAAATCTAATTTCAAGTTAATCCGATATTAAACCCATTCAAATTTAATCAAACAAAAATCACTCAAATCAACCACAAAAACAACTCTTATTCCTAAGTTGGTATTTATATTTAATCTACAGAATAATTTTTTGATTACAATCATCTAACATTGCTTTCAATTTCCGAACAAAATTACTTCGTATACTATAATTTCCTAAATTCTTACCTACTGGCCTGCCATTGGTGGAAAGTATGTCCAGATTTATCTATGAAAACGCTTGCAGTCATTTGTCACTTATCACATTTTCGGTACAAAAAACCGTAGGACGATAACTTATCGTTTCTTAGTGAATTTAGATGCGTTATTAAAATTGATTACACGACGTATACGATATTCGAATTATAATGTTATTACTCATATTACTAAGTGCGTATCATGTACAAAATAATGTTTTATTCGCAGTTTCCAAAAGTTAATTACAACTTTCTACACCCGTTATATTATTATTATTACTATGCATATAGTATTTCAGATATTATAACTATTAAAACTTCTTGAGTAACCACGTTTATGAAATTTGACACGAGCTTATAATTACATCACAACCTATACCAAAACATTCTAAATTAGTTATATTAAAGTACCTATACGAGTAAATTACAATGCTGCCACTCGATATAATAATATTATAAGATTAATATTGATATATTATCAAATTATATTATGTTATTATTATTTAAACGCATACGGCGCAAGACTCGTATTAGTTTTCTATAATTTACCTATTATATTATATTATATAGGTTATATAGGTACTTAAAACGACATGATAACCGCGTGAAATGTCTCAGTCCTATAGAGGTATTCGTAGGTACTCGTTATAGTAAATTTGTTTTCAGTGAGAACAACATTGAGTTGTTAGTTGTAATATAGAATGAATTTACATACGTTTTTTTTTTTTTGTATCTCACCTTCACGGTAGCTTAAATAACGTTCTTACTTTTAAGTTTAATAATTGGTCAATTCACTATAGTAAAAAAGTTAACAATACAAAGTTTTCACTGCTGAATAGAATGCACAATATTAAATATTGCGTACAATTAAAAGAAAATTGAAATAAACTTAACTCAATATAATTCGAAATAAACTTTGTGTTTATTAGCCTATTAAGATGATGTAAAATAATAAGTCAAGTTCATAAAAACAATTCAAAGGTTAAAAGTTAAAACTTACTTTACTTTTAACTCGATGATGCCTAGCCTTGACATCGGAAAATTATTATAACGGATACGAACAGATGAAAATAATATTGAAATATTATTTTTGGCCCTCATAAATAATAACAAGTAATATGAACTTACTTACTTCAAGTTCTTTTTTTTTTTTTTATCGATTATTAAGATGAAAAATGTATTATTAGTTTATGAGAGGGAAGTCCCAAATAGTAAAATGCTCTTTTTATTAGTCAAAAATTATTTTTGCGACCCGTTAACTTTACTTGTATACAAATGATTGGACTACGTAATCATTTCAAAGTCACTTTTGCAGTATTTTTATTTTTACTCCAAATTTTAGCAGTTTAACTGAACTATGTCTTTATTATATATCATAAAGTAAAATATAAGAGACATTCAGTTTGCAGGTTGAAGTCAAAAAATATTTCCCAGCAGTACCCTAAAGAACTTCCCAACTTCTACCTAAACTAGTGGCTTACCCACAGTGTAAATAAAGTATGTATGCCATTTTTTTTTTTTTTTATATATAGATATTTTGGTAGCCAAACTTATTACTTAACCTGGGCAATGCCAGACGATGGTAGCAGACAGCTATTAGGTTATAAATGCGTAAATCGATAATAAACTCGAAAATTTTATCTGGACGTAACGTTGGTCGACTTTGACGTTCGTCATTGTTATACATATGGATAAATAATAGAGAAAATGTATTCTGTAGACTGTTTTCTTTCTCTAACTGAGGAAATTTCGAGGTTATATGTTTAAACTTAGTTCGTGATCAGCAACTTTAATTTCGAAATAATTAATCAAATTTGATCTTTTGTGTTAAAACATCAAGTAAAACTTAGTGTATTGTATTTTTACATCTTACACTTAGGTTGAAAAAAAAAATTATTTTAACATTACCTACTACCAAATACACTTGACCAGATAGGAAACTCTCTTTGCTATTCCGGAACGCCACGCCGGTGCGTACGTTAGAAGTATGTTAGTAGTCTATACATTCTTTATTATCTATGGTTTCACACCTCCAACCCGTTTTTCTTTTTTTCCAAACGTTTTGCTCATTATCATACGAGTATAATGCGTGTGTATTTTAAATCAAATCTCACACGGTTATTTGTGCATCTCCCGCAGTTTTTACAGATTGTACACATCGATTGAGCACCGACTTGTTATTATCGAAGATCGCAACCGTGTTCACGATATTTTATTATAATATTTGAGTTTCGAATCTTATTGTACGACGTGTTTGTATATAATAATAACGTGTGCAGTTGTGCAAAGAAATGAATTTTTAAACCAACGGTATAATCTACGGGTTGACGTCTGAAAACTTGTCTAACATACATTGTTCGTCTAGCGAACACAATCGCGACGGCTGAGAAAATTACCGTACACAAATAATAATAATACTTACAAATTGTTATCGGTAGCAGTTATCGGTAACGTTGCGGTGTTTTTAACGCGGCCGTCGCCCGATGATGATCGTGATTCTCATAGATTCGGATTTTGAAACTTTGACTATGTATACTTTGAGAAAATAATATTTAGAAGACAACGCGTGTACGTGATATTGTTTGATCGGAAAAACTGATTTAAGGGGATTGTGTACCGACAGTTTATTTCTTCTTTAAAATAGATAGCATGACAATTTAGACAACATTTCTGGCAATCAGTCCTATAGAAGTTACATATGAATATTCAGTAATCAGCTTTGAATTTAGCGTGAATTGGATATGAGATCGTTCAAGTCAATTTCGTCAAATAGATTTTGGTTTTTTTAAATTTTAAATTCTTCAAATAAAAAGTTTGGAACTAATAACTGATATTCGAGAAAATACGCTCTATTGTAAATTTAAATCAGGTATCAGAATTGCTATGAATTCACGAATGACTGACGGAAAATTTGTCTAAATTGATATGCGACGTATGTGTGTGATAAAGAAAGAAAGTATCGTTATTCAATTCGTCAAAACTTTGAGCGTTTATGCCGGATTTGAAACAATATAACACGGAGAACTCCATAAACTTTACCGATTTCGTTTAAATCTAAACTTTTAACTCTTGTAAAAATAAAAAAATCGTTATACTACCATATAAATAATAATTTATGAGAAACCTTAAGCATTTATACAAATTCGAAATAATTGTAAAACAAAACAAAAACAAAAAAAACAGCTGATTGGTACGGCCTGAGTAATAAGCCTGTTAATTGCGGGTGTTTTGTAGAACGTCGCTATGTTTCTTGTATACTATTCATAAATAGGCTGATGTAGAGAAAATGCATATTTAATTTATATCTAAACATAACGATAAATCATTGCTAATACAAACCGATTTTGAACGAATTTCATTCAAACGTATTATGCCTCGATTATTACGTTTTTCTTCAATAATGCTTATAAAAAAATAATACATTAAGCTTATGAATATTTTTTTTACATTAAAAGTAAAAAATATCACGATGACTCACCCCGTGCATTTTCGAACACTTTCATACGCTAAAGTACAACCAAAACACTCTTCGCTTCGCTCAGAATTTAAAGCGAAATTAGCTGTAAAAGAATCCGTTGTTTCGTAAATATTTCATGTTTTTCTTCCGGTTGTCATTCTTACAAAGGTAACAGTAAAAATCGAAACAACTCTGCTTTTTAAAATAGCTCAAAATAACTTATAACACGCTGCGATATTTTTAAAACTCTACCGGATCCAGACAGTCTATCGAGTGTTCTGACTCTATCAGTCCGTACTAGATCATAATTAGACAAAATTTACCCCCAAAAATCATCGTCAATTTGTAGGACTAGAACAAATCTTCTCGTCAAAAAGGTGTTCGCAAACAAAAAAAAAAAAAAAGAAATAAATTCAAGTTACATCACTCGTGCGCGCAGGACAGGGTAACAATCAAATTGAATATACGCAAACAACAACGTGTATCATCGCATGGTGCATCATTTCACTTTCGAAAATCTCACGTCGATTCGACGGTATTGCGCTGTAGAAATATTTTTCGACAGGTATTCCTTTTAGAAGGAAACGCTCTGCGTAATATTATATATCATGTTCAAGACGTCGAAATTGCTCGTTGAAATCGAGAAGGGATTACTTTCCACTGTGATAAATTCTTTATAATATTTTATTATATTTTGATGTTTGTATGTTTATCGAATTTTACGTACATTTTATTTTATCGAACGGTTGCGACATCAGTTCATATAAGTACACGTCAAGGGAAAAAAAAATAAAATACTAGTGCGATGTTTGCGCCGCCGCCACCGATTACAAAACATATATTATTATTTTTATTTAATCTGTTCGCTCATTTTTAATAACGATGATGTACTTATCCATAACTATACAAAAAAAAAAACCCAAAACGATAAAAAAAAGACTAGGTGCTATATTACAATCGCATTATATTAATATAAGAAAAAATGTTATTTTTCATTTTTAAATAAATTACATATTGCTACGCAATAATCTTTAATGTACGTTGAATTCTCAGAAGAAAAAATCCAAACATTCCGGTGATTTTTGATCTATGGCATTTGAAATTTTCTAGTTTTACATTCTGAGCATAGCTAGGGATCTATTGGTTTTACTTAGTGGTAAAACAAATATGAACGTTATATAGGTTTTTTTTATTCCATAAACGTTTTAAAATCATACAAATTTATGACATTGCAAAACATGTGAAATCAAACCACGCTTTTATGGTTAACCAATAAAAAATATATGTATCCAAAATCACAATACAATTAGGTATCTACTCTATAATATAATATAGTATGAAACGTAATATAATAATAATTTACATATCGATATTTTGATTTAGGGTTCCAGCGCCCATTCGGACCTCTGCATAACACGTACACACAGTGTTAACCTTAAAGGTTTTCATGCGTTTTATTCGACGTACTTAGGTATCAGTTGAACCGAAAATTGTGCTTTTCTTTTTCGATATTTGTAACCTTATCTCCGTCCTACCGTGACTGGTGGTTGGACAGTCAGGACGGCGAGTGCACTACAAATGCTTCTTTCTGTTGTACCTATATCTATGTATAATTTATCGAAATATTAATTAAACTTATTCACGATATTTTCAATGTCACATAAAAGTATCCGTCACTTGACCCTCGTTTTTAAGGTTTTTCAAACTTGCAATACGCGTCGTTTCCCCGTTACAGACTTTGTGTAAAAAAAATCACGGTTTTTAAAAGTATTTAGAATACAAATACACATATTATTTTGAAAATAATTTAATAAGAATACCTACATTTATTCAAGTACTTTGCTAAAAAATAAAGTAATACAATTTCAAAACACATTTGAATATATTTATTTCCATATTATACCGGTGGTAATTTATTGAAGTTTCAATTTTCAAGAAGTGACAACTTTAAATTTTTTGAATCTAATAGTTTATAATATATTTACCAACCGACACTAAGGACCGTTTATAAAATTTCCGATATGTTCGATATATACCGACTTGCCGTTGTTCACCTAGATTTGCCGATTGATTTTTTTTTTTTTTATCCATTATTATTGGTAATTTGCTAAAATTAACAACGTTTAATACCATGCAATAGACGAATACCATAAATAATATATCAGTTGGCAGACGTAACTATGATAAACATCACGTGATTATCGGCTACAACAACACATTTGCACTTCACTGTCAAAAGACCTATGGAGAAAAATATTACCAAGATGAAGTACCACCGTTGCGAAACCATTGATATAAATTACCAGTGATATATTAGTATAGTGGTAATAGTATAGGTTTATTATGTTATGATACACGCCTTTCTTTGAAGTAAAACCAATAATATATAAATAATTATTACTCATATATTAGAGTATGATTTATCAAAACCGCATAATAGTTATTATAACTGGGTAATCATTTTTTAGAAAAACTCGTTCAATTCGTGGGACAATTTATATTCAAAAATATTATGAAAACGAGTTAATGCTGTTGGGTGTAATATTTTTGAAGTTGGACAGTTGAAAACGTAGGATGTATAGAGATGTTTATAACTATTTGTACGCAACGGTAAATCATAGCAAACGAAAAATGATTCTGAGCACAATTCAGTTAAATTTATTTGGAAATATCTTGATTTATACGATCAAATTGTAAAATGCTTATCAATAGTTTAATAATCGCCAGTGCTTTTTTGAAGTTTTACCAATGCGATAAAAGACTAACATAAAGAATTCTGTGTGAATTTCAGATTCTTACGATTATTTTTTACCAAATATCGACAATAATAGAAAATTTAAAATTACGAAAACGTACATTTTCTCTTTTTTCAATTATTCCTAATAGCTACGAAAACTACAAGGAAAACCAAAATATGACTACCTTGATCTACCAACTAAATTCAAAATGCAACAAAAAAGGGCCTTGGTCACTTTTTTATTGGAGTAAGATTTACGGTAGACAAGTTGTTACGAGAGATAGAAAAAAGCACACACACACACACACATCATAGTATAATCATACATTGGTTATACTATGGCGCTGAGAATCTAAAATTACAAAAAATACCTGCAACGAAACTGCACAATATTTGAAAACAAATGCCTTTGAAAAGTAAATTTTATAATAGAATGTACCAAGAGTATGTTAATAACATTAAAATGTTTTCAATTGAAACGTATATGTATCGTTTACGGGAATACGTTTCCCGAGCGCGATAAATGCAAGTTAAAAACACCACGTTTTTTGTTATTTGTGTGTGCGTGCGTGTATATTGTGTTTGATATAATTTTGTTTTAGACTCGCAACGACCGCTCTGATTAAACCCGAACAACGCATTTCGATTCACGTCCTGTGGCAATTATTGTGCCCTACCCCAGCTCTCGATTAACAGACCGGAACTACGGTTGGGGCCGAATAATTCTCCGTTAGCTGTACGTTTGTTTTTATATATATATTTAGACTTAAAACTCGGGTTTGTGTTCGGGATAATAATATTATAAAGGATTGTTATTGAACAATTACGGCATTACAATATTATATTATACAACAATAACATAAGTGAGGGACGAACGTATAGTTTTAAAAATCGTAAACGTGAACACTGAACATGTATAATGTATATACTGTATAGTTCATGAACCGCATGTAATAAAACGATAAATCGTCGAGTGCACTACGATTTTCCAGACTATGGAGCAATTGAAAATTTTCAAAGATTACTTTAAATAATTGATGGTGTAGCCAAGTATGCCACTGTGATAGGATAAAAGTTGGAAGAGAGAATTTATAAAGTATTTTAATGTGTGTATGTATGTATTTTATTGAATATAGTTATACTCAATATATAATATACATTACTTTAATATATGTACTATTGCTTAATTTAACCAATTATGAGCAAAGTATTCGTAATATTAATATTATAATTATTAGTTTAACTGCGATGTGATTTTTTTTTCGTACTCTATATCTGAACATTTTTCCTATCAGAAAACTTGCTTCAATCAAACCAAAAAAATAACTATTTTGTTGAATTTTGAATCTAGTTGGTAAATGAATAATTTCTATAAAATAAATGCTTTCCAAGATAATTTGTATCTTACAATATGTTGATCATCCTATATACGTTTATTATGAGTTAACGAGATATGTCTAACAATTTGAAAATCATTTATCGTAAAAGTAGACAGTTTGGATCAATTTACAGTTTTGAAAGAGTGGTCAACACTTCGAAAGCTCTAATTATGACATTCCACATAATTATGTATCTATCGTTAGTAAGTCCAGTTTCTTAAACTTGTGTACGTATTGTTACTATTTTGAAGTTAGACAAAATAATTTAGGTTATTAGCATATGTTTAAACATGATATTTACCTAGTATATCTCTGTGGTTCACTGTATTTTATTAATATCACTATATTTTGTACCAAAAATAAATCAAAAAATATTTTTATAATATATTTTTAATATGTATTGGATTGTTTTCTTAGGAATTGCATTCAACGAGTTTTTAAAAAAGTCATCATTAATCCAAATATCAGAAATAAATGTTTTTGTACATTTTTTGATTTTTGTCCCGGTTCAATTCACCTCTTAATCGTCTTTGTGGTTTGGTTTAAGGATTGACTAGTCAACATTAGGTTTTGATTCTATTTTTGATAAACCATGTATTTCATTGTACTGATATACAAATAAATGTATAAAAGACGAAGATGGTGTTCAGAAAATATATTACTTTAAAAATAAATACATTAAAACTTATTTTGTTAAAAATGTATCCTCTAATTTTAACTTTTGTCTTGCACGTAGTATATTACTATATTGTGATATATTAATTAAGCAACCAATAAAGTTTATGTTAAATATTTTGAAACCTTAATAGTGATATTAGTTTAGAAATTAGACAAGTTAATTTATTAAATTATTATTTCAATTAAACGTAAACATTTTTAACGAAAAACGATTATGAGCGAAGTTCTGTTAATCTTATTTTGAAATAAAGTGATTTTTATGATAATCGTTTTAAACTTATAAAAATAAAGTCGTAATTACAGACTTTTGATATTTGTACAGCGGGAGGATTGTAAGATTTTATATTCGATTTTAAACATTTTTGAGAAATCAATAAAATTATATCCTCATAAAACTAAATAAAACTAGAAAATTTAAAACAGCTATAAATAATTCAAAAATCGGTAGATTATTTTTAAAATTTTAGCACATATAAAAAGAGCTAACATAAGTATTTCTTTTTTTTTTTACAGTTATTTTTAACTGTATTCAATAAGAAAATAATTTTAAGGACAAAAACTGATAATACGTAAGTTGTCCGTTAATTCCAAATTTTTTCCCATTTCTAAGGAAAACGTCAAGAAAACCAAAAAATGACCTTAAAATGTACTAATAACCAACTAACTAGATCTAAAATGCTACAATTAAGCTCTGCTGTCGTTGTTTGATTGAAAAAATATGTGTATGTTAAAAAAAAAAATGTTAATTGACAAAAAAAAAACTCATCTTGAAAAAATTAAAACCTGTATTACGCTCAGAATCTAAAAAGTGCATAAATTGAATTTGATGTTCAAACACTATTTTATTTTAAAAAATTTTATCTTCGGAAAAAAAATATTTGTTAAGTAAAAACGCTTAGATTTTTTCTTGCAACGTTTACCTTAAAAATGCACCATTTCGTTTAAATGGTAATTTAATTGACAAAATGTTTCAAAATTGTTGCCAGTTTTTTTTAAAACTTGAAATAATCGTAAAAAAAAAATTTAAATACTTTGTATTTATTTTATACCTTTGAAAATTTCTCAACTTTAGTGATGGCCTATTTTTTTCTTTATTGCCAAGGTAACCCAGAAATCAATACAAATTATACAAACAATTTCCCAGATTTTACGATAAATCTTCCCTCACTCGCGAAAAAATTATAATTAAATTATAAATTATAAATTAAATAATTGTATTATTTATACGACTGTAACCATCTGGTAAGATTAATCACATTAGTTTAAACTCTCTATATCATAAGCAAATTGTGAAATATTTTCAAATAACAACATTTTTGAAAATTGTATGTTAATACAATTAAATTTATACTTCCAAAATATCCCAGTAATACAGTAAAGTACCTGAAGAGTCATAATCCGTTTCCAAATTGAAATCCGTCAAACACAATTCCTACAGAATTGTCTTATATTGTAGTTTAAATTGACTAAAATATACACCGATCCCCTTAAACAATTCTATACAATAACTGAAAAAACTCAAAAACAATATTATTTAAAACCTTTGTAGATAAACAGTAGATCATAGTAAAAACAAAAAAGAGATCACCCTGTAAATACGCATTACCGATTTCAATTAGGATTCTGCGTAGGTATCGATCGCAATTTAATATTAATAACCATTTTCGGGAAAACGTACACGTTTACACGGTTTATTGTATCAGAACTGCATCAGACAGGGTGAACACTGAATAATATTATTATTTATTGGTTTCGACGGATCTTACACGTTAAGCGCATTAATAATTTGTACTCGAATGCGGAAAAGAAAAACATTATGACATATTATTAATATTCACTATTTAGTTACAAAAAAAATAAAATAAAGTCGGGGGAAAAAGGAATAATGAAAAGATAATAACTATATTTTATTGTCCAACCGAAAGGAAAAAAAAGACCAAGTACATATTTTTCCAAAAAAAATTAAAAAAATTTGTATATTAATTGAAACATTTATAGTAGGTATATCAAAAATCATAGACTGGAACCTAACCGTAAAGAACCGATTGCAGTAGGTATATGGTCTAAAATAATATAGCGTCCTATTGAATATTTTGTATTGTAGTTCAGTAAATTGTCTATGTGGTGCGATAGTAACAAAGTAATATTCACGAGTTCCTTAACTGGTAATTAGATATTTAATTAAAGGTGTGGTCAATAGAATGGGACAAATTAAGATAAAAACTTTGGAACATTATTACCCATATCTACATAAAAACCAAATCTAATACTGATAACACATTTTATTTCACAAAACCTATAAATAATATAAAATATGAAAAAGACTTATGTTGTTACTCTACTGTACTCCTGTTTCAAGAAGGCAGTTAGAATGGATGATAAATCATAGAGTAGTTAAGTTTACGTACGAACACAACGCTAAAGACAACTGAAAAATGGTTCTGAACAGAATATTATTAGTCGTATGTTTTTCCTTGTTGCATAGATCACCTAGAAAATCAACAAAACTACAGACAAAAAACAATCAGAGCAAAACCAATAGATTTAACGTAATCGATTTATAATAAATCAATCATATTTTCATCAAGTGCATATTATTTGAATGATATATTTTTTAAAAATAACATTTTTTTTTTTTTTTTACGCTCTCCTTTCGAACGTTTCGTGACTGTTATTATTTAATCAAATAGCATTGAAATCGCGTAATTAAAATCTAAAAGGGTTGAAATTATTACCTTTTCGTATTAATCAGAAAATGTGTATTTCGCGATTTAATTAAAATATATTTATGCGTTTTCGTTTATAAAGAACAACTAGGTCATTTGTAACGCAACTTTACAGATTTTAACAAAATAATACCTACCTATGTTTAGTGTTTACTTATGTATGTTGCCAGTGATAAGAATTATTATTATTATTTTAATAAGCTAGTAATATCTATTTAATTAATAATTATTTTTATTGAGTTTTCACATTTTTTAATTTAAACTTAAACTATATGAATTAAAAGTCAAAAATTAAATTTATTTTATCCTTTAAATCAGCTTTTAACATTTGATTTTTTATTAACTTATAATTTCTAATTTGCCATGCACCTCAAATTTTGAATGGTTGAATTTTTTAACATGTAGACTCGGGTGACAATCAAACCAATCAATCAATTTAAAATTGTATTGAAAAAACTTTTTTATATTGTATTATAATCTAAATAAGTTAAGTAATTTTAATGTAATATTAAATAGACAATGTAAACAGCTGTAATTATAGTGTTCGGTAATTAATTTATGTTAAATTAATACCAGCAGATAACTCGGCATCAATAACAACAAAATATTCATTATTCTTGTTTAACAATTTAACAACCAAAAAGAAACAAAGTATGTATTATTATTTTATTGTACATAATAATAAAAATCACATGATATTATTCATTTCATTATGCAATAAATAAAAGCGCATTCATTCATGATGACTGGCTATCATTCAGCTATGTTATCAATGTTTCCATATAATAAAAACACTGTTATTTGATATTTGAATAAAAATCATAGTAAAAATATTATTATTTTTTTTTTTTATTCGTTCTATAGTGTGCGTGGAGGTTTAAAAGTTTGAAATAAGTATAACAAGTGTTTAAATGAGATAATCTTTATTTTCAATGAGGATCGCAAATTCTAAATTTAATCATTTTCTCCATGACTGTAAAAAATACTTATAATATAAAATTAAAAAAAGACGTCCTAGTATAATGGGGTAAAACGTAATATGCCTCTGTTATAAGTAATTCAATGTATACCTGTGATTAACGATAAACCATTACTAACGAAAAAACGATTCTGAGCGGAGTTCAGTTGATAGTGCAGCTTTGTTAACAATATATATTTCATATTATGGTAAAATTCTAATTATTCCAATTCCAAAAACGGGTCCCGTTTTTCCTCAGATTTTTTTTTCGGTTTTTCACATTTGTTGAGAAAAAATCCGGAGAAAATCGAAAAACGACCTCTTTAAAGTACCTCCCAAGTGAAACTTTAAAAAAAAAAAATCATCGTTGTAAAACCATAAGATTCTTTGCTCCACTCAGAATCTAAAATATCCTTATACTTTAAATAAATAAATAAAAATTGACATTCTTAAATCTTCTTCAGCGAAGTTGAAAGATGTGGGTGTTCGACATATGGTATCTGAGTACCAATAATTTGGGGAAAAAATATCTAGATTTACAACGGTTTTATTTATTTTTGTAAATTTCTGGCTACAAGTGAAAAACGCAACTAAAAACTGTACTTGGCTTAGACTCATTCATTTTTTGAAATCATTTATCATTTATCATCGGTATTTATATTAACTAAATTATCCTATTTCTGATGAGTTTAATTAAAATTATCCTTTATAACTTCCAACTTCTAAACGTTGTAAAGTATGTTCAGTTTATTTTTCAACTAACTTAACTCATTTGAGTTACAATTTTGGTAAGTCAATGAAATAGAATTATGCATACAAGTCGCAAGTATTATTCTTATATCAACAATATGCAAGATGTAAGTTGTTTTGAAATTGTATATCTAGAAAAGACATTGCAAAATATAACAATACGGATTATTACAATTTGTAATAATTAATAACGTTCGTATTTACGGTAAGAATATAAGGGATTTATACGGAGTAATCAATATATCGTAACATTTAAGAAACAAGTACCTCAACAATTGTACATGTATGTTATTTTTTTGTCGCCCTTATTTTCGGGGGTAAAACCACTACTTAATTTTGATTTTAAAATGGAAATTTATAATAAAAATTCCATAATAAATGAAATAGTTGAAATAAATTTTGATGCTGACATTTTTGATTTCTGTCAATCCGTTAACGGGATATTCCATTTTTAATTTTGGGTCGAGGGAATATAGCGGAGCGTAATAAAAACGCTGTGTACCATACCGTCACACAAATGATGCTCCGCTATTCTCTCCCGACCCCTGTAGCAGGTACTTGAATTCGAAAATGTAAAATTAATACTGTCTGTAAATCCAACGCTTAAAACAACAATAGGTATTACAAACGAATTGACGTATTTTGCTAAAAGGGACTTGTGTTTATCGTTTTAAATAATTTTTCGGGTGAAACAAAAAAAACCCCTTTAGGCGGAATTTTTAATACCACTATACATATTTCAAAATAAAATATTATGTACTTACACGAAAGAAAAATAATGCAACGAAAAAAAAAATTAAATATTTATTTTAAAACTATATCGCTTAAAAATTAGGTATATACATTAATTTGTTATGACATATTGAAATGTTTTTTTCAATATAGTGTATCATAGAATAAAATTAAAACAATGCTTTACATCATATTAAAAATTAAACGAATTCAACATTTTAACTCATACTGGGATTAAATCGGTATTATACTAAAAAAAAAACGAGCATTAACGACTCGAATAGGTATACAAAAAAAAAATGTTCAATGTATTTATGAATATTTTAATAAAGTATATGTAGACAAATAAATACGTACTTATTCTAAATATATTTCGAAATAATATCTGTATTTGTATTCGAAAGTCATTTAAATGACTTTAGTCATTAGGTAAGTTTTACAAATCTTCCTCCAGATTCCCCAAACGGTGTCAGGGGGATGAAATTACGTATACGCATCGCGTTTATGCTTAGGATGTGTCTTTTTGGAGCATTTTATGTATTTTTTTTAAGTAGTTTATAGTTGTAGTTTTGTATTTTGGGATATTATATTGTATTGCATTATTTATAGTATTCGGTATTATACCATTTATTATCTTTCATAGAATATTTCTATAATACAATCTAGGGGGGTGAGAGATTTCTTCTCTAATAACGAATTTCTGTTACTTACGTGGGGTTTTTCGTTCGAATAATAATCTATAAATGTTTTTTCGATTTCGATAGCATTAAAGTATCAAAGTATGGGGACTCACACGGATGTACAAATTTTCATTTTCGACTACTATAGAATTATCAATGTGTAATGACATATAATTATTGTAATTTCATAGTTTAATCATTATTATCAGTAAAATAGTATATTATACTCGACGTATATTTCGCATGTGAATATTTCATAATCGTGTATTTATAGGTAACGGTTATATAGGTACCAGCTGTGTGCACTGTCCGTAAAACATATGTTTTTTTTGCCGTAATATAATTTTTTTTTTTATATATTCGAAACACACATAATATATATATATATGTATATAATATAAAGTTTTAAAAAAACTAGTAGGAATAAGGTATTAAGGTATTATTAATTTTTTTTTTTTAGCTTTGAAAATAATAATAATATAAAATCGTAATACCGTCATTGCGCGCAATGCACAAAGGATTTTCTTCTCTCTTTTTACTATTATATTAATAATTAGTATTATTATTTTTTAATTTCGTATTACCACGCTCGATATTAAATATTAAACTTTCATTTAAATTACTGATAACAATGTAGGTGGTACTTACAAGTACAGTAGGTGGGCACCCGTGCAAATCAAATATGAATAATAACGTCATTCCGTTGTTCGAGCAATATAATATTATACAGCTGTAACTTTTAAATGAAAACAATAATTATTATGTATACGAGTTTGTAAACCATACATGTTTTTAGTGCTTTTACTATCGGTATATTTTTATTCGTTTTCGATTCTGAGAGAAGAATCTTATTGGTCTTACGAGGTTAATATGAAGTTATTTTTGTTTCTATGTGTAAATCGCAGCTTTCCAATCATGATATAATATCATTTGATATCAGAAATGTTATTGAGAAAATTATTACAACTATTATTTTTCTATTTCTTCAATAGGAAAAAGACAAGAAACCTTTAGTTTAGAACTTTCAATCTAGTTCATAAGTAAAAAATGTCTTTTTTGATTTTTTTTTTTTAATGTAGCTTTTGTAATAATTAAGAAAAGCTGGAACATACGTTGAAAAAACAAGAAAAATACAAAAATAATTCTTTTTAAATTAGGCCCTTGGTGCTAATTCTCCTTTTTATATATAGTTCTATTCTTGTTGCTTTAGATGCTAACGATTGTTGTATTTTAAATATTTTTCCTCAACTTCGGCTATCTACGGAATTAAATCATTATTACTGACTATACAAATAATAACTAAAAGTGTATACTAGCTTCAATATATTTCAATTTTAAACATCAATATTTAAAGGAAAATATGAAAACGTGACGGAAATGGTTTTTCTTATGAATATTTTATTATTAATCATTATATATGCATAGGTATTGTAAATCGGATAAACTCCAGTCAACGGTGTTATTGAAAAAAAAAATACGACTGCAGTAGCTACGGTTTTCACCGTCAAATTTGCGTAGGCTGTACGTAAGAAAGATTCGGATAAAGCTCCAACGATGTGTGTATTAAGCGGGGGAAAATCGCAGATGAACTACAAGAAATCATCGTGTAATGAAAAATATCTCCGACTGAATGGACAATATTATTAGCAGAAGACCCGAATTGATTATACGGCAACCATGGTCCTTATTGAACCAATAAATTAAATAAAATAACAATGAAATTTTTCAATAGAGTATAACAGGAAAAAATCAAAAAAATTATCTTATAAACTGTTGCAGGGATGTTCAACACTACAGTTAGCGCAGTTGCTAGGGTTAAAATTTAAATTCAAGTTTGCAATTTAAGTCTATTGTAATTAAGTTAACTTATATTTAAACTAAATTAATATAAACAAGTATCAAAATCAAATTAAGTTTTTATCCACGGAACACCAAGGTTATAACAATACAGTTAAAATAATAATAATTATAACGTTTGAAGAATAATAATATAAAATTCATATTGCCTACATGATGATATGATACACATAGTATTTACTAAAAATATATTAATAACAAGATAAGAAAATAAGACAATGATAAGGTATTCTGTTTTTCTTCAGACAATAAAATATAAAATATAGGAACTATACCGTTATGTAGATTCTCTTTTAGATAATTTTACCTAGATAATCTCAATAAAACTGCCTTTAACCAACAGACAGAGTTGTCATAGAATTTCGTTTCCGTCCGGACCATCTTTCGGGACTTTGAAAAAAGGAAAAAAAATTGTATTATCGATGTTTATACAAACGAACAATATCATAGTAATAAATTGTCCGTGGCAATATTATAAATCGTAAATACATGTACATGTAAAAGTTTTAAAAATAAAACCGTTCGGTTAAAACGCGCGGTGTATAGTTTATAAGTGAAAATATGTTTAGATTTCCGGAACGATTTCAATGACAAACATTGCAAAAAAAAAAAATTAATAAATAAACAGTTCGTTGACATATTATATTTATGATTATGTTTTGTTTAAAATTGCATTGTGTTACGCTGTACGGTCGCCTTATTTCCGAACAATATAATAAATAAAATATACGCACTACGATAACTTTAACTATGGTACTATACATAGCTACTACTACTGTCTAGTAAATATTAGAGTACTAAATGGTCGAATTGTAAATAAAAAAAAAATAAAACACTTAAAGATGGCACAAAAATCCGGCACTGAAAGTCAAAGCTGAGCATCAAACAGTTAAAAAGTTAAGTTAATAATTTTAATTTTTAACGTTTGATTTTTATTCACTCGACTTTTAGCTATATCTTATGTTGTTTTTTTTTTTTTTCATCGTAATATAACATTAAGTGCCCTGATTTTGGTTTTTTTTTACAAATAGTAGAATTAAATGTATCAACTTGATAAAATTACCTTTCAAGAAATGTACTATACTTGATACTTTGGATCAATATTGCTGGTAGAATAGTTGCTCATAGACACGCACACACTCGCACACACAGAAAAAAAACATTTAGTAAAACAATAAATCCCTTTTTAAATTTAAAAATGATCAAAATCTGACCATTCTTCTGCGTGTTTATTTGGCAAAAAAAACAAATTACGCGAAATCCCTTCAAATTAATTTAAATTTCATTTGTTTTAATACAATAGGTATTAAATATACAATCAAATACGTACACTATTTGAATATATAATAAACCATAGTTTAAGTAAAACATAAACTTGTATACTTTTTGTTGTTTTATAAAATTATGAACGTGAAGTTCCTTATTTAAATGGATATTTCTGAATACTTATTAATAACAGGAAATGTCTGTTTGTTTCGTGTTGTTTCCACGATCCAAAGCCAAATCTATCGCATACAAAGGTCTGAAAATGTATTATACATACAGAAGAGAATGAACAGATTTGTATTTACCTTGAACGCGCAAAATTCAAATTCAAAGGCTCACACGCTTTTATTAATATAATTTATAATGCGGAAATTAATTTTTTTTTAATTATTATTATTTTTATTATTTCTGTGATTTCGGGTGACATGGATATAAAAAAAAAACCGTTATTTTTATAGTGAATTTGGTTGTCACGGACAAAAAACCACCGTTTTTAAATATAAATAATTATTACCAGGCAATAATAGTTAACTGCTATAGGGGTAGGGGTGAAAACGGGGGGGGGGGCACGGTAAATTAATTAATTTTATTGAATTTGGTTTTTGAAGGTTTTTTTTTTTTTTTTTTTAAAAGATCTGCTTTTAAATGTTTTTAAACAAAGGAGAAATTAGAATAACTATTTCAACTGAGAAGGAACAAATGAAGGAACGTGTTACTAAAATACTAATAAAGAATAAAAAACAAGAATAGTTTCTATTTATAAGAAATTTGAACGCAAATCTTAGTATATCTTGGTGTATCTTAGAAAACCTATTAAGTATGTACATATGTAAGTACTTCAAAGTAAATGAAAGATTGATATTTTCAAAATATACAAAAAAGTTCAAAATATAAACAAATTAGTTTGGATAGTAATAATAATAAAGGAACGAGTTATTTTTTTGCAAAAAAACGATAAACAAAAACGAATTATTTTTTAAATAGTACATAACACTGGATTTATAATAATATTTGCTGGTAGGCATTTAAGTGTCACAAAATAGTAGAAGTTATTAATTGAGCTCCATAGTACACATAATATATTTCGACCGAATGAGTTTAATGTTTAATAGTTAAATAAGCAAAAAAACTCAATTACAAACGATAGTATTTTGAAAATAAATAATAATGAGAGTGGATACCAGGTACCTACCCTCACAACTATTTCTTTTGAAGAAAATTCCGAATTCGCTATTGTGATGTAAAAAGACGCTCTACCACGTGATTCAGTGACTGCAGCATATATACAACTATACCAGTTGTTACATCTTGTAGTAAAAACATTTTATTATCCATCTGCTCCCTCATATTTTTTTCATGTACACGTCGTGATAAAATCGATTTTATTTTTCGTAATTTAAAAAGCTGTTTAAATCGCCATCGATTTCTATAATTATAATGGTTATCTTAATCATTTGATGTAAACATTGTTCTATAATCATATCTATTTTTCAAACACATATTACCTACAGAATGTCGAAAATCGAGGAGATTTAATGACATAAATCGAATGAATGTATTAGGTATAGTTTTATCAAAAACCGCAGTACTTTCAACACATTGCATCGTTTGAAAATATATTGAATGCAACTTATTAAACACGATAAGACTCCTTCGTCGGTGAATTTAAGACCCGAAATTGGAGGACGTATCTATTTACAAATATACATACAAATATGCTTATTGATATTAATATAGTGATGAAATAACGTGAATTTCGTTGTTAAAATAATTATGCCATTTTATAACAAGTAAAATTGAAAACAATAAATTAATTTTAGTTGCATAATATATAATACGAGTATATATGTAGTTATTTTGTAAAATTTACTTAAAAAAAAAAAAAAAATAAGTCGTCTAAACTAAAATAGTCTAATCTAATTTAAGGGGAGGGGGTGTGTGAGATTTTTGAAAATTTTCAAGGAAGGGGTGTAGAATAAAAAATGTTGAGAACCACTGTTTTATGTACTAAGTGAATAAATCTGAACGTTGTTTCTCGTATTAATCGAAAAAGTGTTTTTCAAAGAAAAAAAACTTAAGAACACGTCTGAGTAAAGCTAATAACATTCTTGCAACTTCGCTGCACATAGAATCTAAAAAGAAAAGGAAAGGCTCTTTGAAAAATTACTCAACATCCTTATGCACCCTTCATCACGATTTAGTGCGCCTTAATACCAAAAACATATGTTGTATTTGCATTACAAAACGATATTTTATGAGGCCAAAAATCGTATCGAACGACCGATACAAACTCGCGGCTACTACGTAATAGAATAATATTGTTCGGAAATTTGAACGAGCATCGTCGTCAGCGGGTACAATAAACTGATAAAAAAAAAAAAAAAAGAAAAAAAGACTTGTGAAACATCATGTTATTCGTTTCGCGCGGCGTCCTTGTGCAATGTAAACACAAACTATGTAGCTGTATTGTGTAACTCGTGTGGCTAAATTTGGATTTATTATAATATACGATCCGATTACCAAATGACGACGATGACGATGGTATCGTATAGTCCTGTCGCTTTCGATTTCAAGACGCGATCGCTAATAACACTATACAGAGTGATTTGTTCACGAGTCGTCGGTGTTACTCACGAAATCTCGACGATCTGTGCTACGGAGGGAAAAATCACCCCGTATAATATACCGTATCAATATTCAATATAAAATACATAAAGTTTTTTTTTTTTTTCTAAAAAAAAACTCCCGCATCAAAACATAATGTGTGTTATAATAATAATATTATCCGCGTATGTGTGACATTTCTTTTCCGTTCCAATGTGGACGAGCTGCGCCCGGCGGCAGCGACGGCGACGGCCTCTTTATGTCATACCTAACTACAATATTATTCCTATGCAATATTATGTGCGTCCAAAGGATTTTCGCGCCGGACCGTGACAATCGAAAAACACATAAGTACTATATCTACTTATTATCGCGTGTCCGGATTACAATGGAACGGCAGGTCATTCGAGAAGAGACGAGAAGTCTTATGTGGGGAAAAAAACACGTTTCCGTCGCGCACACTGAGTAATACGGGTACGTCGTCACCGGAGCTTCGAAATCCCGAATGTCGTTTCATAACAGTAATATCGTGTTTTCTATAGATGTGTACTATCCGCTCATGTAATCGAAATTCATCTAAAGTGTCGTTTTTTTTTTTTTTTAACTCTTGGACCAGCCGTGTACGTTTAATACCTGTCCATCTCGTATATATTACATAGCGTGTATTTGAAACGGACGATATTGTTTTAAAATCTGTATACAATTTTATACCTATTGTGGATATCTCAATATCGCGGCCAGAATGTTTTTCTGGAGAGGGAATGGCTTCAGTTTTTAATAGCCAAACAGTAAGGACAAAAATTAAGTTCGCGCTGCACTGTTGACAAGGTCATACAGTTTAAAAATAACAATGATAAGATTAAAAAAAAAAAAAAAACCAAGAATCATGTTGGACGTTGTAATTGTTTGTTTTTTTTATTCATTTTGTATGTAATAAAAACGTAACCGATTGCACTATTGAAATAATTATAAAACACTTATTTTCAATCAAGCAATATGATTAACGAAAAAGCAACACGTTCGCATCTTGCAACGAAAAAAAAGAAGAATCACAGATAAACAAGAACGAACAAAATGAAACTCTCGTCGTTTGTTTTTATCATTTAACATGATTATCTAAAAACGTGGTAAAAATGTAGTGGTAACTTCAGATCGTATTTATTATCATAGAAAAGTCAATCATTGTTATCATTGTTTTATAAACTGGTTATCATGTTACCAAATCATTAACACACAGTTTTCCATATTTAAGGATGAGGGCGCTAGGCTACACGCAGTTATATTATATTTTCAATGACCTTCAACAAATTGTCATTGTCATTTAGAGTAGATTTGACCCCGGAAACTTACCTACCCTGGCTACGGCACTGACTTATCTAATATTATATTATAATAAATTGGACAAAGATTTATATGCACAAATAAAACATACAAATATGCCAAAAATATTCATTAAAAATTGAAAAAATATGCAGTGAAAAATAAATTGTTATTAAACAATTTTAGTAGGTATAAAAAAAAAAAAAAAAACTACTATTGTATATTTTACAACAAATGAGGTTTTAATATTTTATTTTCGAAATTATAAATTATTAAATGGTATTTCGTTATTCTTTGGAACATTTCATTTAAAATTAAGCTGGTGCATTGTCGCTCCGGCAGTAGTTGACACATTTTTTCGTTGTGGCGCATAATTTTCACAGAAATGTTCAATAAATATGCAAATATACAATTACGTCAAATATGCCAAACCATATTTCCTATATGTAAAATTTCGTAAATGACTTCTAATTAGTATGATTTATACAAATTATTATGAACGAAAATCTAAAAATATGAAAAGGAAAGGAAAATATGCAGTGATCTAGTAATAATAATAATGTTACGTTTAAAAATTGTATTGATATTTTTCAGAAAACTGGAATTTTCAAATTAAATAATATACCATTAACATAGTGAAAAATCCGGATTCCAAATTTAATGGCATCCGAGTTATTGTATTTTTTTTCTGTTTATACGATAAATAAATTAGTGGTTATGAACTGTGTTGACCATTAATAAATTGTATATTAATTGACTATATTCGATTTATTTTAAGTTCGTTTGTGAACTGATACCCGAAAAATACAGTAATCGTACGGTGTTAGAAAACGAATATCTTATACATATATTTCTGTGCGAAATGTGATATTACTTTTGTAGTACTCCTGAATTTTGCGACGAAATCGGATCGGTTCTTACGGGCCTTACGGGCGAGATTGTTTCGACTAAATATTGATTATGTGTAGCTATGAAAAAAATGTATACATCCCGTACACGTCAACATATAGTTGTACAGCTAAAGTACCTATAGGTATTTTAGATTTTGAGCGGAGCGAGGAATGTATTTGTTTTAAATGATGTTTTAGAAATTTTACTTCGATTTTCAAGTATAGTACTTTAGTAGTGTAAGTACTTTTTCTCAAAGGAAATTTAACTGGCGTAGTACTTTAAGGAGATTATTATTTTTATTTTTTCAAGGGCTTTCCAAATAAAAATTGGGGAAATTGGGGAAGAACGGGAAAATTTACAAAATGTTTTCATCTTAATTTCCAAATCGTAAATATTACGGCTTTTCAAAACATGTATAACCGAACACCGCTCAGTATCGTTTTTCGTCAGCGAAGATTAATCGTTACGTACAGATATACCTACATCAAATTTTCCTATACATCCTAATAACCTCCCGAATTCTCACATACAACATTGGCCCACACCCCATCGTGAGTACTTATCATCCGTATCTTTTTTATACTTAAAAAATAGCGAGTGAATTATAATAATAATATTATCAAAGATTTGAATTAATTTTTATTGGGATTAAAGGTCGAGATATACTATGTATATACGTGTGTAACGTATATATTATATTTATTGGATTGATCAAAGGCGACTTTTTGACAAAATAAACATAATGATATTTCATATATATATATACATTATGTTAGGTATAGGCGAGTGTAATTGAAAAGCTATCGTCGTCGTCGGTTTGAGTACGTAACGTGTGTTTTATATAAGAGGAACGCGTAGTATTATACCTATGTAACGTATAAATATATGGGTACCAGTAAAGTTATTTGTCCGAAAGGGGATGGTCCCTCGAGTGATTTTTTTTTTTCACTCAGTGGGTTATGTTAAAAAGAAATAGGTTATTACATCATCGAAACCCGAAGGGGTTGTTATGAAATTTCTTTTGAATTGAACATGATGAAATTCGAGTATTGTATGTACACGTACCTATACATATACCTATATATATATATATATATATATATATATTATGCTGTAAAAGTATATACCTACCTAACTACATCACCGCACAATGTGTACACTTTTTTATTTCAGTCCACAAAAATACACACACACACACACACACACACACGCGCGCGCGCGCTAACGTAAGAATATTATTATACGGATAGCGGATACCACCACCGATACACTCGGAAAAATATAAAATTAAAAACTAAAAATAAATGAGCCATATTAAACCATTATATTTTACTGTCTGATATACCCGTTTCATGCTTGGCTTTCAAACGTGTTCTCGTGAAATTTGTGAGCAGTGTTGCATAAAGATAAATTTTAAAAAATCCAGATAGGTACGAGGTACTCACAGTTGCCATAATAATAATTGTTTAGATAAAGATAAATATTATCATCAACGACTTTTTTTTTTTTTTTTTTTTAGTTATTTTTCTTCATTATCCGTCATTAAGCATCAAACAAGCAACAGAGTTAGTAAAATAATTATGTTGAACGTTATGGTAATTTTAATTTTTAACTTGAGTTTTAACATTTATTTTGATTTTTTTTCTTTTAAATTTTGTTTAATAATGTTATTTCAATATTGTATTGTGACTTGAATCACGTAACAAAATAATAACATAGTTGGGCGAGAACTAGTAACTGTTATCTGTTAACTGTGTTTAAAATTATGCTATAAGTTACTTTTCTTAATGACATTTAACTTAAGTTATTATTTTCCAGAAATTTTCCTTTGTTCTAGTCTGTGGACACGTTTTTTCAATCGTTTTCTCCGATTTTAACGTGTAGCAACTTTTATAAAAGAGCAAGTTATCTATATGGTACTTTAGAGAAGTCATTTTTTGATTTGCGATGCCATTTTTTAAATAAAAGTACTTCCACTAATAAATCTATTAGTTTGGCTCATGAACTTTATTATTATTTTTTTTTTGTATCTTTAAAGCTCGGGGTCTGTACAACTGTGACGAAACCGCGAGTATACGTGTATACATATTACTGCGATTGTACTCGTGTTAATTTTATTTTTTGTATTCATATGGAAACCGTAACCGGCAACGTTGCATACAATATTTATGCGGAATCGTGGTATTTCAATGTAAAAAAAAAATTGTTTGTGTAACGGAAAATTGCGGAATCGTGTAAGTAAACGTAGTGTATTGCGCGGAATCGTGTGTTATTCAAATGTATTACTATCCACCGTTTACCCGATTATTATGTTCTTAAATAATTCCGGTGAAAATATAAAATTATTTATTATATGACACGCGCGCACACGCGATGGACAGTTGAACTATTTTTATTTTTTTTTTCATTACACTGGACGCAATGTTTTGTTTTTTTTTGGTTATGCACTTATATTATAGGTTTTAGTGTGATACAAACGGGTATGTATATTATAATAATTGGTGAGACGGAAGAGTGAATTCGATTGTTTAAAAAGTAATTGTAATTTTGTATTATTATATTTTCTACCGCACGTATGATTCATTTTACGTCAAACAAACAATCATTTATTATTAACACGAGTTTCAAAAAAAAAAAAAAAATAATAATAATAATAATAGGTAACAATAATACAAATTATAAAATGTTCGCATGTTTGCTGTATGATTGCGCTGATGTCTACACATAGAATTGTTTTGAATATTACAAACACATTTTGGTATTAAGGTAAAACGATTATGATCTATAATTTTTTGAATTACTGTTTAATTATTTGTATTTGTATTTGCGTTATTTTTTTCGATATATATAAAGAAGGTAATGAACTGGCTCATTATGGATTCGTATATCAATTATTTAATTCATTCGACCGTGTAAAAAAAAAAAAAATACTTTTTATCGACATAACAAACTTCCCCCATCTCCCCACTCCGAAAAAAAAAACCATTTAGTCATTATTATTAATACATTTACCGATGTATATACAATTTTTTCATTTCGTTCACGAGGAAATCATCCCCCTCCCCAAAAAAAAAATAAAAAAAATGACGTGCATGCGTGATGTATGCATGTGTACTACTACTATCTATACTGTTTGTTTCATAATTATCCTTTCACTAAACTGTAGCGGGGATATACGTACGATAAATAATATTACGCAGGGGCCTAACCACTGAGCACCATGTGAAAAACGTGTGTAATGTATAACATTTTCATGGATAAACAACAATAATATTTTAATGATGAAAATATCGTACACCTCTTTTACTAATAGTAAATGTGTAACGTTATATTATAGTATTTATCCTCGTAAAACCCATCGCGTGTTGTGTCCGGGAGACGAAGGCTTTTAATGCCCGGAAATCATAACATTGTCAATCATGCCGTAGTGATTGTATTGCTGCGAGAATGCTGAAAACATTTCAGATTTTGAATGGAATGAAGAAGTTTATGGTTTTATAAATATGTTTATTTTACTTTTTTTTTCTGTGAGCGATTTTTCTACCAGAGATCTTACTCCGACTTTTAAGCGTATAGCACCTTTTCTGAAAGAAAATCGGTGTGGAGAGGTACTTAAAGGAGGTCATTTTTCGATTTTTCCAGGAGTTTTCTCAACAAATGTGAAAAACGGGAAAATGTATGAAATGTAGGTATGACTTGAAAAATATTTTGGCCTTTTTATTCCTGTGAACAACTTTTCTACTAGAAATTTTGCTCTGATTTACAATAATAGCACTTTTATAAAAGGAAACCTACTAGAAAGTTATTTTAAGGTCATTTTTTGATTTTCCCAGCAAATGTGAACAAACGGGAAAAAACATGGAAACACCGGAAAAAACGTAGGACAAAATTGGTACATTAAACAAATATTATTAAAGAAAATATACATTGCCTATTTAATTATTTTACCATAATATGACATGCATATATATTGTCGACAAAGCATCACTTTTAACTGAACTCCGCTCAGAATCGATATTTTGCTAGCGATGATTTATATAGTTGCTTACAGGTATAGGAAAAATAATCTATAACAGTGGCTGCGCCCGTTCCCATTATCCTAGGGCGTATTTTTTTTAAATTTTACCCTGGTTTTACCGTGATATGGGCTTTTTTTGTGTACCTAGACTTTTAGACCAGAAATCTTAAATTTTAATAAAATATTATACATTATCTGATTGGGAAGAACACAATTTTTTTCTATAAAAAGGATTACACATCGGAATAAGATATTTTTTTCAAAAAATTGTTTACAGACAGAAAAAAAAGCACATATTATAGTAAAACCAATAGATTTCTCGCTACGCTCTAAATCTAAAATTAGATTGAAAAACTTTAGATGCTTCAGCGAATGCTTAAGTTTCCCTGAACGGAGAGTGTTACAAACGAAGAAGTTAATGAAAAAACGACAGATATGGAATTATAATTTTCAATCTAAAAGAAATTAAGATGACCGGGCACATATGAAGACATGGTTACATACAAATGACAAGATGGGAGATGTTGAAGAATACATCAGAAGAGGAAGACTTACAAGTATATAAATAAAGAAACATATAATGAACTAAAAAAATTAAGCTATAATAAAGAGGCATATAGGCAATAAAATTGCAAAAAAACTCGTTTGTGAATTAATAATTTAAAAAAGAATAAACATCATTGTAAAATCAATACATTCCTCGCTCCGGTCAGAAAAACGGTCATAAAAAATTTTTGATTTTTTTGTACTTGATTTATTACATTTGTTAGTATTTTTTTTTTATTTTTTTTTTTTTTATGAGATTTTATGTGGATTTTTCGGGATTTTCAGTCCTGGGCAACGAATTATAATTAATTATCTTTTATAATTATCTATTATTATTATCACGATAGCGCTCGTACAAAAAGACGGTTATATCGATGAGAGAGTGGGGGGGGGATGAGCTGGCACCTAGTAAAGAAATTGTATAAAAGCACGCACGCACTCACGCACTTTAAAAGTCTAACCCCGGCTAAGACGGCGGGGTCGTGTCGGTCGGTTTTTTTCGTCAGTCTATTATTCCTTTTGTTGTTTATACATTATTGTTATTATTATTATTGTTATAGGCGGTCGAAAGTGATATTTCTAAAATCGACTTTTCCGGGCCGCGATTAATACTGCGTCGTTGTCGCGAGGTATCTGCGCGGGCGAGGGTTGGCCGTTCGTTTTGTTTTGTTTTGTTTTTTTTTTTTTTTTTTATGAGTTTTCGGTATTGTGTGTTGTATATTAAATTTTCGTATGCGTGCTGACGGCGATTAAGCCGACGACTGGGGAAACGGCTCGTGCACGTTGCGTGTGCAGTAACGACGGCGGCTGCGGCGACGGGCGTCGATGACTTCCGTGACTTCGGGCGGTCTCCACGGCGGCGCCGTAGTTTACCACTCCGCGATCGCCCGTACCCCACACCACCGACGTCCCCCCGGTTCGACGAGTCGATATACCTGACAAATCGGGGTGTTATTTTTTTATTACAACGGTGCAATTCCGTCCGTGCGTACTGCGCATACACACCCGGGGTTTCTAAAAGCTCGGTTAGTAGAAAAAAAAAAAAAAAAACCGAAAAATAAAAATCCGAAGGGACGCGAAAAAATCGTGGCGACGCGACGTCGCGCCGGTTATCGCGGAGTCTTATGTTTACGATAATAATGTTTTCCAACGTCGCTAGACAGAAAATGACGGCGGTGTGCAGAAATATTTTTATTACGGCGACCCGCATTGCATTTGGCGCTGGTCGTTTGCCCTGGCTACGACGCCAAGAGCAGAGAGCGAAAAACGATACGCGACTACCTATACGCCGCCGTCTGTTTTACGAGCGCCCCGCGAATTAAATTATTACGATAAACTACGCGCGTTTCACCGTCGCCCATAATGTATACCGGTATATATACAAATATACGTTATATACATGTACATGTATATAATAAGCTAATGCAGTCGTGCACGCGACTGTCGCATGAAAAAAAAAAAAAACAAAAAAAACAAACAAACAAATTCAGAAAAATATTATTGTATCTCGTTTTTTTAGAGTCCCGAGCGCCGCCGCGTCGTCATAAAGTCACGTACGTAACGCGGGGAGGAAAAAAAAAACGTTTATAAAAGTCTCGTATAACCCGCATATAGGTTAGGCGAGCGTATCCGAAGATGAAGACTTTATAGGCGATAGTGTTTCAAACGGAACCTATTATTTTAAAGATAGTATGTTATATAACCGTAGATAATAACACTATCCATTTAGAGGAGTATAAGAAAAACAAAACCGCGCGACGCGTAAACGTTTAAATAATAAAAAACCATAAATGCAAAATTTAAAAAAAAACTGATACTGGGGTGAGTGCTGTCACTTTTAGGTGACCCACCTACTTATCTACTTACCCACTTAGGTGGGTTTTGGGAGAGGTGGGATACACAAGGTTATTTAATTTATATCTGTAAGCAACGATAAACCATTGATGACGAAAGACGATTCCGAGCGCAATTCGAAAACACATATTTTGAAGTGCCGTACATTTTTTTAACTTAAACTTCCTATGTCTTTTAACCATTGTTATGAAAACTAGTTCGAAAATCAAAAAAAATAACTGCATTATTTAAAACAAGATTAATAATTCGACAAAAAAGTCTCCTATCGTTTTTCAATTGGAGTCGTATTTGTGCTAAAAAACGTTATTTTAAATAAGTATCTACAATTATTTAAAATTATGAAATCGTGGAATAATTCGTATTTTTTTTCCCGGTTAATCCTTTTTATTTTAAATATCGTTTCGAAAATCAAAAAACGACCTATGTATTTACCAAGTAGATAAAATTTATTTTCAGAAAAGGTGCTTAAATATTCGAGCAAGTTTTCTAGAATAAAAGGGGTGTACAGTATAAAAAAAAATACCATTGTAAAAAATTAAAAAAAGGAAAATAAGTTGTCCAGTAATATTGGAAATTTTACCACGTCGAGGAAAGTTAAATATAAGTATTATTGCCAAGTTTCAAGTCCCTACAAATATTTATAACTGAATTACAGGAAAAATTCCCAAAAATTAAAATTTCTTAAAAGCTCAAAAGTGGATCAAAAGTTTTGGCGATGATATCGTAAGAATGTAAATCAAAAAGGTAAAAAAAAGGCAAGGACTTTTCGATTAAATCATTTTTTCTTGTAGAAAACGTCGTTCATGATTTTATAAAATAATGAAATCTTGAAATTGTAGGCTTTCCCTAAGTTTTTTTTCCATTTAAGTGCTTTTATTTAAAAAATGATCATCTTTAGTACTATCTAGACAACTTGCGCTTTCAGAAAAGTGACAACACGTAAAAATCGGAGCAAGTTTACTAGGAAAAAACGTGTTCATAGATTAGAAAAAAAAATGAACATAGTTATACCAATAGCTCACTCGGTACGTTCGGAATCTAAAATAAAGCCGATAGCGTTCACCGTCGATGGTTCGCTGTTGTGGCCTCGTGCGCGGCAAATTGGGACGGTGTATAGGATATCATCGGTTATTTAGTTTCGGTGTCGGTGAATAGCCATCCAATTCCTATTTCGGATGTGAGTTGCGGCCCGGGTTTGTGAGAGAGGCCACCACTTCATAATTAACCTATTTGCGTTACCCAGGAAAGAGCTTCTTGTTCACACGTTTTTTCGTTTTTAATCTGTTACTTCTGAATTTTGTACAAGTCTCAGACTGAACTTCAAGTAACAAAGTTATGTTTTAATGGTTATTTGTTTAATAGATGTTACTGTGTTAGGCTGGCTAATGTAGAACGACATGCTTAGTATTGTTTATCGTTCGTTGTTATAGTTTAAATTGAATACCAATTTGGATGTGGTGCATGTATAGGTTTTTTTTTATAAATAATAAAACATAATATAATACTAGGTTTCTAGATAAAAAAAAGGGGTTTCCTCGAGCCGCAACCCGTACTGGATATATATTATTCAGAAAAGTGAAAAGTATTTTCTATAGTAATACAGATGTATAATATCTGTATAATAATTAGAATAATAGTTATTCGTTTCTTTCGAATATCAAAAAAAGAAATATTACACGGACAGCCATAGAGTTGTTCGAAAACGATGATATTGTTAACTTAGAATAAATGTTGAACCAAATTGTACGAAATAATATTATTTTAAAATTATATTAATTAATTAGTTAGTTCGAGTGTTTGTTCTTAGTTTTATAGCAAAACTGTTATAATAATTTGTTAAAATGTTTCGCGTAACAACCGCGATAGAGTTTGGCAAATTGTCGGCTCTTATTATTATAAAAAAATAATAATAATAATAACTTTTAATATCGAGAAAACACATTATGTAAACCCTAAACGCCATTTTAACTGTTGACGTTGGACTTACGTTTTGGCGCCGTGTCTAACTTAATTCTTTTTGACGTTTTACGCCGCGCTTCATTATTAAGGAAAGAAATGTAATTAAATCGCGGCCACGTATTTTGAAGTTAATTTTTTTGAAAAAGACGAAAAAAAAAATGGAAGTTTATTGAATCGTAATTCATATCTAAATTAGAGGCCATTTATTTTTTTTAATCGTATTTTAAAAATTATGAAATACAAACATTAGGTATTATTTGAAAAATAAATTGCTGCAACGACACGCTACCGCGGGGACGACCGTACTTACATTTTAATTAATTACGATACTGGCGATTTCGTTGATTTGAATTCGACAACGCGAGTGCACAGTGCACAAAATACTAAACGGGAAACAACGATGTTGAAATACTAACACAGAACCGACCCATACTAATATTAGTGGTTTTGCGAAAATTCGACCGAAAACGTGGTTTAATTACGATCGTACCTAAATTGTAATAAACTCAGCCTTCGTCTTTGTATGTATTGTTTGTTTTATCGATTCTATGCATTTTTTCTATTTTGTTTTCGTTCCGAAATAAATCCATTAAGTTTTCCTACGGTACCGAAGAAAAAACTCCCGACCAAAATGAATTTAAAATAAAAGACCCTATGCATTTTAATATTTTCACATACTTTCCCGTTGTCTGTAACATACAGAGTGATTTTTTTTTTTTTAACATTGAACACTCATTGTTACAAAAAGTAATTACTTTTCTTTATTTTTTTTCAATAATCAAAGTTTACGTTAGGTACCATTGTTTTTTATTGCACTAATTTTTAAATGTGAACAGACCATCTTCTTAAGAATGTTTAAATACCTAGAAATCTATGTTATTCACTCCATAAATAGATGAAGTATTAGTTTAAATATATTTAGGTGTTAAAATTATTGGTTTCTTCAATCCGTGAACGAGATATTTTACTTTTAAGTATAGGTAGGCGAAGAGTTGTAGTGGAGCATCACTCATATCATGGTGGCACAAAACGTGGCGTTTAAATAGTGCTTCACTATTCCTCCTTATCCCAATCAAACTTATAAGTCGCCAAAAAGCGGACTGCGGATAAAAATTTATCTAAACTAATAGGTATTATATTATCTACATTTTTGAGCCACATGCTTCTTAAATTTTAAATTTTACGAAAATAGATTCACTCTGTATACATAAGTTTCTATACTCAAAAGGTGAGGTATACCTGGTTTTTGTATTATAATCGAGACAAATAAAGAAAAAAATACTACAATAATACGTTGTTGAGAGGTTAATAAATTATCAATCGTCTGAACTTATTATAATATTATTTGATATATTTTGTAATCGATCAAATATACGAGGGTTCTGTCGATTTATAATGAATACAATTTAATGAATGAATTTACAATAGGTTTTATATCTTGTTTCCACAGTGCTCGCGTTGGAAAAAAAATAGTGTCAAACTATTGAACTTTAACTAAATAAACACTACTTAATGCTAAGTTTCTGTTTACATTTATATTTATTTTTAGGTTGCCCTAGAATGTGAGGTTTTTTAATTATTAACGATTGAAAATTACTATTCCACAAGAAATCTCGCTCCGATTATCAAATTTAAGCGTGTTGGTTACTGGTAGAAAATTTTATCAAATTGGTGATAAAAACTCGATAAAAACATCGGAAAAATTATAATATTTACACAATAATATATGGTTTCTGTTATATCCAATTTTGTTTTTTTGTTATTCAATAAAATATGATCGTTGAGGACGAAAATTTCACCTAATATTTATACATAATTTCTTCAAGACTGTATAATTTTCAAAACATTCTGGACATTTTCTAGTCATTCATAGCTATTTGAAATTTTCGATTATTTTCGATTTTTATGAGATAAAAATTGTTTGGCCCAGTGAAAATGCTTGAACATTTTATATAAATTATTTATAACTTATAATTATTAATTAATAAGTTAAGTGTATTTATATAAAATATTATTTTTCTTTATAAGCGTTTCAAGTTCAAATTTTAATGAAAATGCATTTTGAAAAAATTCAAAAATATGCACCGTTCCATATGTTCTATTTAAAATTAATAGTAGAGATACGCTGATATGTTTGTAACGTTAATAGGAGCACGAAGTCTCTCTGCGTCTACTGACCCCCATGCACTGTATTTGTAAATACAAACAAAGATCATTTTAATAAAATCTTATTTGTCTGGAATTATCATCGTTCATACTGCGTATGTTCATACGAGTTCGTCAACGTGAGAGATCATAGACCGCGTGCAGTTTCCACAGTATCCTATAGTGGCTTATGTAAATTGCCTACGAAACAGTAATTATATAATTAAAATTACACTGTAGGAAATAATGCAAAGAGATGTTTGTTAAAAAAGAAGATTCAATGTTATAAAATGCATTAAAGAAATTAAAAAAATTAAAAACACATACACGAAAAGGGACATTAATGTTTGTGCTTTTATTGTTAAAATAAGGTTTGATATTATATAAATAATAAATGGCGAAAGTTGCCTACAGGGATGGGCAGTATATCAGATACTCTTATCTTGTTTTTTTTCTCCACGTAAAAATGAACTATATATTTTGCGGAAAGTAAAATAATATTGAAAATATTTTCATTTTGTATCTTGTACCTGATGGTCTGTGGTATCCGGCAGTATAGCTATTGTCCTTAAAGGTTAAACAAAAAAAAAATTCTATTGTTGATTGTCTAGCATAATTTTGAAAATGTTGTATATATGTTATATTTATAGATAAAAATCGATTTATCTAGTAGCTTGTGTCCTACTGTCGACAGTAGTATCCACCTATAAAGAAAGCATTTTGAAAGTTTTTCGGTTTGTAGACATGCAAATCAACGTATACTTATTGACGTCAATTGACAATTTCATAATATATATATATATATATATATATAATAACATTACTACAACAAACAATACTGTATGAATGAACGGAAATTAACTTATATTATTTAATCCTACATTGTTAGCTACCACTGAATATTGTTGTTATTTATGAAAGTCAAGGACAAAAAGTGTATCGGATTTTATGACGTTTATTATTATATAAGTTATACATTATTTCATTATTGTGCAGAATATTACCAACTGTTCTTGACAGACAGTGGTAAAAAAAATAAAAATAAGTACAATCAATATAAAAACTACGAAAACGTAATAAAAATTTAACGAACAGTATTTGCAGGTCCATATAAAATAAAAACTTTTTTTTTAAATCGGAAAAAAACTATAACTTTTATCTTCTTCTATATAGAAAATATTATGCGGCATACATACCACTTTTTTTTTTCCAATATAAGTAGCTATAACTCACATAGGCCTCTATATTTTGAATTACATTAACATTTTCTTCCGTCAAATCTAAGAAGTCAGCATATAGGCGGTGGAGTTCCTTCGGGTGTCCATTTAGCATTTTCCTTATCTGTCACTTTTTCCCCTCATTCCGGTAATTTTGGCCTAAACAATGTACCCTTTCTCAATAGCGAACGCAGGGAAAAGTATTGCACGTGAGGATCACCGGAATATACAGAACCCTAGAATTTTGTATAGTATTATAGTATTATATTATAGCGTACACTGTTAATTGATAGCAATACTAATATAAAATTCACCCTTCACCCCGTCCCCTGAAATTTCGCCCTACGTCCTTTATGTTATCAATTAACGAATATTGTGCTAATGCTGAACACCATAAAAACATAACTAACTTTAATTTTATTATTATTTTTTTTTTACATTTTTACATCGTAATATAATCAAACTCAATTTCTCGATTTTAATGGTACTTAGATTTCCAATAATACTATTTTTAAATACAATATTTAATTCAATAATATTTCATTGAAGTGCATTTAAAAATTATCGAATGTCAAACTAAATGTTTATTTAAGCGGTAATATTAATCTGGTCAAAGTTTATTACTCTCATTAGTAAAAATAAAAAAAAAATAATAATCATAATGGAGAATATTCTTAGAAAAGTACTTACGCAATTTTTAAACGGGCACAAATATGATTAAAATGTATTTTGTTTTACTATAAAACAAAGATAATACGAGTTGCTGATACAGCTGACGGGTACACCCATCAGATGATTGGTCTTCCCTGTTAAGTAGGAAGTTAAGAGGGCAAGATTCATAACGATACTTACTTAATATCTATATGAAACGATTAAATATTTATTTATTTATTAATTAAAAATTATTCTAAATGGAATTCGTTTATACATTTTTCGGAATGCTGTAATTTTTATGATGTTGGTCACAATTTGGTCTTAAAATGCTTATAAAAAATTACTGCATACACTATAAACTTTATTATTATTTTTTTTATAATTAAGTTAAATTTATTTAGAACCACATATTAAATAGCCAAGTATTTGTATTCGGTCATACAATTGTATCCACATTAAACCATACAAAAAATCAAAAAAAAATCTAATATGTCAAATGCTTAAAATTAATTAAAAAATAACCAAAATGTTCTGACAATTTTAACACGTCTAGGAAAGGTTAATAAAAGGGTTTTTCAAAAATATCAGATTTCTCATAATAGGTATTTTTAATCAAATTACATAAAAAAAAAAAAAAAATATCAAAAATAAACAACAATTTAAGTCCTCAGCTATCCATTTTTTTTACGTATTTTTTATTTTGGTTTTTCATAATAATTATGAAAACTGTATTGAAACTAAAAAAAAATAATTTTTTACTCGCTAATTATTCAAAATTTAATTTCAGAATATATGATACTCTCAAAATTCGAAGTAAGATATCTGGTAGGACAAAAATAATGAAAACGTTTATATTGTAAATATTCGCCTTTTTTTCCATACATTTTTCTGTTTGTTTCTCAATTATCATAAAAACTACTTGTAAAATAAAAAATGACTTACCCAACGCTCTCATTTGATCGAAAATGCAATCAAAAAAAAGGTCTTTTGTACATATTTTGATTGGAGCAAAATTTCTGTTAGAAAAGTAGTTAGCAGACAAAAAAAAAAAATTGCACATAGTAACTTAAATTAATATATTCCTTACTTAACTCAGTATCTAGAAAAAACTAATATAATAATGGATAGAAGTACTTTAACATAAAAATGATAAATTAAGTTGTCAAATGGAATTCCAATTCATATTTTTTTTAAAATTGGAGATCATTTTGAAATTAACCCGTTTTATTGTTGGAAGCGTGAACGAATAATTTAATTTTAAGTTAATTTCTCAGTATATTTTACCTTTCATACAGTTATCAACCGATAAAACTATTTCACATCACTATTGAACTACGTTAAACGGCTTATATTAAAATAATTGTTGTTTTTTTTATTCACGTGAAAAAAATGTAGTATATAGGTGTTCGCGAAGGGTAAACTTTCAATCACAAGCGTGATTTCATTATTTATATTTTATTCCATAAATATTTCACTTTTCTCCAAAACCATTTTCGGTATAATAATAATATATTATTTACATGTAAAAAATTGTTTTTCTGCTTCTTATAGCAAATTACATTTTGTTTAATAGGTTTCTGTTGTATTCCACAAAGCACAGACAATGTGCACGTTTTTCTACGAGAATTACTACAGTTTATACGCTGAGATATATAAATAACGTATGTATGTATATTTATTATAAATATTCTAAGTCATGTGTTATAGGTACCGTTCTACCGATTGTTTTCATAGATACATGAACAAATATCTGATGTGTATTTTATTCTTTTGTCCTATACAAAATAAAATAATTAGATAAAATATTTTTCCCAGTACCTACCGTCGCATATATATATATATATCGTAGGCCACATGTAAATACGCATTGATTGAATACACATTTTTATTATGGTAACATAAATTATCCTTCGAATTTAAAACAAATAATAAATAAGCCATTTGAAATTTTCGAAACATACAGATAGTTGAAGATCCGTGAAGACGAAAACATTCTACTTTAAAGACAAAATATATTATTGTTGATTTAGTCATTTTGATTTTATATTTAATCGATGTGTTGAACCAAGAACTCAAACGCGGTGTCGGTTGGTTGAACGTTATCATAATCCTGAGCTTTTGCAAACGTAAGAACTAATACTTTTTGTTTCTTCAAATTTGTTTCATGGATACGTACAAAAGACTTGATAATAATTGCAACTCCTACCAAATGACGTGATTCTAAAGCAGCATGTTCCCTGCTACTTCTCTCGCCGTAATTATCATCACCAAATACTACCCACGATACACCTTTTGCTTTATAAACCCTGGTTGTACCTGGTACTGCGCCCCACTCACCGGTTACTTGATTCTTTACCTTATTAATTTCATTGTTGTCGGAGTTAGTTGCGGTCAAAAACATATTATTAGATAAAGTGTCTAAATGACCTCTATATTTCAACCATGGTCCAGCAGCAGAAATATGATCAGTAGTACATTTTACTTTAATTTTAATAAGGATTGCTAGATTTTCTAAATCTTTTCATCCCAAACTTTGAAAGTTTCCAACAACTGAGGACGTTTGGACCTTGGATTCACCGCGACATTCACAGATGATCCGTCCGTAGGTGGAGCTTGGTAAGTACCTTGACCAGGGTCAAATCCTTTAGCGGGTAGTTCAGCGCCAAAGGGATTGTTCAATTTAAATTCCTTACCATCAGATCCTTTTAATGGAATCAACTGTAGGATCAATGTTTAAGCAACCTTCAATGGCCAACGCGGTAATGAGTAGTGAGTAGTATGCATACACTATAGAACTAAATTTCTCTTTATATCCTACATTCTGTATAATCTACCTTCAACAGTGCACACCTATCAAAATAGGATTTATGTCCAGCTGTTTTTCTTTTCTTGTAGAACCAATCTGCATTGCATTATTGTACAAAATGCACGCCCGAACAATAAATGAATAGTCAGTTCGTATTTCAAATCCTCTAGGAGGTGACATATGAAAAACAAAAATAACATAACAACACTAGTTAACTTTTTAATGTTAACTTTAATAAATTGCAAACTTAAAACTACTGATTTTTTTTTGTTGGTAATTTAGAGCGATACTTTCGTTGTGTCTGGATTATTATATTCAATTCCGTGGTTCGTCGATTTTTACATTGCGAAATTTTATATTGTTTTTCACTAAACGATCGCATTCACTATTTAATACAACCTGTATTTATGTACCCATACAACGGGATTTCTCTTTACAGACATACATATGTCAACGGACCATGGCCGTTGGACATTTTAGAATCTGCCGACCGAAAGGAATAGATAAAATAAATAATAAAGGAATAGACAAACGCGGGTTCGATGGAAAACGGCCACGTAACAAAAATATCCTGCGAGACAGGTACCGACCAAAGTCGAAATCGTATTTTTGATTTTTGCTGTGATATAAATTTCAGTAAAAATTATAAGATAGTGGCAGTATTATAGATGTAGCAATCGAAACGTAATTGAACGATGTTTTTTCTCTCGTTGAAAATAACAAATTTATTTGTTAGTTGCAAAACAAAAAAAAAAAAACCTTTTTGACCTTCGTTTTCGATTAAAACGTTTTGCAGGCGCGGTAAATCGCTGGGCGGAAACGAACTACGTCACAGCGCGTAGTGGGTACCATAACGTATTTTTGACAACCGTTCGAAGACGTGTCAAAATCGTGTCCGTCCTTATAAAAAAAAAAAAAAACCTGTGCGTGTAAATATTTTATCGTCTGACATATTTACAATAATAACGATGACGATGATAAGAGGAGGCGAAAAATCGTTATAACAAATTATTATTAATAATGCGTAGTATAGGTATATATAGTGGGGCCAGGGTGGTAGGTGCTGTAAGTGCGGTTTCTCGCCCAGTTTTTTTTTTAATTATCCCGTCAATAACTTTGAACTTTATTACATTTTGTTTTTTTGTTATTATTTTTTAACGGTGATGGTCGTTTGAAGTGTATAATATACCTGGCACTATACAATATTATAATATATCTATCTAAAATTACGATGGCAACAGAATTTCGATCAGAAATCAAAATTAGGTACACGAAACGAATTAGTATACCTAATGTGAGGCGTCTATTTTTTATATAGTTGTTTTGTTTTTTGAAATGGCCTTACTATAATATGATTTGATGTAGAGAATATTATAACACATCATAATACTGTATTAAATAGATAAGTCCATTAATGAGGACATGTTTATTTTTTAGTAAACATTTTTTTCGTCACATAGAGCCAGTATACGCCTATTTTTTAATTTTATGGAAAATTTAAAAAGTACCTATTATTAATAACATCAACATATTCATGCCTATTAGGCGTTGATTGTATTAATTTCATATTAAAATATTACCTATGCTTTTTAGTTTAGTACATTGTATGATACTAGTCAGTGACGTATATAGAGGAAGGTTTTGGGGGCTCAAACCCTCCCCCATCCCTCGAAATGTGTGGTTTGTCAGGTACACTTGCGTATTTATAAATTTATTTAATCTATGTATTAGTTAAAACCCAAAAGCTTTTTTTTATAACCCCCCCCCCCCGAAATTAATTTCAAATACTTTTTAAATACCATTTTAAATATTTTTTGAAATAACTATTTGAAAATTATTTTAAATACTGTCTTGGGCGTTGTATTTGAATTTAAAATACTCCCATGTACTCTGTAAATAATTTTACCTTAATTCAAGAATTATTATAAGAAAATTCTGAGTTATTATTTGACAATCAAAGTAATAAAATAGTACATTATAATTTACACTCCGTGATTTGGATATTGTGTTGTCGTCCTCGTGATAAACCGAGAAGATCGAAATCAAACAAATGCAAATTGACAGTGAGGTGACAAATGAGACGAAAATTAAACTACTATTAGATGCTAACAACAAATATGTTCATATAAAATATTTTTGAAAAACCATGCTGCTTAATTGCTTAATATAAAATGTCGGGAATGATAATAGCGTGATAAATGTAAAATTCATATTTTATTTACATTTGTTTAAATCATTCAAAGTATTAAATTAATTATTTAAGAATTAGCACATTGTATTTAATTTCATTTTTCGGTTTATAATGATACCAAGTTGTATTAATAGGAACTTAAATGGTTGTATATTGAATTTTATATTAGACATTTACGTATCAACCGTCAACAAGCAGTTGAATCGATATCACTGCCTTCCGTGAGATTTCTGAAGCACAACAGTAGTGTTTTTTTAAAAAAAAAACAAAATATATTTGTTGCATAGGCCTGTCTACAGGACGAATATTATTGAAAATCAACAAGAAATCGTAAACTGAAATAATTACAATAATAATAATTATTGGTACGACCGTGACAAGCGTAATTGTACGTTGTTTTCAATCCGCTTTCCACAATCGAAAACAAACACGGTACTATGGATCATTGGACACGACGAAAACACAGCCATACCTATCTACTATTATAGTCGGAGGTACGCTCCTCGAAATGACATTACGCCGCCGAATGACTCGAAAATCAGAATCGTTACGCTGAATAGTTTGTCGGAAAACGCTCCCGTATTTTGTGCCTACCTACCTACTTGCCAATCTACTATGCGAACGCGATATCGTTATCGTTATTTATACTATAATTTATTAATAAAAACGCGCTGATATTAATCGTTTGTATTGTAGGAAATGGTGGTCGGATAAAATAACAATAAAACATTGCGTACACTAAAGGTTAGGTTCTGCTATTCTGAATGATGGAGCTCAATATATATACATACATACACATGTACAGGATGTTCCATTTAAGTGGATAAATTCATTATCTCGGAAAGTATTGACTTTTTTCGGAATTTTTTCTTATAGGATATTTAAGAAACAAGCAGCTCTACAAGTTTACATTTATGTTACTTTTGGGAATAAAACCACTATGCATACTTTTGATTTTCAAACGGAAACCGATATTCGAAATTCCGCAAATAGATGAAGTATTAATTAAAATAAATGATGATGTTGACGTTTTTGATTTCCGCCAATCCGTTGACAAGATATTCCACTTTTAAGTTTGGTTCGGGGGAGAGTAGTGGAGCTTCATTTGTGTGGCGGCACGACACGCGGCGTTTTAATAATGTTATTTTAAAATAAAAAGTAGGCAATGGTTTAGCACAAAAAATAAATGTGACAAAAAATAACATAAATATGAAATTGTAGAGCTGCTTGTTTCTTAAATGTTCTATAAAACAAATTTCGAAAAAGTTAATACCTTCCGAGACAATAATTGTACCCATTTAAATAGAACACCTTGTAATTTGTATACATACAAAAATAATACAATACGCTCAACTTTTTGTAATACTTAGTGTAGCTTGTGATGAACCTTGTGCCAAATTTTTGAACATTCTCGACGGGTATTCATATAAACCGTTTGACTGTAAAAGTTCCATTAAATTTCTCGGGTGTAACCCTACCTTCTCCAGACTTGTTTTTAAACAATTCAATACGTTTTTCTTTAGGAATATTTGAATATTAAACTATTTAGTTGTCTTCCATTTACATAAAAGATACGAATTATTTTTAATTAAAATCTGCCTCGTCCTTATTGAAATTCTAAATAGCAAATTAATTTATATTTTTTTATAAGAAAGAAAATTGCATGATTGTTAAGAATGGATGTTTAACTGACTGTCTTTTGTGCACAGATTAAATATACAGAGTATTGTTAAGACTTTAGCTGACTATTGCAGACTGCAGTAAAATAATAATAAAACATAATCGTTTATTATTAATAATTGTATAAGTGCGTAAATTTATACACAAATTACGGAAAACTAAAACGTCGCTGAAAATCACTTTTGTGAATATATTATATTTATACGTGTCGCAACGAAATCCATTGTTTTTTTTTTTTAGAAATATTACTTATTATATTGATCCATAACACCGAATTCCGACCGAATACCGCGCCGATTTTCACGGGCCACCGACTACGGGGCGCCCTAAAAACAAAATGTGCTCCTGGAGCCTTTGTTGTGCTATAACACCGACACTGCTTGGGCTATGAAATATATTTAGGTGATTCCTCGATTTATCATCGCGTGCACGAACATAAATGAAATCGACTACAAACAGTGGCACACCCATCAGCAGTACGGGCACTATTTCTTTTTTATAATTTTTTATTTTTAAGGTATTATTTATTTATACGAATTATTATGTGCCCCGCGATTGAGACGGACGCGAATGAGATACCGTTTCGCAATGTGACTTCGACTGAATTTTTTTTTTTTTATTTATCCTTGCAGCAGCGTGATGCACACAGATTCGTTGTTTAACAATAATAATAATAATAATAATAATAATATTATAATCTATTTGCCCTCGAGCCGGAGCGCACCGCGGCGGCCAACACCGTAGAAAATTACGCGCACAATAATTATCATATTATACAATAATTGTATGCGCAAAACGTAGGCACATATTGTACGGGTTTAGAGTTTAGAAAAAAAAAAAATGACTCATCGTATCCAGTCGTACAATTCCGTTTAAACAAAATACTTACTCGTAATATTATTACCACAATAATATACGGGAATATATTTCTTAGGATAAAATCTTCAGTAGAGAGGTATTTATATGCAAAACGTTTCAAATATAGGTAATATATTATATTTCACGAAAACATACGACACGACGTCGTCGTTCGTACATTATAACGTTTTCACACGAGTCATACGATACGGTTCATTTGAAATTATTCGTGTTTTTTTTTCAATTCTCACTATAAAGTGCGCGTTTTTTCAATTTTTTTTTTTTTTTTTTGAAGAATGACTATTTTGTTCAGATATTATTATTAATGTACTTTACGTATAATATTCTTAACTATATTTTTTTTATTTTTGCGGTACACGTGTTTAAACTGCGTATATTATACAATCAAACGCCTTGAACGCAAAAAAAAATTGTTCGTAAGCCGCTATTGCTTGTTTTCTTTTTTTTTTTTTATAACGTAAACGCATTATAATAATACGGCAAAATATCGTGTTCCTTGGTGAAAAATTTAAACAAACAGTAACTAAACGAAACGTTATCGGTCAAAACAACAGTATAGATTCTAACCACATATAGATTCTGGTTCTAAGTTCTTCAGTTTCGTCGGTTTGTTAGAAACTGAAGGAAATGATAATAATTATTGATTGTAGCTCGATTACTTACGGGTACGAGTGAAATTTGCCTGTTATAGGGTTGATGAAAGTTACTTCTTGAAATATCGTTAATTTTCAAGAACCGGCTCATATACAAAAATATGTAACTATATAATTGTCTATTTCATTAAAAATATCTCAGATAGGAAAGCATTGATTTTGAAGTACGTGCACTTAACCCACTTGTCACGTGGTACATAAAGTCCAAACCGTTATTTCGCGAGTAATTTGCAAGAATTTAGAAGTCTAATTGTGAAATTTGCAAGTTACACAGGTCGAAACAAGTTACATGTGGCGACATTGAACTTTGAAAGTTCAGAAGTTTGACGTTGGTGTAGAATTTATACATTGAATACATATAGGTATGAATTATATAGAATGAAGCGAACGCATGAGTCACCCGCACATATGCGAATGGCGTCACTGGCCGTCCCTACTGTGTTCGTTGGGGACCTTAACAACGGTGATAATATTAAACACCGATTATGCAGTTAAACGTGGAATAACTGAAGAATAAATAGAATACTGCTTACGGGTAGGCCGTTGTTAAAAGTAGGAAGTTAGAAAAGTAGGATGCAATGCTGGGTAATTTAATTTATACATTGTACAAAAACATTTTATTATAAATATAAATTGTTCAATTTAAAATACATTATTTAACAACGATATAAATATTTACAATGTATTAATCGTTTTTTTTTTTAACGAATTTTATCATATATTTTGGTATGAAATGCTGATAATAACAATTGAGTACATTACGCTCAAGTTTTTTTTTACAACTCAAAACAATTAAACCTAATCTAATCTAACCTCGGCTTATATTTTTGAGAATTTCAACGGTACTAAAATAATCTTATCCTCGTTAAACTACAAACAAAATTTTAAAGTTGAAAATTTAAACGACAGTTATAATTAATGAAAAAAATAAGACTGGAAAAGTCTAGAAATTATTTGTTACTAGGTAGTGATAATATAATCACAAGGTGATACTTCCAGGTCACTACGATTATTTTATCGTTCCTAAGAAAAATAAAAGAAGAATCAATAAACGACCCTCCCAATGTACATCAACTAGACGAAATTCACCAGACTAAAACCACCTTTAATGTTTTGAAAGTCAGAGAAAGGATTCAAGGTCGAAAACATGTTTACAGACAGGGGAGGTAAAACACGATTCATAGAGTAAAACTGTGTAATAAAACTCCTCGGTTCGGATCGGAAACGTAAAAAAACGCTGACAGCAGAAAATACGAAAATCGAATACTTACACGAAAACCTTGATGGTAATGGGGGGAGGTGGAAATAATATAATATTATATTTATACGAGTGCGGAAACATTTCGACGATTCGGGAAAGGAGAGAGGGGAAACTTTCAAAGTGTCGGTGGCGACGTAACGACGCAAAGCCGCGACACGACGCGCGAAATCGATACGCGCGGCGACGACACGTCTCTCTTGGGTCGTATACGCGTCTCTTATCAGAGCGTCTCGGACGTTTTGCAATAATATTTTTATTGTAGAATAATATCGTATTGTAATATCATGCGATCGGGACGGAGGTGAGGGTCACGAGCGAAAAACGAACGAGAAAAAAAAAATGTTATTTTACGTGATCGTTATTATATTATCATTGTGTGCCCGCGCGTGTATAATAATAATATCGTGTCGCCGTCCGGTCATGCGATCCATCGACAAATATAATATAGGTAAGCGCGCAAATATCGTATTTTTTTTTATTTTGTCCACCATGCGTGTGTGACCCAATTCCTGTGCCGTGCCGCCGCCGCTGTAATCATTGACCGTCCGGCATACCTATATGTACGACGATTTAAATAAACGATTAATATTATTACGTAGTTTCCATAACGATATTGTGATATGACATATTATGCCGTAGTTTCTAAAAAAAAAAAAAAAAGGGACGGGCATTTTTCGCACTTGGGTGCAGCCACTGTTGTGGGTGGAAAGTTTGGAAGGTAGGATATAGACGGGAATTCAATTTATAAACAACGTAATAATATGTAAGCAATGATAAACCATTGCTAACGAAAAAAACAATTCTGAGCGGAATTCACTGTTGCTTCGTCAACAATATATAATATGTCATGTTATGGTAAAACGATAGCAACAATATGCGTATCCATGACAACAATGATGGTTTTAAAAAAGATTAAAATAATAAAAACCTATTAATAACATAAAATAAATAAAAACGGTTGGCAATGGCAACCTTATTTATAATCTTGCAATCTTTTCTAACCTAAAAAACCATGTTTTTCTCATTATCTCGAATATTATTGCGAACTTCAAAAAATGACCTCTTTCAAGTACCGCCCAGAGAAAATTTCTTTTCAGAAAAGGTGCTTTATTTGATAATTGGAGTAAGCTTTCTGATAGAAAAAGTGTTCACATAAAATATAAAATAAACATCTTTGTAAAACAAATACATTCTTCGTTAAACTCAGAATCTAAAAAGGCTTATACCTCACTAGTTGTCCCAAGCCCGGCGTAGCTCGTGTCAATTTGGATTGTTATTATTTTACTAATATTCATTTGTGATTTTGGTCGAAATGAAGAATTGAATGAAAACAAATTGGTGAAAAGTGGCTAGTCCACCTTCGGCGGACTAATTGTGTTTTATTGTGAAATATTAATAGTGTAAATAATAGTAATAATAATAATTGTAATAGTTTTCTTTTCCGTAACAATCCTCGAATAAACAAAAATAAATAAATAAACAATTAGATATTAGTACCAAATATACCTAAAAAAAACCCCATATTTTATCCCCTTATGTGTACCAAATTTTAGCCCGATCCGTCCAGTGGTTTGGGCTAGACGATAATGAATCAGTCAGTAAGGACATGTTATTTTATATATAAATATAGATTCCTTGTTTTCCAGGTAACCCGGAAGTTAACAAATAATATACAAAACATTGCTAGTTTGCACAATAAACTGTTTTGATAAAAAATAATAGAAGAGAGTTCATATAAAGTGTTTGATTGGAACAAGATTTCTGGCAGAAAAGTTGTTCATGGACAGAAAAAAACACACACAATGAAATCAATACTTGCTAATTTAATTTCTTGCTTCGTTCAGAATCTAAATTATAGACAAATCGCGTGTAAACAGAGCCGCGAAACATAAACCCTCTCTATAATAGGGAAAAAATATACCCCGGTTAGGTTTTCTAAAAACTTAATAAATACATCATTCACCTTAGGAGCAAATAGTAAAGATTTGGAAAGGCTTGCAGCTATAATAATATATTAAGTGCTAACCTCCCCCTCTTCCACCAAGAGCTATTTATGCTGTTACAATATTTACAGATATATTGTAATATTACAGAATTTTCTCTGATACATTTATGTATAAAGTAATTGGTTTTTCAGGGGAAAAGCAAAGAGCTTATCACCAATTTTTAAATTTTTAAATCCATTTTTCTCGATTTATAATTATTTAAAACTGATGATATTTCAAGTATTCCGGTCACATTAATAATAATAATGCACTTTCATTTCAATTTAAACGCGCATCTGTACATCAAATATTCATTACGCATTGATGAATAGAATTTATAAATCGGATATACTATGATCTGACACATGTCAAGAACTCATATATTATTCAGAGAGACTTTTTTTTTTATAATTAAATATTATTTATTCGTAGTAACTATCTATAGTTAGAAACTACGTAAATAGTTTACCAGAAACACGAAAATGCTAGAGGATATAAAATAACTAACGATTAAAAATTATGTGCCCAAAACTATCTATAATATATACGGCTATAATAATTTATTAATGATAACACAATTATTACATAATACTATGTATTTTATCATTAGTTTAGTTTTGTTATCTTTTATCAAAAAACTCAACAAAGCAATGAAATAGAATTCTATTTTCATAGAATTTGAATTCTGAGTTCAGTTTCAATAGTCAAAAAACCAAGTCTTTGCACCTTTTATTTTATGCACAAGTCCATTTTCTTGAACCCCTGTAATAACGCCATTGTCTTTCTTCGTTTCTACTTAAAAAAAAAAAATAATAAAAGGAATTTGTTCCGGATTTATTGGTTTTACAATGATATGAATTTTTATGAACATTTTCTTTTTGTCTGTAAACAACTCTCTGAAAAGAAAATTTGCTCAAATGTATTAAGTGTAACCTCTTTTCTGAAAGGAAATATCATTTAATTGATTCATTAAACATTATATTTTTTGATTTTCAAAAGGGTTTTAAAATAATTGGTAAAACGCTAAATATATACGGTGCACTATTGCGTTACCAATTTCGTTGTTTTTAATTATTGAAAACTATATTTTCTACTAAAATATTGCTCTAATAGAAAAAATACAGAGATATTTTTCGTTGTATTTTATAAATGCCTATAAATGCCCTAAAAGAAAGTCGGATTTTTATTTAATTTTTTTTAAAATTTGTATAATAATTGAGCTAAATCGAATAAAAACGGGAGAGTTTATGAAAATAATAGTTTTATTGTTTTCAATTTTGTTTTTGTTTGTTGTAATTCAGTTAAAAATACTAGCAGAGACTTAAAATTTAAAAAAAAAAACTTATATTTGCTTTTTTTAGACGTGTTAAAATTCAAAAAAGGATATAAGCCATTTTTGAGATATTTATTAACATTTTAATTTTGCGAGTTTTTTACGTAATTTTTATTTGGTAGATCCTCTGTGGATAAAATTGTTTGATTAAATAGAAATTTGACAGGATATTCATTATAAGTCTTACCTAATGGTCAAAAAAAAAAATTGAATGTAATGTAGTATTTCTTTTTTAAAAGTAAACAGTTTTAGTATTAAATTTTGACGAAAAACGTAAATATTACGGCCTTTGGAAACATTATGTATAACCTAACTTTGCTCCAAATCGTTTTTCGTTAGCAATGGTTTAAAGTTGCTTACAGATATCAGTTAAATAATTGTATGTAACTTAACTTTCCAACTCCTCCCTTACAACAGTGACACACCCGTCCCCAATGTCCCCAGTTATTACCTAGTGTACAGTTCAAATTTATTGTCGATTTTTTTTTAGAAAAACAGAGACTATTACTTTATAACACTGTAGTGTATGGTTATATCTTCTTATCGCTACTTTTGATCATTTTTGGTGCTCCCTTTTGATAATTGATAAAATGATTATGGAATTTTAACATATTGTATTTAAAACAGCATGCAATTGTTAAATTGTTGACTTATAAACACTACGGTAGAATGCAGAAATAATAATATTGTGCACTTCACTACTCCGCAGTATCTAGTAAAAAATAAGTACTATTTTTTCTAAGTACTAATTTTCAAGTGAAATTTCAAATTTATTGTGTACGATAAATTGTATAGATACGGTAATAGAAATAAAACTAAAAATGTTTATACAGGATGGAATATAATTTGTATAGTGCTGCCGTGCTGTCCGAATTGTGATTTACACCATTCTCCCATACCCACAAAATGACAAACATTAAAAGTGGAATATTTCGTCAACAAGTAGACGGAAATTTGAAATGTCAACACAAACAATTTATTTTAACTAAAACTCCATTTATAGAATGGTATTTTTAATTATTTAAGTGGTTATTTGAAAATGAAAATTTATTAGATTGTGATTTTATCCCCAAACATAAAGTGTAGAAAAAAAAAAATGTAAAGTTAATGTTATATTATGAAATATTATATGATTCCAAAATGTTGTTACATTGGTCGAATTCTTCTGTCTTTACGAAGATAGAGAATATTGTATTTTTTTGTACATTTATAATTATATATATAATATACCTACTCATATCTTTTTTCTAACACATTAGACACTTTTAGTGACTATATCTGCACCAAAAGTGCTCAAACTGAGAAATTAGAGTTTTTTTTTAATATTTAGATTAAAATGATCGTATATCTGTTTGATTTCAATATGAACCTACATTATTTTTGTGAGAGGATAGTTTTGTGCATCTCTAAAAATCCCTCAAATTAAACCAAGGGGATTAACACTGTAGGCATATACACGATATAAGTATTAATGATGTGCCTTGAAGTGGTTTCAATCAATGGAACAATCTATATGCTCTTATTCCGTGTTTTCACAAGAAATTGCGGGTTTTAAGTATCCTTACAAACTTATTAAAGTATGAAATTTAGTTAAAATGTGTACAATAAATATAACTGTTGTCGACGCTTGCTCCCTTAGAATTTTTGACACATTAACCCCTGACCCAGTCGTCTATTTGAATGTTAGCAAAAATGTCAAGAATTTCATTACTTTTTTTATTCGATTTTTCACCGGAAGATAATAGGATAATTTTTTACTTAAAAGAGGGTAAAATAACATGAGTCAGAGAAAAGGGAGGAATAAAGGTGATTAATAGATACCAAATTAACAGTAATCACAAATAAATCAAATTCAGATACTAATTTAAATCAATTGTACAAATTAAAAAAAAAAATACTACTAATCACAAAGGCAATAATTCAGCTGGGAGGAAATTCGATTCTAGTGACGGAGTAAGATAGTGTGCTCTTCTGATCTTGCGTGTTTCGTGAAAAACTTAACGATTCTTAGTGAAATTGACTGTAAAATCAAATTTGGAACACTCTGTATATAATGCAATCCATTAAAATACATTACAGGTATATAGGTACGTATTATACAACTGTTTATAATATGGTACTGTAATTTTATGATTATCGCGTTGTTCGCGTACCGAATGCTATTTCTGACTACGTCGTAAACATATATAGGTACCTAGGTGCCTATTCGAGTTTTATATTGTATGACAACACAACGCGTTGCTATGGTACAAGGCCATTTATATTATACGAGTATAGTACTATTGATATTATAATACTATAACGCTATACTATAATATAACATGTAGTATGTACTATACTGTACTGTATACCGTACACATATTATTATTATTATTATTTTTTTTTTTTTTTTCTAAAAAACGAGAGATCTACCGATTGTTAGGTATCTACATAACGGGCGTGTGCGTATAATAGTATACAGGTCATGATTCATCATGATTCATCTAACAAAAGACCGAAAACAGATTTCCCTATTTTTAGTACGTTGTTTCCAGATCCCGGCGTAAAAAAAATGTTTTGTTTTTAAAGTCTCCCTAAACCAAGAGCGCACTCTACAGCTCTACAGCTATGGAACGTTTTCCCGAGTGTTCATGGACCAGATTTAAAGGTGTGGGAGGGGAATCCAAGTTGGAAATTTAAAAAACACTACTGTTTCTAGGCATTTCAGATATTCCAGAAACGCCAGTATTATCTAAATTAGAATCTGAGTAATATTTGAAGACTTAATAAAAATACACGTTTATAAGATGCAGAGACCGTGAATACCGGAGTAGCATTTTCTTAAAATAACCGAGAGATATTGCGTAAAAGAATAATTTTTCGAAAAAACACATTGTTGGATATTTCAAAAAAATTATCAAATCAAGTACCACGACGAAAGTAGTGAAAGTAGACGATAACTCTCTTTTATGGTAGGAGATGAAAAAATCGGATCATTTTTACTAACCGAAAAAGTATTTTCGAGAAAAAACAATTTATTAAAACTAAGAATAGCTTCTTCACTAAAATCAGAATCCAAAATATACTTTCAAAATACCGGTAACTTCTCTGATGGTAACTTGTGTCTCAGTTACCTAATCGAAATAGTTCTAAAGTACTTGTTCATATATTTGGACCATATCGATAGCATTTTTATTTGTTTCTACATGATGTATTTTCCCATGCATTGTGATTCGACGAGACATGTGCTAATTATTTCAGTAAATGATCCATTCTTTGTTCTTTAAATTCGTAAATAGGGCTGGAACCATTCAAAATTTATTCGTTATAGGTTTAGGCCATTAGTAATAATAATAATAATACTTTGGTAGTTCTGTAGCAGCACCTGCAGCGGCTGCAGGTTTGCTAACCGTGACGGCGCTCGATTCACTATTGCGAGGGGTGTGTATCTATGTAGACTAAGTATTCAATGAAAAAAAAACAATAATAAAACCATACCACGCGCGTATACTCCTCTATCCCTATAAGACTTCGCGGAAGCCAACAAAACGACAACTTCGGTTGTGAGAAAAAAAAAAAAAATAATAATAATAATAAAAATCACACATAACAAATCAACGTATCGGATATAGTGACGGCGAAATGAAACAAAAGCGTATTTTCGAATATTCTTTGCATTTCATCGGTCAGGTGGGGCCCAAAAGAAAAGAAAAGAAATATACACTAGGTACTGTTATCAGTGTTCGCGTATCTATTATTATTGTTTTTTTTAAATATTTTATTATGGTTGCGCTTTTTACGGTTTCAATAAAACATCGTTATAAGTCCAGTATACGCCACTATTGACGTATAATGACTACTGGTAGTAAAACGTAAACTTTATTTATGGTTTCATGCTAGTGTTAAAATATTAAGTAATATATTATAATATTATGATCTAAGTATAAGTTTAATACCTTTTAAGTAGAAAACAATCAACTTGAAATATTCATTCGAACAAATATAGTTAATGTTAAAAATAATAATATTATATAATAAATATATAATAAATGATAGAAATCCGGAATACGCATTTTGATATAATTAAATCTGGATTATCAACGCTTTCAGACGGATCATCCGTTTCGCGAAGACGAATTTAAGAAGTCAGAAATAAATCAAATATATGCTTTTCATACAGTTAGTATGACATATTCAAAATATTTAAATTGTGAAATATCGGTTTACGGTTATACTAGATTTTCAGCTATATTATTATTGGAATAGTGAAACGGAACAGCATAACACTCATCCAAAGTATTTAGTGCACCCTCAATACAAGGACTATACGAACTCTTCAATATACTTAACCTTATCGCGCTGTATAATGCGCATAGTATACTGAAATTGATTTTCCATCCGTCTGTACGCATGCATATCAAATATACTCGGGCATTAATAGTGAAATCGTGCCAAAATTGGTTTAGTACCGGAATGTACACATAATGTTCTATACATACATAAGTTGTTTGACACAGGAAAATATATATCGTTTACTGTAGTAGTATATTAATAGATAATAAAAATCACCAGTTTGTTATCGTATGATATGCTGTATAATACACATTAAATTAATCATCGATTTTCCCGAAATTGATCGTGTTGTTATTTTTTATCGTATGGATAAATTATTGCAATATTATGCATAGGTACGCGCAGTGGATTATTATGTCGGTGTGGTATTTCGAATGAGAGTTTTTGTTTTTTTCAACGTTTTTATAGTTATTTTTATCGCTAGTCCTCATTCAACCGAAATTTCGTTTTGAAACTATTGAAACGGTAGTCCGGTGTCAGTCCAATATAGGAAGGGTATGCGTGCCAAGTTCCTTGGAGTTGAACCTTCGTAACTGTATTATTAAAGTACACGGAAACAAAGAACAATATTGCAGATAGGAGAAATATCGATTTATAAATTCAGACCGAAGCTCAGGCTTAGAGTTATTACTATGCTTTGTTTACTGTCTGTAGACAATAATTTTCGAACAAAAAGCATATTATTGTGCCAACCATCAACTACGGAGCAAACGAATATTTAGTATTTGGATTTTGATTTTTCTTGTAGTTTTATTCAGAATTGGGCGAAACCGTAAAAACGGGAATATTTATGCATCAAAATATTGATTTTTTTTTTTTTTTTTGTATTTTAAGCGTATTAGGTTAAATATGAGCTTACTAAATGATTTGTTTTTTTTCCTTGCCTATAAACAACCTTCCAAAATTCTTACTTTAATTTTCTAATGTAACATCTTTTCCAAGCACAAATTGTATCTAATTAATACATTTAGGAGGTTATTTTTCGATTTTCCTGGTGATTATTCGAAAATTTGGTACAAGATGATAACACGGATACAAATTTAATACACAAGCCGTTCTTACGGTTGTGACGTGCCGATTTAATCGACACGGAATAATTAACTGTGTTGAATTAAGAACACCGATTTAAATTACGATTTTATATAATTCAATGAAATATAACTAAACATTACAATTATGTCTTTATATTTTCAACAAACACATACGTATTTCAATGTATTCAGAATAATACGGGTGATGTTACGACCGGCGTGAAGGCGCCTAATCAGAACTATGTAAAAGCGTCTACGCATCCTATATACGTCTGCCTGGGCCCTATTCCAGGTCCCTTTTTTGTATGGCTTCTTCTATGGGTAGCGTACGTGATCGATCTACCCTGTACCTTTACCGTTTCCCAAACGTATCTGGGTTAATTAGGCGTCCGATATCTATTAGATTACAAATTAACTCGAGCTGCCGTCCGCATGTGTGTCTACTTAATGATATTACGCGTACACTATCATAACCATTATTGTTATTGCATACGCGATAGTTTTGGCTAGTTTAAATAAATATTTAGAGAAAATAAATAACAGTTATCAATTTAAAATAAGATAAATAAAATAAAGAAGTCATGTATGAGTAATGAAGAATCGATACAAGACAAAAAAACGCGTAACTACATTTTAAGTATAGATTGTAATTAAGACAAATTCATTAAATATTTTTACTATAAACGCAATTATTAATTTTTCATTCAAGCGATTGCTTCTGATTCTACTTTATGTATTTTTTCATTGCCTCCCTCAAATTTGGTTCTAGGATATGTGTCTACAATGTGGAGGGCTATCTATGCCTCATCGAACTCAAAATACGGTGATTCTGACATACTCCATTTGTATAAGTTTTAACCACATTTAACTTGCTCCATGTTTCGTTAAGTGAGTCTTGATTTTCCATATGGGGTAATAACACTATCAGTATCTGCCTGACATACCAAAGGCCACTGGAGCAGTTTTTGTTTTTTTTTTAATTTGACCTCATAGATGGAAAAACGCCATGAAATTCGGCATATAGGTATAAATAATAATATTACCTAAAAGTAACGCATTTGGCTCTAACGCGAGTAGGTATATTATAATAAAATATTATACTGTGTTCACAAAAGCGATCTTTAGCGACATTTCAATTTTCAGTAATCATTGTATACAAGTTTAATCGCTCGCATTAATGAAAATAAATGATTACATTTTGTTATTTTTTTACTGCAGTCTGCAATAGTCAGCGAAGGTTTAAACGATACTATATGTACAATGTGTATTGTATATATATCGAATGTATGCACAAAAAACTGCTAGTAGGTAGTTAAAATACGATATTTTGTGATTCTTGGGGCCTAGCCGAAGAACACTCGGATGCTTAAACAATTAGAGGCCCGCATTCGCGGCCAACGGCCATTGATAGACCGACACTGAACTTACTATGATAATGATGGTTTACAATTATAATGAAATGAAGTGTATGTGTATAAATATTATGTACCGCGTAGAACACAGTGATATAAAAATATCGACATTCCAAAATAGCGTTTTTTTTTTTTTTTTCTACGAGCGTTTGAATAGTCCACATTTAAATCACGCATTTTTTAATCGTACAACCTTGGCAATTTGTGTACTGCTCATGCAATTTCCATTAACGTGAACACGATTTTTCTGGCTCCGACAGAAATTCCTTTCATTTTTTTTTTTCATTTCCAGTAAGATGTTCGCGTTTTCCCGGTTACGCGTTTTAAATAATAAAAATCTTATTATTTTTACGTTCCCGTTGTGCGCGCATACCATAATAATGATCCGTCGAAATAAGGTTTTCTTTTATATTTGTATGCGTCTTCCAATGTGATTATAAATATCGTTTGGAATTTTAGTCATTTTACGGCATATAATATAGTTAGCCAAATAACGTAATATTGTTAATTTTTTTTTTTCATCCCCGAATATAATGTATTTTTGAGTTTTACGTCCATTAAAAAGATTATATTAAGATATGCTTTCATATTTTATAACAAATGTACCGTGGAGAATAATATTATGCCACATCAACGAAATAATGTATAATAAATATTTAAGTTCGGATATTGTAAAAGGCTATATAAAATATTTTTTTTAAAAAAAGCACTTAAAGCAACAATCAAAAAAAAAAAAAAAACCAAGAAATTCTAAACAACAGCACAAGAAATCCTAAAACAAGGCACAAAAAATTATTAAAAATGACTGAATAATTTGAGAATGTGTACATCCTACTATAATAATATTTAGTTTTAAGTTGCTTTAATAGGCTTTCCATATTTTCATTAATAATATTTGTTTAATGTTGTACCAATTTTCCTACTTTTCCTACGTTTTTCCCGGTTTTTCACATTTGCCTGGAAAACTCTGCGGAAAATCAAAAAATTACCTTCCCAGTAAAATGTCTTTTTAAAAACATTTTTATCATTATAAATTAAAGTAATATTGCTGGTAGAAAAATTATCTACAAGAAAAAAGAAGTTAAATTTAAACTAGTACCTACATTTCTTATAATTTCCCGTTTTTCCACCATTTTTTTTTTCCGGTTTTTCAAATGTTTTGAGTAAACTCCTGAGAAAATCGAAAAATTACCTTTTTAAAATACCTTTCCACACAGATTTCTTTTCAGAAAAAGTGCAAAACTTAAAAATCGGAGCAAGTCTTCTGATAAAAAATTTGCACACAGATAAAAAAAAATTAATTATTATTGTAAAACCAAAAGCTTCTTCGTTCAACTCAGAATCTAAAATAAGGATTTTAAAATTTTAAATATTTCACTAAATATCATACCATAGGCCAAGCCAAAACCTTAAACTAATTTTTAAAGTTGACGTTTTTTTCGGTTATATCTTTTTATATATTTTTATTAGTAAATAATTGATCAAAGAAATATTATACTTTTTGTGCGATGTTTTCAACGTTATTTATTATTTGATTTATAATTTTACCAAGAATATTTTTTACTAATTATACACATATGAAAAATAAAAATCATGTTAATCTTTTAAACAAAGCACCAACGTCATTAATAGTGTAATAATAATAAAATTGATTATAGTTTGTAGAATGTAGACTTTAGCTTAAATTATTGACAATAGAAGATGTAGACAAAAATATTTTATAAATCTATGGTCTTAAATTCCCCGTCGTGGTTATGATAGGACAGTGGTTCCCAACCTTAGATTAGACTATAAGTGTTTAGGCGAAATTTTTTTTTTTTTTTTCAGTGTGCCGTACACGTACATTTTACAAAACAACTATATAATATTAAACATTACACTAACTAAAATTAATTTATTGTTTTAAATTTTACTGATTGTAAAATGACATAATAATTTTAATACCGAAATTATCGTCATTTCATCATCACGCTATATCCCCCCTCCCTCCGTGCAGTATCTAAATTCTCCCCCGTGGGGAATTCCCCCCTAGTTGGGAACCACTATTATAGGACGTAGTTACTATAGTTGGTGATTACCAAAGGACGACTAAAAGGGTAGATTTGTATATTGTTTAGGTAATAGATGTTCGTGATTGTGTATTTGCGTCGACTGTATAGGCAATAGCGGTATCGCAAATTATTGGATACCACGTTATTAAATATTATTATTATTATTATTATTATATTGGGCGATATGACTGTGATAATTATCGCAATGTGCAGTATTGCACCGACTGGCAACAATGGTCCACGTTTGAGGTTACGTTTATAAAATATTACAATAATAGTAATAAACAATATGATATATTCGTTTTTTTTTTTTTTTTTTTTTATAATTATTATCGTATTATTTAATATCAAAATAATTATGAATCGCTAAACAAACAATGTTCAAAACAAGATTTTAGGTTTTACCATTAGTTTCCAACGAATAACATAAAGACGCACACGCGTCGAGGTTAATACCCGGTATTAATCGTAACCGTAACCACAACATCAGTTTCATATATTTAAAATTAATGATTTAACCCGAAACCTCAATAAATTTAATTTTTTTTGAAAAACCAAAACGAAACCAAAAATCGCTGGTATAAAATTATAATATACTGAAAGCAACGACGAATCATCGTAATCCAAAAATGATTCTAAGTGTAGCTTGCAGGGACTGATAAGGTTTCTTTTTCCATTGTATAACTATGGAAATAAATCGAAAAGCAACCCAAATCAAAATATTGTGTCGACATTTTATTGTGAATTTTTGTTCAACTTGTTTAGAAAAATACAAACCTATTGGGTTTGACTAGAAAATTATTTCTACTCTTACCGCCGGGCGAATAATTCGTATATTTTAAAGCTACGAAATGAATAATTTGGAGAATTTTTACTAAACGAAATGTGTTTTCCAAGAAAAAAAAAACACATCTTAATAAAACAAATAGCTTCTTCGTTATACTCGAAATCTAAAACGAATAAAGAATACCAGCACAATTACAGCTCTGTAAATTACGTGTGTTGTGAACGTATCTAACGAAAATGTTTAGCGGGTCGCAATAGATTATACTACAAACACTGTTGAATATAATGTTTTCTTTTTCCTGTAGAGCAATAAATATCAGTACATGAATTTATAATATTGGACCACGGGCTGCAATATTGAAAAATTCAGTTTTTTAAATGACTTTTGGCTCGTGAAAATTTAATTTTTATTTTGTTCTAAAAGTGTTGCATCGCTGAAGTGGCTCCATGGTATTTTTCGTTTCGCATATTCGCATAAGGTACATATTATAAATTTTTTTTTTTACTTGACGTATTTACGAGTTTTAAACTTGGGGGAGTGAAATAATCCTATGCAATTTTGTGCATTGTTATTTCAAGGATTCAATATATCCACCTACTTCGGGTCTGACGAAATTCCACCAATGTGTTCTATGCCGTTATACAATTATTACCGTTTAACTCCGTTACAATTGACCGCCGACCATGTAGGTAAAGGCACGCCTAACGAACAAAATATACGTGCTTAAAATATTATATTATAAACGGGTTTCGCGTTTTCTATTAGTTTCGAAATGCGACAATAAATTATGTTTATCACACGATTACGCGTCATCAAAGTCGCGAAAATCACCGCGCGGGCTTTATTGAGCGTCCGGTTATACCGCGTTACCGGGTTACCAGGTAACGGTTAGTATATGCCCGGTCGACAAGCAATCGGAAGTTAAATCAATACAATCTCTGATTGGTTTCGCGGTGTTTACGTTGCGTTCGGTACAAAATGTACGGGTATACTAACGAACTGCTGCACGTCGTAGCGCGGGAAATTCAATCGGAACACGGGTTTTACACTTGATCATTCGTGGCGCGGGCCAGGGTTTATTTTTAAACAATATATGTATACATATACATAAATAAGTTGGTACACGACTCCCTAACTATACGTCAAACACACCGTGACTCGATAAAAATAATGCGTTTATGATGGTACCTACACGTAAACTCTCCCTAGTTTTGTTTTCGTTTTAAAATAGTACCTCGTACGAATATTTTGTAATATTTACTATGGGTATTAGTGTTCCCCGTAGTACAATTATTATTTTTATGATATTATGATACCAGTGATTGTTTTTTTTTTTTTTTTAGTCAATTTCGTATTGTTCGGCTACAGAAAGAACAAATTAATAGCGTTTGGTGTTTTGTATATTGTCGCTATTATACAGTATACACGCTTCTCATGTACAACGAATATAAAAAGTAAAAATTAAAAATACCACTGATATAGAGGGGAAGTCGGGAAGGTAAAATATAACAATATGGTTAAAATGATTTAGTTTATTAAAATATTGATTGCTACGATAAATCATTGTAAAGGAAAAACGACTCTGAACGGAGTCAGTTAAAACATTTTTTTGATCATTTATATTTAAGTATAATTTATTATTTATTACTACGCAACAAATTACGATTATTCCCTTTTGTGTTTCTAAAGAATTTTAACATACATTTGTACTTAAAACGCTGATAAAAATAAACTACAAACTTTGTATTCACTATAAACCAAAAAAAAAAAAAAAAAAATATTAAAAATGCTAAATATCAAACTAAAAACAACTAGAAAAATTTCGGAGAATTATTATACTACGTCTAGAAGTTCTAATATTCGATACAATTTCTAATTATTACAAGAAATACGTAAGCGATATGGGTTTTTCTTTTGTATTATACAACAATGTTTTAAAATTTAAATTAACAAAAAACATTTTTAGTTAATTGCCCCATCCTCCTTGTATTTTAATGGTTTTTCTCCATTATACGAAGAAAATTACTATAGAAAAATCAAAATCAAAATAAAATAAATTATTTTTTACGTTCACCAACTAAACACAATTTGTGTTACCAAAAACTATCACGATCGAAAAACTGTTAACAGACTAGCTCAAAAATCTTCAAAATATTATTAAGATTTACTTCATCTAGAAAGGGCTCGCATAGAAATATTTTGTGAAAATGTCAAGTTTATACGATTATATTTTACTTAAAGACGACAGAAAAATCAAACTAAGAATAACAAGACCGCTATTGCCATAAATTTTCTCCTTTTTCTATGTATTTCCCAATTATAAAGAGAACTACACGCTAAAACGCTCCCTCAATGCATCAAATAGACAGAATTTTGTGAAAAAAAGCAAATTCATAATCTTCGTATATTGTCACCAATTCGTATTACATTTTTTTTAAAAAAATTCAAATTCAGGTTATCAATTTAAATTTCGTTTTGGTTAAAAAAAAATAATAATTATAAACGCTATTTTCCGTCTGTTGCTACTGATTTTCAGCTTTACGCAATTCAATAATAAGTACTAATGAACCGTCAATTATTTTTAAATGCAAAACCACGGACTTTTAAAACAATTATAATTATTTAAAGCCATATGATGAGAGAATGAAAATACGTCTACAACAATCGCAGGTTTATACTTATGTAATACGCGTGTGCGACGATTGTTTAGGCGCGTTTAAAAGTTTCGACAAATCTGGCCATGGCCCGGGCCTACCGAGAAATCAGCTTTGACGGGAAGTTGAAATAATGTCAATAATATAAAAATATGTCAATAGTAAAAAATTAAATTAATACAATTTCCATCAGCGTGCAGCGCTGACGCATCGAGTTTTTCGGATTCAGTCCTATAGACATCTTATCATTGTTTGATTGGCAACTAAAATATTATAATATCGTAAATCAAATCGTGATCGTACGCAACTCACTGAATCTGAATTCATTCGAAATTTTAACGATTCTAAAGCCATTCTGTTATAGATATCAGAAAACTATAAACTTCCTATCAGTGATGGACAAATCTTAATCTCTTTAATGATTAAATATTGCGATTACAATTTGTAGTTTTAAATCATATTAATACGAACTAATGTGATAAATAGTCGCAATAAAATTTGTTTAAATATGTCAAGTAATAATTAAATCATAGTATTGATTATGAATACTAAATATCTACTTTAATTTGTAATCATGATTAATGATAAATGATAGGTATTTATGAATAACAGCCTTATGTTGAAATAGACATTATTTCGCTATTCGAGCCCGCTATTCGTAGGTTTTCTAGTAGTAAAAATTAGTAAAAATGTCTATGTTCCCAAAAAAAGAAATGCCTGTTACCTGAAGACGTCCGTTTGAGAAGGTGCTACTGTAATACCTGTAGATATTTTATTCCGTTATACTTCTTAAAGTTATTTGTATGTATATAATTTATTAATGTACGTGCATATAGGGCTGTTCTAAGAGAAAAGTAAACGGGAAACTGTCGTAAGGTGTTGGAGGCGCCATAAATATATGGGTCACCAAATTTCATATGGATATCAAATTTAGACAATAAACATATTATGATGATTTCCCTAGAGCGCCAATGACAGTTGACGCAGTACTGCGTGTACATAGTTGTAGTTGTGTGATAAACTCGGTGATAATGATTAACGCTATTACAGATTACTTTGAAAAATGATTAAACGATTAAAGAACTTAACTAATGAAATTTAACTGAAAATGATTGATGTTTTTTTTTTATAAATAAACTTAATTAGTATTATAAAATAATAAAAAAAAAAAAAATGGTAATGGGGCGGATACAATTTTATGCTACTTGAACCACCGAATTTCATATCTCTTAAGCACCCTCTGCTCGTACGTTATCTGTTCTGTATTTTTGATATGTTTTATCAAATATATTTTGACAGTTTAAAACGTATCAGCTGTTACTTTATTTTTAACAAGAGTTTTCCAAAAATATTTAATGTAGAATCGAAAAAACCTGCGAGACTCCCACGATCAGCGTCTACTGGGACTGACTTCAATGGTCAATTCCGATGAAATTTGTGTTGGCCAATTCTGTGAACCGGTTTCAGACACGCCCGTGGCGAATTTTTACGCTTAAGGTCATTTTCTATCGTAACAGTGCGTACCTCCGGAATTGATAAAATCAGCTTATTATCAATAATATTAATAAAACAAAATATTCCAGAAAACGATTTGTTCTATAATTATTTTGTGTCGCACTCGCGATTGCACCGTAAATCGCTAAAACGATAGTGCCGCTTGCACCGAAACCTGTGTTGTGTTGGTAAAATTTCCGTTGATCGTCCTGTAAAACCGATATACGCGCTGTCAAGAAACGCCGACTAGATATCATTATTATAATACCGTGTACAATTTTATTACACACTTGTACCATAATAAATAGTACGCGGTTCCGGCGATTTTCGTCGGCAAATAAAGACCGAAAATCAATAATCGCTTGCGTTCTACGCTTTTCGAGTGGTATTCTATCGTTATACTATTATCGCGTATGGTGTATCTATATTATGATTATATTATATTGCAATAGTGCGTTTTTATAGAGAGAGAGAGAGAGAGAGAGAGAGCTCGGATAATAATAGTATGGCAGGGTTTGTGTATTTTTATTGCACTCGGTGTCGTTCAAATAACGGACAGAACGTTATGACGTTCTATAAGCACGCGGAACGACGATATCATAACAATATACAGGGTGGGTTTTCCATTGCGATCGGGTGGTTGTTTATAAGAGCTTTCTCAAAATACTATGTTTTAAACGTGTTTATCTTACGTCACATAAACGTGGTAAAACAGTGATTTTACGTTATTAATAATTACTAATTATTATCATTACGAAATAGATTTTACTGTGGTTATTATAATTTGTTGCGGATAACTGACATAAATATGTTATACATACGTATGTACTGGAATATGGTCGTTTAACGGTTTAAACACGTTCAACGGGGCCTAAAATAGTATGTTTCAGTGTAGGTACAAAGCGTGCAGCTCGAAATTCTAGTGTGTTGTTAAAAAAAAAAAAAAAAATGTCTTCGCTATTTTGGAATGGTGCCAAAAATGTAAACACGTCTCCGACAACCCCCTCCCAGGCCACTCATTTACAAATCGAAAACTAATGGAGAATACATGATTATTAAATGTTTAGGGAATCGATGGAAATAAACTTCATAAATTGTCTATTTTTAGACGATAACGCTAATTTTAACGGGTGGAAGATCATATTATTGTTAACCGTAATCTATAATATAATGACTAGAGGGAGGGTGGCGGGGCGAACCAAAATCGATTTTACTCGAAATCTTCGTGGATTATCGCTAGATCGTTGTGGGAAAAAAATAAAAATCGCCCCGTGATATTACTGCGACGTTCGGCCACAGTTACACAGACCGAGTTAACAAAATCTAAAAAAACAAAAAAAAAAAAAAAAAAAAAAACTTGATAGTAATATTATTGTTAGGCGTATTGTTTTGGACGCGAAACGAAAATTGTCGTTTTACAAAACTTGTGTACGGTGTTCCGTTGTTCGTCACATTTACATTGTGTACGTCCCAAAAGGGGCGCGAGGAAATAATATTGTTATACGCCGGAAGGTAGGCAATTATCGTTCACATTATTTAATTATTTTGCGTTTTATTCAAACCATAAAAAAAAAAAACAAACAAAAACACGCGGACCGCACAAACGGTTTTCGCATAATGTACCTACCATACACACTACAATATTTTACGAACGGCGAATAGGAAATACAACAATAATATTATTATTATGTTTTTTTCGATTCTTCGCGCTCGCCCGATCGGAGAGACGGCGCGCGATTATTATAAAATCGCGAATAATACGAACATAAATCATACGATCATTACAATTAATATACGTACACGTGCAGTTACCATTCGTTATTTATCGTTGCGACAATATCGGGCGCGTTAGGTTTAACGGGTGCATAAAAAAAGGTCGGGGCAGTCGAGACGCACAGGCGCTGCACGATAAGATAATAATTTATCCGGAAAGTGACAAAAACGTTAACGCGCCGCGAACGTTTAATAATATTATTATAATTATTGTGTTTCAATCGAGACGTGAAAACTTTTCGGCGGAATTAACTACAGCGTGTATTGTGTAATTGTGTTTTGGGGAGAAATCGTTATTTAAAAAAAAAAAATCGATTCCCTGTGATGGTCGCGGCGTTCGCTTTGTCCGGTTGTCAACCGTCTGATTTATGGTGGAAATAATTAACGGATAAAAAGTTATATAAATTCGGAAAAAAAAAAAAAAACGCGTACAATAATTGGACTGTGCGTGAGATAGCTATCGTTTAATTACGCTAATTGTTTGAAAAATATATAAACGTACAAAATAAACGCGCTGCGAAAACGTGCTGGCAAATTATTGTGTCATACACAAAAATATCGTCACGGCGAATTACGGCGAGCGAATTGTCTGCACAGTACTTCGCTATTACTTATTATACTTAAACGGCGGCCATTTTGATTTTCCGCATTACGTGACCTTTGTGAAGTTATAGCGATACGGATCGCGCGAGCGCAAAACGCGTTCAAACTCTTTATCAGTTGTCGATCGTCGCAGTTACGCCGCAGGATTAATCATTATTAACGAAATACGATTCTGAGCGTAACTTTTACGATTTAAAACTTATATAAAAAAATTATTTTTACCGCTTAGCACAGCTAATCAATGAACCTCCTTAGTAATTCCCAAAACAATTTTGTACGTATAAAACCAAACAAAACTGAACCAAACCGTGAACATATCAAAAATTTCCAGAACGTTTTGAAAATGTTTTGTACCAAGTCTAGAAAATACTAACATATATATGTATTTGAAAGTTTCAGGGGTGTACGATTATTTTTGATCACAAGAAATCACAAGACAAAAAAAAAAATCTAAAGTTGCCTAAAATTTGGGCAAACCAGGGGGAGGGCGACGAGTCATTAGCGAACGCCAGAAATGGACTAGTTTACAAGACGCGAATCAATAAAGGTGAACCGCCCTGGTCAAATCGTGTAGATTCATCAGGTTCGCGTCGTGTAACCAAAGTTTTACACCTTTGCGTTTAGAATTGTTGTAATAGATAAAACGCGTTCAAAATACAACATAAATGTCTGCGTCTGATTCACTGCGGAAACGTTTATACCGAATTGATATCAAAACACGATTTCGGCCTTTGATCGATGGTTTTCGCGACGTCTTCCTCGCGAATTGAGTCCCACAGTTGCGTGCCTGTGTAGAACACAGTTTGAATATTATCGTCTGACGCACATGAAACGAATTTCGCGCTCGGAAAGTAACAGTCAATGCGGATGCCCGGGGAAAAATGAAATTTGCATTTAAATCCGCGTCCTGTCGTGTCCCGGCCACTATAATACGGGATCTTATTATTAATACAATAATGTTACCTGCGTACATTATATTATTCACCGAATAACATTATTATTACTATTATTATTATCGTCTCTACAGTTTATTGGAGAAGGGCCGTGGTTAATTCAATAATAATTACGCGCCTTCGGAATAAATTTCTTACACGGTGTTGCAGCGCATAATATTATAGGTAACCCTCGAGGGGGTAATAACGTACCCCGGCGGGTACGGATGGATATGAGTATACTGTACGCGTAGAGTTTGACCTGTTGGAGTGTTTTCGACCTTAGCTAGAAACATCACGACTCGACGGTATTACTTACAGTGTTATTATAAAATCCTATAATAGCATTGTAATAAGGGGCTTTTATTTTTTTATTTTTGTCACAATCTAGCGATTTTCTTGGGTAACAATTTTAATTAAATTCGATTTTTGATTTTGCGCGATCGTTGTGGAATCGTGTCTAAGTTTTTATACTCTAACACTGTTTTCAAATGTCACACCACCGGTTTCGACACGCATTCGTCACAAACACACGTGTCCAACAATTTTGATTTATGTTATTTGTGCTAATGGTCTCCGGAATAAAGTTTGTCAATAGAATCATTGTAAATAATAATTATATAACGACTCATAAAATACCCCCCGCAATCAATGTTATTTTACTCGAAATCTTCGTGGATAATTTTCGGATCATGATAAAAAAAAAAAATCACAAGTACCGTATACGGGTATACACGTTAACATTATGCGCAAATTTTACTCCGAATCCCGAATACCCGTGAAAAAGCGAAATACGTGCGTATTATTATAAAATGCCTTTATCGCCGGGGGAGGGTACGTCATTATAATATTCTAGTACGTCGTTGTATTTTTATCGGTGGTCAATCAAATTTAATAGGATTATACCTGTTATAATAATATCGGATCTCGGTGTATAATACAATGTATTATTCTGGCATGTAAACGATACGGGGTGGAGGAAAATTTGCCCTATCGCTGAAAACGTTTACCGCAATACCCGTTTGTTATTTTCCTATACAGAACCGTTGAAATACCCTTTCGATATACGCTACACTAAATTATGACCTTATCCCGACGGGTATGTATACGGTGTATAGCTGATATTATTTTAGTCACATGCAAACTCCTACACGATTAACCTTTTTACTGGTTTTAAAAAGGTAGTGCAATTTCCTGCATGGGCCTTTTTTACCTGCCAAAAAAAGATTTAAGTTTGGGATAAGTATCGCGTATTCTGTGTTTCACGCTACGAGTAAATATAGTTGTTACCATGTTTTTTGAGACAATATATTTTAAATTGATAATTGTCCATTAGATTTTAAAAATATTGTATTAATTTATCAAAACTTACTAGACCGATATTGTTTAAAATTATTCAAAATTTAAAAAATTAATATTTAGATAAAGAGTTGAAGATAATGTAGTTTTTTTTTTTTTAATATACATTTAATGATTTTAAGATCAAACTTTGATGAGAATTGTTAAACATCACGGACTTTTATACAGCCTGTTTAAACGAATTTCGCTCAGAATCTTTTTTCGTTAGCAGTGGTTTATCGTTACTTATAATCAAATCGCCTAAATAATATTTAAATAAATATAACAAAAAGATAACTATTTTCTATTATTACTCATCCGTCTAGTCACGGTGTATAACGGTAGCATCAGATGTGAAAAAAAAAGTCAATCGACCCAGATGATAAACGAATCCGACGACGACGATGGCGGTCCCTGGGAATCGGATTAATAACACTGCAGCTGCTGCGTTATCCGTATAAACAAACGCGCGGGATAATTTCGCGCTTATCAATTATCGGATGTTTATTAATAACGATCGAGTGTTTGACCAGAACTTAAATAACTGTACGCGTTTGTTTACAGACGTTGCGTTACGGACACGATAAACACAATAATAAATAGTGCTGCGCTTTAAAGCCTGTATCACATTAGCTCGCAAAACACGCTCGGTAAATTCGGATTTTCTCCGCATAAATAATATACGCTAATAACGTCCACGTTCTCCACGTACCTATGCTTGCAGTGACATCGAATAAACGCGCGTTATTCTACTTAATATTGAAACACATTTGTAAAATAATTCCAGTTTTAAATTTAAGTATTTTTTTCTAGTCTGCCCCACCTCCCCTTGTCAGTCCGAATTGGAGATTACGAGAACAAGGTGTTAAGAGACTATTTATTACGTGGACCCGCGTTTGGTAGGGAATAAATTGCTGGCTAAGAAAAAAAAAAAAAATTGGAGACATAAGAGAAATGATGAAAGCACTCTTCATAACAATAGCTATACGCGAAAAGACAAAGACTGGTTGGTGGTTTTGACACACAAAACGAAGTCGGGTTACGAACAAAAGCAGGACAGTAATTTTATGGCAACTGGAAAGGAGGAGACCGGAGAAAGGTTGAAGAATCGCCGAATGAATGTAATACGGCAAGACATTAAGAGGTCGAAAGTAACACGGACTGGGAGGTAAGATTTACGACCGAGGTAATCGGAGGACACTGACGGTGATGGCTAAAAATCTTACGGATTATGAAGCCATATAATGATGATAACATTGGTGTAATGCTAATGGTGCGCGGATTTGTGTGTAAAAACATATTTTTATTGAATGCACGTGCATTGCAAGAATAAAGAGAAAATATGTCAACGAATCGAAAATAATATTAATTTAAAGAAAAACTTGTTTAACATAATATTAATACTATGCTAATTACATTTTTAAAATACATACGCTTATACATAAACTAAATATGTCCCAAACATATACTTAAAAAGACTGTTTTTCCTTGAATTCAAAAATATTATACATAAAAGTTTAATTATATTTTTTGTAACAGAATATTTAAAAAGAGGAATTTTTCACGTACCTACTCAAATTGTATGTAATGCCATTTTAAAAACGATTTTATAAAAACAAAACAATTGTTAATGATTGTTAATTTATATTTTAAGTTGAAATTAAAACTCATAAAATGTAATTTGATTATAACAGTTTTAATTTTAAATTAGCCAGACTTAATCCAACTATATTTTGAATAATTTCGTCTTCTACTTAATCTATCGTGGCGTTTACAATAAAAAAATAATGCTAATATACGATAGTTAATATAGATTAGTATTTGGAGGTATTTTGTTTTATTTTTAAACAAAGGTATCGAAAATCGATTATTGGTATCGAGTATCGAATTTCAAATGTTTGATATCTCTTATGTTAAATATTATGCATACACTCATTGAAGTATTGAAGTTGGCCGTTTTTAATAGCCGAATGATAGAAATTCGGTTACCGGTTTTTTTATCGAACCTAAACCTCGATGTCCCGTCTGCAGCGAGGTCCCGAAATTCATTTTTAATTCCAAGACTGTTTTGATGAAGACACTCGGGGTGAAAATATTGCTGAATAATGTTATGTTAAATTTAACAATAATACATTGCTCGTCCCGGTCGACAGGACATAACAATAACACTTGCGCGTATTCTATTTTTTATTTTTTTTTCTCGGTCGGTCCTTTGTATGCGGAAATAGAGACTATTCGCCACCGCCTGTTCAAAAGGTCTGTAGAATTTTCGCAGGATGAAATAATATAATATTGTACCGAAATACCATAATTATATCGAGGTGCGTAAATAAATGTAGATTCTTTGTCTCAACACTCGCGTGGTACTTTTGCTCACCGATAGAGAACGGCACTATAGCGCGGCCGCTGTCATGCAGTCCCTGTAATTTATTACACAATTGTCAAGTCATGTTTCAGTCATCGGTTATCATATTATTGTCAATGCAGTACTTATATTACAATGTATATTATTACGAATTGGTTTTATTCGATTGTCTGTGAAATTGGGGAGAGTTGATCATAAATAAAAACCGAAAGCGAATAATGACGCGGATAGCGTGTACATAACTATCGCGCGAGCGTGTGAAAAACCCATCTGCGGGGAACGGACAGTCTAAAGTTGCGAACGAGGAGGTGCGAATAAGTATTATCGCTATTGTTAATAATATGATCGTTTTTATCGTCCAATAACAAACGGCGCCGTTTTCGAAATTCACACGTTAACGCGATAATAATAATAACGCGGCGTTATCGTAAATTAATAAAGTTTTCCTTCGAACCTCGGCGAAAAATGTTTTGAAAAAAATTATTATTATCGTTTCGTATAGCTATAATTTATTTATTAATTCGCAACAATGGAGTTGGGAAAACATACATTACGTCAAGCAGCTTCTATTAATATACACGAGTAGATATACTGAAATAACGGCTATCTGCTCGTTTTCAAACCGAGTAATTACATTACTAGTTACTGATATTATTTTATACAAAAAATAAATAAAAAGTAAACCATCCCAAATTTGTTAGTTACGCCTTGATAAACTAAAGGATATTACCGTCAATCCGTTTGGGTATAGTAGTATAGCAAATAAAAGTAAGTAGATAATAATGTCATTATATTTTTATCTAAATATATGTACGCATAAAAATGTTTTCAAACTCAAAATGGTAATTTAATTTACCCTAAGATTTAGGAGTATAAAGAATCACTATACCCTATAAATAATAATTAAGTAAAATTTATATCAAAATAAAACGGAAATGAGACTTTACATTTATAGTCTTTACAAGCGAAGTCTTAACACTCGCTTCGAACTTTTAGAACTTGAAAATCGGTCCATCTTTGTACAAGTTGTATGTACATTTGCGTAAATACTACATTAATATTATAAACCTTTTTAATAAATATTTCATGTACTCGTGCGTAAACGACAACTTCCATAAACGTGTTCCCTAATTCCTCCCTTATTCCCGAGCTTGCCACTGGTGATGCTGGTGATTAAAATGTAGGTGGATTGGCCGATTTATTGATGTCCGCATCAATGGGAAATGATCTCAATATTAACTTTCCCGATCCGTCACTGTCGAGTTCCTTGCGATAACTGAAAAGGCGAAATCAACAGTGTGACTCACTCATCGAATCGGGAGTCGGCTATCCACGGGTCGGTCGAATCGATTAGCCCATTCAGCTGTTTCCTATAGGACGATGGAACGCCAACTAGCGAATTCGCTAATATACTACGACGAAGCAGCCGCAGTGCATATAGAGACTGCCGCCGAGTTATCAGTCGATTATTCGTGATAACAACGTAGATTTCGAATAGGTGTCATTTTCTTTTGTATGTTCCTATTACGCCCATTGTAGACCTCGGATGCCGGTTTATCAAAGCAAAAAACATAACTGAACTGTCGTTATCTACACAAATAATCGCATTATATTCTATTATTCGACGACCGTACGAATCGTTTACATTTAGCTGTGTGAAATTAGACGGACTTATGAAAATAATTTTTTGTCATATAAAAAACTATAATGTTATCATATCATTGGTAGTAGGCGGATAATTCGCCCGACAACCTATATGCAATAACCTTCCGACGACTATTTGCAACCGCATTGTTTGTACAGATATATAGTTCGGCTAATTAAACAAAAAAACGATTACAGAAATAATACCACAGTGAAATTCACAGCGGTATAATACCTACACAAACCCGGTAAAACTGCGTTTATACGATAATACCTAATCGTAACAACGGTAATAATTATACGATTTAATCATTTTATTTACCCGTAAAACAATCGTTATCGTTTTTACCGCAATCGTGTTGGCCGACTATACAAATGTTAGCGATTACTAATAATTTCCGCGGAGGCGTTCGATATAATCGTAAAAACACGTCGTTCGTAGGCAGTGGCCGGCGGTAAACAACAATACTCTACTCGAAAAACGATTCTGAGGTGTTTTCATACAAATTGGTATAGCGTTCAAATTTGTTTTTAAATTTTCAAATGCTGGGGGAAGGGGAAACACGAGTAAACGTATTGGATATTTGTCTAACTACATATATATAATACGAGCAGGTTATGTAATATAAAAATAATGAGTCATATCGAGAAAAGACCATATTACAAGTTACCTACAAATTGCACTAGAAAAATAAATAAAAATTCCGGACATATTAATAATTCGCAGTATAGGTTATAGACCACTTTGGCTCTACGTGGAAAGTTGGAAAAGTATAGGGCAATTTAGTTTGTACGATGCAATCAACGATAAATCATTACAGTTAAAAATCAATTCTGAGCGGAATTAGGTAAACTGGTAAGGTTTCAATAAAAATCAGCTGCGTTTCCCCCATTATAACCTAGATTACCAGAATCCAGAAAAAATAGAACCGATGTATCATCATTGAATAAACAATTTCTGTAAGTCACCACTGTTTTTCACAATTTCCCCTTCATTGAACTACACAGGAAGTTCAAAACGTAGCCTCTATAAAGTATACTGTCCGCGTTCAATTATTTATCTGTAATGCCGTTGCACGAAATTGTTATTTGTACATGTTTACTGTACCGAAAATTGTTTTTTCGTGAAATAAAAAAAAAAAACGAGCATCAATATAAAAACTAATAGCTCCCTAGCTACGTTCAGAATTAAAAATTTATCCATATTATACTTGTGAAGCTTACGTTTCTTATCGCGTCCGATAAATTTAATTCACTTTTATTCATTAGTCATTTTTTTTATTTATTTTTTTACGGCGATATTGTTTTTGATGAAAAACCATACAATTTGTATAGCATAAATATTTTAAATGAGTGTGACAAAAAAAAAAAATTCGATAGAGGTTTCACTGGGATATTTTGTCAAGGATGAATTAAATAGAGATAAATTTAATGCAGGTGTGACATTGGGGAAAAAAAAATTAAATTTTCTGGTGAATACAGCAGGAAAAGCGACCTTATATACTTCGCTAATCAGTGAATTTAAAATTGTGAAATATTACAAACACTATGACGTCATGATGTATTTCATACAATATAATTATTTTCGAGATAAAGATTTTTTGAAAATGTGTAGGATTTTTTATGACGAATTTGATAGATATAAATTTAAAAAATAGCTGGGGATACTGGGGATGGGAGCAACCACTGTTGTAAGTGAGAAGTTGGGAAGATATGGTATATAGAGTTATTTTATATCTGTAGGCAACGATAAACCATTGTTGACAAAAGACGATTCCGAGGGCAGTTCGGTAATACATAATTTGAAGTGCCATAAGTTGTTTTAACCTAACCTTTCTACGTTTTTTCCCGGTTATTATGAAAACTAATTTGAAATCAAAAAAACCGAACAGCATCATTAAAAACAAGATTAACAATTTAACAAAAAAGGTCTGTTATCGTTTTTCAATTGGAACCATATTTGTGCTAAATGTGATAGGTACTTATTTAAATAACGAAATAGTGGAAAAGTCGTATTTTTTTCCCGGTTCATCGTTTTTGTTTTAAATACCGTTTCGAAAATCTAAAAAATGACCTATGTTTTTAACAAGTAGATGAAATTGACTCAAAGAGAAGGTGCTACACTTATAAGTTGAAGCAAGTTTTTGAAGATAAAATTGGTCTCCAGTATAAAAAAAAATAAAAAAATGTCGTCTGGTGATTTCTGGAAATTTTACCACGTCTAGGTAAGTCTAATGTTAGCATTATTACCAAGTTTCAAGTGTCTACGTTCATTTATAATCGAATTACAGAAAAAAACTCAAAATTGTTGCTAATGATACCGTAAGAAAGTAAATCAAAAAGTCAATAATAAAAGTATTTTGTGATTTTTCGATAAAATCATTTTTCCTGGTAGAAAACGTCGTCCGTGTTTTTATTAAATAATGAAATCGTGAAATTGTACATTTTCCTACGTTTTTTCTCACTTAAGTGCTTTTATTTAAAACATGGCATCAAAAATCATAAAATAAACTGTATAAAGTACAATCTAGACAACTTGAGCTTTCAGAAAAGTTGCTATACGTAAGGTCGGAGCAAGTTTTAATAGGAAAAAACGTGTACACACACTAGAAGAAGAAGAAAAAAAAGAGATAAACATCTTAGTAAAACCAATAGTTTCCTCGCTGCGCTCGGAATTTAAAAAATAATCAAATCGAAAATGTTCTATACTAATTTATTTTTTTCCGAATTCCTCACTGCACCCTTGGCGCTGGTTCACGGAACCTTTGAATTCCGCGGAACACCAGTTGGTAAATATTGATCTAGACTTTACGCAGAGTATAGAACGTTATTCAAACATTATCATTTTTACAAATTATTTTAGTAAAACTACCTTGTTGGTTCTTATTATAGGAAATAAAGGGCAGGGTGTAGAGTCTCCACCAATGGCCATCTTAAAATTATTATTTTTTTATTAATATTTTATTCAATATCCGTCTACGGCTATTGAAAATAATCAAAACTAAACTAAAAATACCTACATTGTAAGTTTACCAATAACTAGTTTGATCTGCGTTGTCTTAGGAACATCACGAATCGATAAAATTGAATTGGTATTTTAAAATTGCATTTTCCCGTTCTATGAAGCTGTCGACTGTTTTCGTAATCATTTTTATCGCCCAACAAATTAATAAATGTAGTTAAATACAAAAATAACCATCAATAGCTTATCAGTTGGGCCAGGATTTAAATACACTTATCAATTCCACATAAAAGTGTTTAAAAAATGGAAAAAAAAAAACCCCTTGAAAATGGCAAATACGAGAGAGGTTTAAAAGCCCCTACCTCTAACGGATCTAATCTATTAAATAACATTTTCTTTAAAAAAATATACAAAATAATACAAATATGATTAACAAAAGTCATTTTTCTTTTTTAAATAAAATTACTCGTAAAAAAAAAAAATACTTTGCATTACCTTATCATATTTTAGCGTTAGAAAATTGTATTTAATTAGTTAGAATCATTAAAGTGAGGGTGCTGTTAAACCTCTTCGTTTGTTTTTTAAGGAATTTTTTACAATTTCCGAGCGCTTTTTATGAATTTTAAGTGCATTTAAGTTCGTACCCTATTAAAACTACACTATTTACAAACAAAATTTAAACGAATAGCAGGGCCATAGTTTTTTTTCATTTTTATATTCGGCTACTGATTACAACAAAAACATTATACATTAATATAGTTCTCGGAATAATGGATAGATATAATTATTATATACTACTGTTAAACTTGTAATCATTTTCGCAATAAAAAATTTGATGTCCTCTAAATTGCCGGCTCGTGATAAATATCTCTACCATTTTTAATGTGTCGGTCGTTTCCGAACTACTTTTGTAAAATATAAAGGTTTTTTTTCTGTTTGTATTTTTTTTTTACCAGGTCATCCTTTAAATCAATCGCGAATTGATCGTTTCGAACAAACCGGGGTGCGGCCCGTATATAATAAGTTTAATAATACAGTGCCCGGAAAATCGCCATAATTATTTAAGTTTTATATTTTTTTTTACAAATAAGACGAATGTTTCACGAGCCGAATTGTTGTGCGGTAGTTTGTTGGGAGGCTTTTTGTTTTGTTTTCTTATTATTGTGTACAATTTCGGAAAAAGGAATTCGGTTTGCGAAAACTTTTTAATACGATTAACGCGCATGTAACTGGAAGTAATATTACTGTTGACGATAAAAAGCTACATAAAATATTCAGGCTGTACACAAATGTAACGGTTCGATTTGTTTTCGTTATTGAATAATTTATTGGTTTGTCGTTTTATTGTAATTTCCACTTTACGTCCGCACAAACTCCTGCTAAATAAAACCGTCGTCGTGAGAAAAAATTTGGAACACAATGATAATTGACATGGCATAATAAAATTGTGGCGTTAATCCAATTATAATAACAAATACAGGGTCTTTCAAAATTTCATGTTTACAGTCGAATTTTTCATGAATAACCAATTTATTTTTTCAGAAAATAATTTATTTGAAAATTGTTTAAATAATTATAAATTATTGTAAAAATGTTTCATTGTCGTTATTTTCGTGTCACCCTTTTTTAGATTCCGAGCGTAGCGAGTGAGCTATTGGTTTTACTAAGATCATTATTTCTTTTTTTTCTTGTAGTCTGTGGACACGTTTTTTCGCAAATTGTAACTTATTTTTGATTTTGAAAATTGTTAGCCTGTATTAAAAATTCCATAAAAAGATTGAGTTTAGATACATTTTTGATTCACGTTAATCCATTGACGGAATATTCCATTTATAAGTTTAAATAGGAGGAGAGTAGAAGAGCACTACTATTCAAACGAAAATAATGCAAATAATGCTGCACTACGCTATAATAATAATTTAAGTAACCGTTTCAACCTCAAAAATAAAGGGGATAAAATCAGGGAAAATTTAACGTTTTAGAATTTGAAATTACAAAAGGTTTCATATTTTTTCACGTAAATCATTTCATAACAAAATATTTCGTAGAAAATTAAACTGTGACATGAAATCCGGAAGACCTTGTATATACGGATCAAGTGATAAAACGCGTTTTTTTTTTTTGTTTTATAAACAATTAATCAATTTGTTTTACAAACACGTTTTTTTTCATTATTGTACGGGCGGTTGAAAAAAAATCGATATGTTTTTCCCCCTCGAATAAAATATTCCCAAGTGGGGGTATATGGAAGTCAAGAGTTTTCGGTCGAACAATATACACACCTATATAAAAATATATACCGGCTATATAGAATAGAATATTTTGTTCGCCTTACTAGGCCACGTCGGTCGGTCGGTCAAAGTAATTTTATACACTTCAAAAGTTTTAATAATAATAATTGACGTCTAAGAACTTTACATTACTGTCTCGTTCGTGGCCGCGAGCTATTATTATAAACGAAAGCATTATTGCGAACCGATCGATTTCCATATCACCGGACGGTCGAGACCGGATAAAGTCGATTTCAACTTTCAAGACATCGTCCCCGTTTTAATATTTTCGTTCGCGAGAGCTCGGCAGCCATATATTAATATACCGACGTTAAAGGCATGTTTTTTTTTTTTTATGTTCCGGTTGTCATGTTTATATTACTGAGATTCGTTTTCGTTTCTCGGAAAACCTTTTTTCGGTTAGTGAAAATGTTGCGATTTTTTCGCCAACCTATTGTATATTTTTTTTAAGAAAAACTGGCGGCGAACGACAATAAATCGGTTTTATTTTTGTTGATTTCTGGACGGAAACCGGGAGGGCTCGAAGGGCTCGTTTGATTGTTGGATACGTGTTTATTAAATACCCGATGGTGTTTTACAAAATGAATACGCCTGCAGACTTATTACAAGATCATTAATTTCATCTTCGTCCCGAAAAAGTGTCGAATCGTCGCCTAGATACGTGTCTGCGGAGTTACCTCTGGGCACGTTGATAAGGGAGAAAAACCTATACGCACGCTTACCGGTTCACAGGCCTCCGCTCGGAATAGTTTTTCGATTGGATCGCTTTTGGTACCGTGAAATAAACCGTATAATCTATACTCTGTACTCTTCCGAATTCACACACGTACACGCGACTGTCGTGTACGACAGGTGAGACGGTTTTTTTTTTTTTAAATTGTATTTTCTTTCGATTTACGGAAATAAAACGCGCATACTATTGCATATAACGTCGTTAATGTTTGTCCGATAGATTTACATAAAATAATATATTACGATTAGTATCGCATCTGGACTGTAGTGTTTTTATGCCGAACGGAACAATATACATATACATATATGCAATAACTTATAGAAAGTACCGTGCAACGGGTTATGACCGCGTCATTGTCCGGTGCCTGTACGGCAAACGTTACAAAAACGGACCCATCGCGGTAATGATCGGCCGCCGTTAAAGTTATAAACGTCCGATTCGGCCGCCGGCAGTGACGGCCGGGCTGCAGGCGCTGTTGGCATAAAAAGTGAAAAGCGAAAAAAATTATCGCGGTATAGGTAGGTGTACGCATTCAGTAATATGATTAGACACGCTCGAATCGTTTAATAATCCGTTGACGAACGACCGTTACTCGAATAAAATTACCGATAACGATAATAATCAGAAAAGATGTTTCGCTTTTCGCGTGACCTGTACGACGCGCAATATCGGATTACATCGGTGTTTCCGTAAAACAGAAGAAAAAAATTCTGTATCGAATACCGAAAATTTGTCTGGTTTTCCTCTTTGAATATTACTCGGCCGTATTGAACAAGGGCCGGGGGAAAAAAAAAAAAAAACGGTTTTCGATATCGCACTTTTAATGATCGGAAACGGTTGACGTTGACGATTGTTGGCGGTGACGAATTTACAAAAAAGAAAAAAACCGCGCGGCGCACATCCGTTTTAGAGTAGAATCTTACGACCGAACGTCGTCGAACGGTCGTCCGCGGAATCCGCATATCGTTTCGAATTGTAATCTCGCCCTCGTTCAGCGACAACCGCTTACCTGTTCGGTTCACAAGTGTAAGAAAACACTAAGTACCGTCTCTAAGCTGGGTATACCGAATGCGAATACCGTACGAAAGACCGTTCGTTTAATTCCACCTCGTATAGTAATTATCGTTGTCAACAAAGTGCAGTGTTCGAGTTCTGCGACGTAATGGCATATGTAAATATACACACACACACACACACACACACACACACACACACACACACACACATAAATCTAATAGCACTGCGATTATAGAGCTGACAATACTTCAATACCGATATATACGGTCGTATTTACAACTCACGAGTGTTTTATTTTATTATTGCAACGACAATTCTAGACAGTTGAATTGGTGTTTTAAATTCCGAGCACACTGCACAGCGGGGAATGTGTTATTGGTTGTACTATGATGTGCGTTTTTTTCTTTTTATTATTTACTTTTATTCTGTTGTTATGTGTGTGTGTATGTGTGTGTCTGTTAATCACTTTTTAGTCAGACAGCTACGGTTATTAACTTTAGGGGTAGCTTCTGAAGTCAATAAATAAGACGTTTTTTTTTTTTTTTTGATTTTTCTTGTAATTTTCTTAATAATTGGGGAAACAAACAACGGGAAAATGTATGAAAATAACGATTTATAATTTTTAATTCTTATAATATACTTAAAGTAATCGTAGAAACCTGAAATTTACACAAACTATTCATATTAGCCTTTTGCAGACGTCAACAAATTTTCAAAACGTTCCGGCGGTATTTTAGCTATTTATAGGCATTTGATATTTTCGAGATTATATTAGTTTTTATTTGGCTTTATGTGAATAAAAAATTGTTTTAGGCACATAGAAATGTTCGAAATTTGTTAAATTGACCTCGTTAATACGAGGTCAATCGTATGGTAGGTACTTATCATACTTAGTTGTATACATTTTTAAAAAAAGTTGAGCGTAATGTAGAAGTTGTTTATAAGCGTTTCGAGTTCGAATTTTATCAAAAATCCTATAATTCAACGCATTTCTAAACATTTTTAATCGTCTCAGTAAACCTTATAGGTGTATATAAGCTGTTTTATAATTTTTTGGAATATTGCATGTATGTTGTATGTTATTTTTTTTTTTTTTTATAACTGCACAATTGTATACGATTGTTTATTAAAACAAACCGGATACATTAAGCGGACGTCATCGTGTACCTACTCATATCATATCAAAACGTATACGCTATAGTGAGTACTAGGTTTTATAATATTATATTATTAGAGACGGAGTACAATTTTTTGTACTCGTGGAAAAAATAAAAATATTCTTGTAAAATTTTAGTTTAAAAAAATATAACCGTAGATTGTATAGTGTTGTCTTTATAAAATATGTTTCTAAAACAATTTTCAAAATTTAAATAAATATACTTAGTACAATGTTGGTTTTTGCATTATAACAAAGTTTATTTTCAAAATAGTTTTTAGTATTTATTTATTATTTAATTTTACAGTTTGTTGTAGTTCAAAAAAAAGAAAATCTATATACTCACTGTTAGTGTTGTGAATATTCGCTTCTTTATAATAATATAAACAATTTGTGCTCACTTTTTATCTGCATATACTGTAGGGAAACTTTTATGGTGCTGTTTTTCTTGTTGTTGGTTATAATTACGACTATTTTTTCTCTTTTTCAAAAAAAAAAAAAAACTAACTTTATCCAAATATAAAATTATAGAAAATTTCCTTGTAAATTATCAAACTGTTTCACCGAGGGTATGAAAAAATTTTGAAAATGTACGAGGTATTATATTTAAACTTAAATATAAGTAGGTTTTGTTTCAGAAACTAACGCATCATTTTATTTCGTACGTATAAATACATCTCCAGACAGCTATTGGACAGTTGGTAATCTTTGTGCGAATGCGACCGGCTATACATCCACACGAAGTTTACTATAAGAATGCCATAGCTGAACAGTAACTAGTTCAAAAATTGCAAATTACTTTTTTAATGACTTTTCGAGTTTAAACTTAAATGGTAAAACGATTTAAATGTTATAGAAAGCGAATTAGTTCATAACCAAATTATGTTGATTTGTAAATAATTTCAACTTAACCAAAGGTAAGTTTTCCTGGCCACCATAACTTCCAGATTAAAAAAAAAAAAAATGCTACCATTAATCGTTCTATAATTTGTACCAACAGTTTTAGAATGTTTGCCCAATAATATTTTCACACAAAAATCTTAACTTTCCATTGTTTTTTTTCTTATAAAAACTGTTTATCTAATACCTATACTATGTGTTTTGCATTAATTTTTCGACGGAATTTACCCTGCGGATACCTACATGGACAACATGATCCTAAGAAATTATAAATATTGCATTACTAAATACGTTCATGAGTGTAATTTCAATAAAAAAGATGCCGTCACCAGTGCAGTGGACAACGCAAATTCGTAAATTATGACGGTGTATATTTTTTCCTCACGAATGCCAAAAACGTCGATTATGACGATGTGACGGCGTATTGATTGTATTTGATAAGGATTTTGTATGTGATCGACACTTTAATTTGACAACTGTTATCAAATAAACGTATGTATTACTATATTGTTACGTTCTACTTGATATTATACCTAGACATCAGGTGACGCGCTAGTAGAATGTGGTATAATTGACAGCGTTTGAGTACGCGCGGCGGCATAGTCGAATAGAAAACGACATTAATTACTTGAGTGATTCGTTTCCCGAAAAACTTGTAAACGCATAAACTTATACAGTTACTGAAACTAGTTCTAATTTTAAAATTGTCTTTACCTTAGTTACCTTTAATTTATTTAATTAATTAGTTTATTATTTCAGGATACCGACTTTAACTTTTGTTAAAACTTAAAAGTTGACCAGCTAAAACTCGCCTAATGGCTTTGAAAAGTATTGCATTATAACATTATGTAGTCGTGTACAAAGTGCGGTGTAGTTTATAACAGGCGGTATAAAAAAAAAAAAAGAAAAAAAAGAAAAACGAAACCCTATCAACTAACTGCAGTCTGCTATTATCAAAAGCAGGTGCTAGTGTGTTTTTACGATGCCCGAACTTGTAACACCAACGTTTCGGATAACTGGTTCGGAACCGCATTAAGTCCGCGGTGACTGTGGCGACGACGTCGGCATCATAATGTGTACAGGTGCAATTGTTATTTGTCTTGGCTGCCGGTTATTAACAATATCAGCTTATCGAATGGTTTTGTTTTATTTTTTTTTATTCCGGTGACGTGGCGTGGGATTACAATTTTATCGTTTTCGAATGTTAAATACTCCATTTTCCGGCAAAAGGGAAGCACAATACGCAAAAAAAAAAAAAAATAATAATAATAATAAAAGTATTAAACACACAAACGCCAATGTACGACGCGCACAAAAACATACGCTTCTGCGCGATCGTACGATCGTCCGAAACGGCTGATCTTTTTAGATTAATTTTTTCTGCGCTAAAAAACAAAAAAAAAAAAATACCAGGTGTTCGTGCGCACCTGCGGACGGTTTCGGTTTTTGTCTCGTGTGTGTAATTCATTAATTCATATCAGACAACACTATGCGATAGACGCTCTTACACGAAATCGCATTCCATACAAACCGGACAAAAACTTACTTATTTGTACGTACGATTATTTAATACCTATTCATCGTTCGGTTTCCAAATCAAATGTTGAAACGCACCTGACAGTGCCATCACGTCTGCACGATTGGACTAATGTAAAACGATGATCGATGATCGATTGGCCGTTTTTCGTAAATTTCTGTTCCATTTATTTTCTGTCCACAATACACTTACGTATTAGGCAATTAATTGCAATTAGTAAGACTCGGACAGGGAAATGGAAAATAAAAATTACCGGTCAAACCATATTGCACTTTTTACATTTTGATTATAAATTTAACCAAATGACCGTTGTTTAAAATCTTGAAACACTTTAGCAGTTATCGTTTATCATTTTAATATTAATTTATAATAATTTTTTATATTAGTCGGCATAAAAGAAATCTACAGATTATGAAAGTACAACAAATGTGCGTTCATTAAAAATAAAAAAATGACCGTTTTGTATTTTCTCATAGACAATTTTTCAGGGACTATTTACTTACACCGAAATTTCCCAACTTTTTCGAACAAAACCCTTTATTCTCAGTTTCTTTTCTTTTTTTGGAAATTTTGTTCCCTAGTCTCGGATCCAAAATTCAAATAAATTTTAAACTTGAGATTTTAGTAAATTATACAAGCTTAGCATTCGTGCCGTTTCGCGGATTTCGGGTAAAACATCACTGTTAAATTTCTCCGGAACATGCTCATCACAGAAATATATACAGCGATTTATCAATGATGGCATATCTGTACAGTATGTGAATTCGTAAATATCATTCTTAAAATTCTGTAAAATTCTATACAAGGACCGCTGATTATATTGATCGAGTAAAAAATGACGATCCGTTCGTGTAGTAAACGTTAAATATTTGAATAATTTGATTCGACGACGACGACGACGACGACAACGTGACGGTCACGAGTTTTGTTGAGCCGACGACGCGGAGCGAGTAAATTTAAAAGTTTGGGCACCTAATAAAGTCGACCGTCTTAAAAATAATATCAACAGCCTCTCGACCGATGTAATTAGTTTATTTAAATTGCTAAAATGTTGGTCGACGTTAATGATAATTTTATATCGTAATAATAAAGCCGCTTAAAACTCAATGAAGCCGCGCGCTGAAAACGACACTGCGCATATTTTAACCTTATATTTCGTGTTCTTTGGACTTCGTATAGATAGAAAGTGGTTGCACGGTTGTGATGTTGATGAATAATAATTTTCGCGACGAGGTTTAATTATAGAAATTAATACGGAATACGACGCTTGTAATAATTTCGATGTACTTGTATCGGTTTAATATGGGCTACGAGACTCTGCCGTTTTGGAGACCAAGTCGACAAAAACCGCGATGAACAAAACATGTTGTTTTCTATACGGTAGGTTATAAATTCTGATGAAGGAAGAGAAAGAGGTTTAAGAATGTCTGTAATCAAACTATATTATGAAGTATCCTTTTTTTATTTTTTTTTTTTTTAATCTGTGAATCACTTTTTTATACCATAAATTATACTCCTATTTTAAAACGTAGCCCCTTTTCTAAAAACAAATTTCTTTAAATCGATGGGTTGTAGCGTCATTTTTTGATTTTCTTTACAGTTTCTCAACAATCGAAAATGAGTTATTTCCTATCTCTGTATACAAATTTTCTACCAGAAACTTTGTTCCATTCAATATAAATTCAAAATAAAAAAATATAAACACTTATACACTAAACGAGATATCTGCTATGCTGGTAAGATAAGATTGGTTGGTACTACATAATTCGAATATAAATTTAGATTCAAATATACCTAATTATCCAAAATTAAAAAAAGATATTAAATATTGTAAAATTGTTCTATCAAATATTTGAGCGTTATCCGAAAACAATTTTATAATTTATTGCAATATTTTTTTGTGTTTCAATTTTTAACAAAAACAATTGTATAATTTTATTCGGTTTATTTGTAAATTTTGAGGTGATAGTTTGTGTTTGCATTTATAACGTATTATCCGTAGGTATACTCGGAGAAAAAGACATTTTCGAAACAAAAAAATTTAAAAAAAAATGTAGGTGATAAATTAATTTTTAATAACTATCGCCGTTTCTCGTAATAATAGTAACGTGGATGCTAGTCAATATATAATATAAACTACCCTAAGATTTTTTCCGAGAGATGAAAGATATTAAGTTTTTTTTTTATTTTACTGATCATAAATCAAGTTTGAAGTACGTCGTAAACCGGGGTACTTAAGGGTAAAATAGGTACTAAAATGGAACTAATGTATATTGGTATTGTACAAATATCAGACGCAGTAAATATTATAATGAGACCAGACCTTTGTTAGACCTATTTTAAAAATGATTGCAATTTGACTATTACGTCATATATATTGTTTCATATAATTGTAATACGTGAAATAGAAATTTCCACATGATAAAATACGCAATATCACAGTGGCGTAATCATGGTGACTGAGAATCTGGGTACTTTTTTTTTATTTTTAATTTCTATAAACTAAAGTCAATAAAACTATAATTTTTTTGAATAGAATTAAATGAATAGTTGCCGTTATCTTGTTTACGACCATCTCATTCGATCATAATAGTCATTGGCCAAAGACAACAACAGTTGTTCGGATTAAATATATTGATCATTTTGGCAGTTCATAAAAGTGTATTGGTTTAGTGCCAGAAGACGTTCTAAATGAATTGCTTCTAAATCCACGAAGAGTAAATTTATTAGTATACCGTGCGCCTCACCCTCCCAAATTAAAACCTCTTCTCGGGTAAACACTGATAGTATACTTAATAAACATTTATCTGTGGTTGTAGAGGATGTAGAGCCCTCCCTCTCCCCCCCCCCAAAAAAAAAAACATATTTGAGATATTTGTACCTATGTATTTTTATTATGTTTTTGCTGGAAATTATATAGTACGTCTTCTTTTTAACGATCTTTAAGGCCAGCTCCTTAGCAATCACTCGTTCGACTATTTCTGTTCTTATTTATACTCCAGATTCCATTTCTACTGCTCTTACAACACTACACAATCCTCTTGTCTTAAGCGAGATTTTCCTAGTGATCGATTTTCTGTTGCGTTTTTTTTTTTTTTAGTACAGTCCTTACTGTTGATCCTCGCATGCTTTCTCCGTGCATTATCTAACTTGCGCATTTCATTTTTATCGCTTAAATTTCTTTTATAATGCTATAGGACGTTGAATAGGATTCTCGGGTTCTCGCGGTTTATCGTTCATTTTCCAGTTCGAGCGTCCTTAATAAAGTATAATTATGTTCATTTAAAAAAAAAAAAAAACAATTCCGTGTCTACGCGTTTCGTTACGACAAGATATCGATCCCTACTCCCTACTCCCTCCCCCCTCCCCCATGACCTAGTCCTAATTACACCGCCGATAACCTGAATAAATTATAGACGACGAGAAATTTCGAATTTCGAAAAGCCGCGCGCATTAAGTGTTACACAATACCGGTGTCTATCTGCACGGTTTCAATTAAACGCGAATACGTTTTCAATTATCAGGTTGAAAAAAAAAAAAAAATAAATAAACCGTAGACGCACGGTGATAAACATTATCGTCGCCGGCACAATACTATAACAGCAACTACGTAGGCACCTCTATCTGGTATACCGTTAATTATATCAGAACATGTACACGAGACAAGAGTTTCTAAAATAACATGACGAATTCGTTTGACTATTATACGGCGTTACGAGCGCGGCAGGCAGGCAGCACCCGACGTATACTGAAAACGCCGCGTCGGCCTGCTGCTGCGGCCTGCCGACGAGTCCCCCTCCCCCGCATACGTGACGATATCACGCGCAACACCGGTGTCCTATCTGCGAAACGGCCTGACGAGATGCCTGTACGCGACCCATAGGCCGGCTGTCGCAATAGCTATGGCTCGAATGACTCTGCTGTGCAAACGGTGCAAACGAAATTTATTTATTATCGTAATTTTTTTAACGACGCACCGCGCGTCCTAATACGACCCGCCTACGTGTCGACGCGCAGCCGAACCTCGCGCCGTCGTGCTTTAACCGTTTTTTGTTTTTTTTTTTTTTTTTTCACCTGTGCACGCGTTTGTGATGTTATTATTTATACGGCATAATAACATTATAAAATAATATAGCGTGCGTGCATACGAAAATGACCGATATCGACGGCGGTGCCGTAAATCGTAATGGTAAAATAACGAGACGATATTTATTTATTTTTTGCCGTCAATATTATAATATAAAATATAAACATTTTTTTTTTTTTTTTTCCATATAGGTAGGTATTATTATTTTTATTATTATGCGTGCCACCCATCTAGGTACGTGGCGATTAGTGCTGCGCCGCGTGCGAAACAAATATCCACGTTTATTTACGTGTACAGGGTGATCCGTTCAAGCGTCTACACTCGATATTCCGAAAACTGGCGACTTTTTTCGACAATTTCAGTAGCAACAGCATCGGTTCTGTTTCAATATATTGTTGTACGGTGGCCGCGCGCCGTTTGAAAACCGATACCGGACGGCCGTTACACATCCCCGAAAACAAGGGGCGACACGCCAAATGACGCCGTAATACTTTTTCGGAACATTCGACGCCGACGAAACGAAACACTCTGTATGTAGCCCACGATACCATAATATTATGTATTATATTATATTATCATAATAATGTACCTGATATTATTTATTTATTTACGATATTATGTAGTATATTATTATTGTGTTCGATTTATCGGAAACCGATACCGCGGTAATGGTAAAATACGTGAGCATAATGGCCGGTAAATATGTTATAAGGTTTCGTTCTAGGCCAAGGTCGCGGCCCGATATATTATAATGTATTAAAATTAAAACGCTATGTTTATACACGCATCCCATAATATTAAATGTTCTCGTTGGACCCGAAGCGAATTGAAAGTATTATTATTTTTTTTTTTTTTTACGCTGGCCATTGTTGTACAGGTGGGAAGACGGGAAGGTAAAAATATAGGGTCAACTGAAGCGATTGGAAACGAAATTTTCAAATTCATTATATTATAAGTGACTTTAAACATTTAATTTATGTTTTAGTTTTTTTTTTTTTTTTTTGTGTGTTTTCTAAACTATTATGCCTACATTTAAAACTCCAATTAGTTTTCAATTGAAACAGCAGTAAACTTAACGGGAAAAATACCGTTTTCATTAGCCCCGTCAAAATAATACTGTTTACTATACTGTAAACCGTATACTGTGTATTATACTGTTTCGGCGCAAATGGAAATTGCGTTATGATTTTTTCCGCTACTTGAGGTAAATACAAACGAATTGTGTAAACCAAAAAATGACGTCAGTGTAATTTTTTTCGAATATAACTTCAAAATATCAATATTTGGTTATCCAAACATACCATACACTGGAGCACTGGTGTAATATTATAACGTACAAAGGTTTAATGTGTACCTATTTTTTCCGCTCCTTGATTTTCAACTAACATAGTTTCCAACTTCCCCGCTGACCCTAGTTATATAGCTTATAATATACTGCGTAAACCATTGCGTTGAAAAAAAAAAACGATTCTGAACTGGATTAATCCGGGTTCGGTGCTGAGCACCGGTGAAAAATCACGAAAAATCGTGAACTATATTCCGATGAATACGGTTTTACTCGGTTCCGTATTAATGCTGAAAAATGCGAGGCGAAAAGATAGAGACAATTATTGTTAAACTGATTTTGAATTTTAAGCGAATACAATTTCCGATTTAAATTTATCACGGCACGTGTTTAACCGAAATTTGCAACGGCGTTTGATCGTTGTGTACAAATTGAATTTCCTTATATAATGCGCCATGACACTATACATATACGCACACGTATACAGGTATACATACACCTTCTCGATTTCCCACCTACAACTGTAACGCACCCACGGTTGCCGGTTTTTTCGTTAAATTGTTTTACAACGCAAAAGACGGTTAAGACGCTATCTCCGCTATATTATATCCTATCGTTATTATCTCGTTTATGAAACACGGAATTCCAAAAACGCGCAGACGACGATGTCAGACCTTCTATCGTTGTTGTAACTTTATCGACTGGTTCACCTTATTGTACATACTATCACATTTCTCATTTGCGTTATAACACCGACCGAAACCCGCATTTTCGCGTGGAACAACGTAACAGCCGCGCGATGTTTAATTATACGGCTATTAATAACTATTAGATGTCAAACGCAACAATATGAATCCGTCGTCGGTTATTTGGCAACCCGCTGCAGTTGTAGTAGGTATTATGCGGAGTAGGCAGCGTGCGTGTAACATAACGCACCTACGCCCTGCCCGTTATTGTACGTATATTTTTGAATTCGAGCGAAAACACCAATATTCCTCGAGTATATGGTTACGGCAAATATCGTCGGAATAATAATCCCCGAAAACCGTGTACGGTATATATACAGTTTACATACGTATTTACAACAGCCCTGAACATTTCGCGATTTTTTTTTTTTCAAACATTTATTTATAATATACGAGTTTATCCCTGTGAAGGATATCTCAAGGTTAGGCGTTTACGGGGTCTATAATATATATTAAAAACGTGTGTATGCAAATTTTTATTTTTATATGAGGAACGAAAAATGGTTTTTTGACAGAAACGAGGAAAGGACCTAGCTCCTTTTTTTTTTTTAAACTTGAACTAGTTCCGTTTCGCCAAAGTGAACTCATTTATTTTTTAAAACGAACTTCCCTACTACCGGGTATAAGCGAATGGTTTAAACACTATTTCGACCGCACGCGAATTCGTCGACGATTCCATCAGAAGTGTTCATCGAAAGTACACCATATTATAACAATACAAGCAGGTTTGTTAAATAATTCATTCGACGACGATTAAATAGACATATCAAACAAATTGTCTCGCGTGAAATATGTAAATTACCAAATTCAGCTTTAGTCATAAACCATATTAGTATACGAAACGCAGTGTATCGAATTATATGATCGATGACGACCGCAAGTCATCCGTTCTCATGTTACGATCGTTTACCGAAACTATTATCGGTTTAAGTGTAACAATGGGTAAGAGGGTAGCGCGGGAGCACAGGCTTCCGTCCAATATCGTTTTACCAAGAAAAGTAAAAAATAAAAAAAAAGCCGAACATCCTTGACATCGTAGATGCATTTTTGATTAGAGGAACACTTTGAAAGGTGTGCAGGATAATTGAGTTTGCATACGGAAAGCATCGATATAACATCAAACTGCAGGTAAGGTTAAATTATTGGTTGTGTTTTTCCTATTGTAGCCAAGGTAACCTAGAAATCAATAAAGATAAAACTAATGTGTCGTAATTTCGTTATTATTTCTAAAAATATTAGGAATCGAATATTCATGATTTTCTGTGCATATATAAATGCATTATTGGTAAAATTATTTCAATACAAAACCTGTAGTTTTAATAATATGGTGTACAGACCAAAAATGTGAAACGTATAGTTCTGTTATTGTTAAATACGTAGTATTCTTCGTTTTTTTATCGAAGAATACTTAATTAAAAGTAGAATTGAATTGAATAATACTTATTACGACACTTTTTCGTGTCTGATTATCCGTTATTATAACAATTGATTATCGTATCTGAGTATAACGCGATTATTTTTTTTTTCTTTCGCGACCGTTAAAAATAAAGTTTAGTTTATTCCGCCGCGGTATATACTCCCGTTATTTCGTGTGTTCAATCGAGTGTTTAGTGTTCAGTGTTTAATTGATTTGAAATGTACCTTGTTTGAAGGAATACAGAACACGGTGAAAATATTTTATCCACAGTAAACAATGTTTTATTTTGTAAAATTTGCGAGGTCAGAGTTAATGGTAATAAAATGTATACGTTGATTGCGTTTTCCCCGATAAGCTGTTGAAAATATTAAGATGTTCAGATTTTTTTTATTTTTAAGTACTTGTTAATTATTATAGATCTATCAGTCCGTTAGAATGTATTTTTTTTTTCAAATTATTTAAAAATAATATCAAATTCCATTTTTTCCATATTCAGTGTTTTTATGAATATTTTTTTATCCGTTTCTCCGAATTTACGTTCACTTTATTTTAGTTTTTTGTTACACTATTGTGTACGTTTAAAAAAATTATCTAATATAATTTTCGGAAATTAAGGAACGAAATTCGAAAACGTGGCCCGACCGATCTCGTGTACATTAGGTTAGGTTGGGTACCCAAACTTCACGCTGATCTCAAATCTGTTTACGGAATTCTTACCGTTTCACTGAGTCGATCGGACTGATTGTCGAGAAATCGGTCTGAATTGCCATACGTATGCTATGCGTTAGACGAACAAGGAAAATATCAGTATCGAAAATCCTTTTCCGGAATCGTCGGTATGCGCCTAGCTATTTTCTTACCGCCCGCGACGCAAACCGCTGGTACGAGATAATATTATTATGATTGGGAAAAAAAGAATAATAATGATAATAATAATAAAACGCACGCTGTAAATAACAGCGTCATCCGTACGGGTTATTGTGGCGCCGTCGGTATGTGTCATGCATAAATAGCGGGACGGGTAGGGACGGTATTTGAATATTATAAGCTCGTTTCGGTATATCGATAATAACAATAATTTTATTCGACTCGGAAATTGTGTACACGCGATAAAATAAAACGAGAACGATTGTTAGAGGTTGGGTTATATCGGTATACGGTACGCGAGCGGACGAGAAAAATAATAAATCCATTACGGTAATACGAGCAAAGGGTGTGTGCATATTATTATTATTATTACCGTTACTATAATATCGCTGTAACAGTTGCCGGTGGTTACAGTGTATTCGGTGTTTGATCGTTACTTCACAAATATAAAGTAGGGTTGAAAGTATTGTAAAACGTTGACGTTGCGTTGTATTTGGAGGAAATTATTTTTAATATGATCGCTTCGTGGTGACCGACTTTATTATCGTCAAAAAAAAAAATAATAATAATAATAAACAAAAACTGGGACCAAGTTCAGTTGAACGTGCGTTTATGAACATAAAATTAAAAAAAAAAAAATGTACACATTTTTAACTAGAAAATATAAAACAACAAATACGTTCGTTTCGAATTGTCGAGCATTTCAAATAGCCAAACGGATAAACCAAAAAACGTCAAAATTATGTACACATTTTTAAAATATGCCGGACATAGGTACTTTGCACCGTGGATTGTTGCCACTGTTGTTGGTAGAAAGTTTGAAACGCACGCTGAAATACTTTTTATATTATTGTTTTGACTGCAAACGGAAGTTCTGACCAAACTTCGGTTAAACATGTTCTGGTAAACACGAATTAAAAATTGCAGTATTTAATTGTAACTGCAAAACAAAATAAAATTTTTCGTAGTTTTAACGAATTTCGACATGCATTTTAATTTAAAACGTTAATTATTAAATAACATTTTTTATTCTAAATTAAAAAAAAAAAAATAACTCGATAATTTCGAATCACTATAAATAAATCAATTAACGACAAATGTGACCCTTCATATAAAGTGCAAATTTAAGTGTTCAGCGAAGGTTTTAAGAATTTACGATTATTTCCAACTGAATTAAAAAAAAAAAAACAAAAAAATCCAATTTGAAAAAACACTAACCATTTTCCTGCATAAATATTTCCGTTTTCCGGTGGTTTTTCTCAATTTTTAGAAATCTACAAACATACAACAACGTGATTGAATTCTTATTGTAATATCAAACCCGACGTTTGTTCACTTCAGTCCGTCCATAAACCAATGAGTTTAAGCTCATCCGGTCCGGAAATAGCCGGTAGAAATGTTCAAAAGTAATGGAAAAAGATATTGTTTATAACGGCCAAGAATAGTACGGTGCAATAGTCTTTAATTTCGGAGGAAATTCGACAAAAACGTACTTCTCATTCAACCAGCTAGATAAAATTTGCAAACCAGAAACCGTTCCTGAAATTAACGATCGAAGTAAAATTTCCGGTTTAAAAGTTGTGATCGGGCGGGAAAAAATGCACACATCATAGTAAAACCAATACATTCCTCGTTAAACAAAAAATGTTAAAACGTGAAAAATCGAACGGTAGTACTTATTGATGTTTCATGATGTTCCGTTTCGCCGTTTTCTATTTATATCAATTTTTAAAAATGTTTCTCACATAACCGTTTTGTTTGATTAGTTCGAGATCCTCGGTCAAATATTCTGACGTACTTAATAATAATAGTTAAATGGTCACATTGTTACGCATATTTTCCCTTCAGCCATTTTATCTTTAAGCCATAACCGGCCTGTCGATGTCGTTTATTTATGCGCCGTTATTAGTGTTGGGTTATTATTATTTTTTCCTACTTCGTGAGTTTCCTATTCTATCCCGGTGACTTACAGACAATAATGCGCATATTATATGTATACAGATACGTTTTGCTATGGAACGGCTTAACCTCGCATCCTTTTTATTTGTCTGTTATTATTATTTTGAAAGCCGCTTACCATCTAGATGGGGCGACGGTTCAAGGAAATCGGTGCGTTTGTCTCGTAAACGCGCGTTTCGCAATGTCGTTTTACGCGAGTGTTGCTGTACTTATGTTCCCGCAATGCAACGGGAAATCAACAAAAGAAATCTGTTGTGTAGCCCGTACGCTATCTATAGATTGCGTGTTGGTTATTTTTATTTTCATTATAAATATAAAAACTTTTATTTACGATTTTTTTCGGCTCGAAAACTATACCCTATTTCAATTATGATTCATTCGTTTTACCGGCAGTCATAATTGTGTAAACAGAACAGACATTTTGTATGTTTTCTATACACCTACCCTAACGAACCTGTACAGTTATACTCACAAAAATGTATTTCGCATATTCCGGCGTTTTCGGATTTTTAGGGCGTGTTTAGGATTTGTACATTTTTAGAAAAAAAAAAAAAAAAAAGTAGCTATAGACTAATACTCAATAAAATATCGAGTATAAAAAAATAATAATAACAACACACATACTATTGGTTAGGTATTTTTGCGAAAATAAATAAATAAATTATTCGAAAAAGGATAAAACAAAGCAGCAGGAGTATTATTATAGTTGTGTGTATATACGAAGGTTTCAATTTGAAAATCAGGTAATCGAATATCAAAGGCGAAAAAATAATACGCAACGCGATAAAAAATCAAAATAAGGAATGCATAGAAAAATTACTTTTATTTTTTTTTTTTTTTACACGGGGAATAAGTCAATTCCATTGAAAAGATTTTCATCATTGAAATGGTTTAGGTTTGAGAAGTTGTATTACGATCTAAAAAGTATTGGCATAGAATATTGTGTTTAAAATCTGTTTGTATAACATGATGGTTTTAAAATTATTTTCCATAACCTCATTTATAAATATGTTTACATTAATTCTATATTGTATGAGTTACGTACTGTTTATAAAAATAATATTCGCTACTGATATTTTTTAGTTAATAACAAAACTTTTGACTTCTAAGTCGTATCGCCGCATTTTTACAATCTGTTCTAATTGGTTCCTCCCCCGTCTAAAAAAAAAATACCGAATTTTTCTATGTATTTTTCATTTTGAGTTTGTGTTCAGTCGCGGATTATTTGATCGTCTTAAATCTTCTATTACTTAAAGATGATTTTATAAATCGAAAATGGTCGTATATACACACAGTTTGTATAATTGGTACTCCGGACTTTGTATTGTTCTCTTTCTAATAATTTATTTATTCATTGTTTTCCACGTTAATAAATTATATACGTGTGTTGTTATTTTTTTTCCCCCTTTATTTATGTTTTATTGTCTTTAAAATTTGTAGAGCATAATATATACGTACTAAAGATTTCGTACATTTTTAATACAGTTTCTACTCAAAAAATCGAGAATCACAGAATAATCGTTCGAGATTTACAAATGTCAGCCGATGAAGGAATAATATTAATAATTGGTGACAGTGCTTTGGATAAATGATTATTGTTTATTAATTTGTTTCACTCAAAAATGTTGTTATTGGTTTTCCAATTTATAAACAATATGACGATGTACTAAAATGCTATCTTCTAATCTATACAATTTTTTTTTTTTTTTTTTTTAGATGCGGTTGAATAAAATTAAAATAAGCGTCAATTGTTTTATGTCACAAGAGGATCTCAACGAGACTTAAAGGTAAGTTCTACGAAAGTGTTTTGAAACCGAAATTGTTGTATGGTTCGGAGGGTCGATCGGTAGATAGAAAAATATAACAGATAATAAATGTATCAGAGATGTGAATTATGGTCGCTTAGGTAGGAGTGACGAGAGAAGATATATGATTAGGAATTATTACATCAGAGGTAGCTTAGGCATGACTTTGATAGTAGACAAAATGAGAGGACATAGACTTGTTATGAAAAGAGAGGAATCAAAAACATTTAAAATAGGAGGAAAAAGCGGAATACAACGATCGAAAAAGAGGTGGTTATATACGATTGAGAATCATATGAGGACGGCGGGTGTATGTTAAGACGATGCGGGAGATCGGATTAAAAGGAAGTTCACGAAAAGGTAGCTAATCCCAATATCCCATATAGTTGGGATATTGTAGTTTAGAGAAGAAGATATTTTGGTATTTCTAATGCATATCTGCGTAAATTTTCAAAGGATTTTAGGACATATATCCGTCTTAATCACATATATCCACGTGATGTTTAGTTTCAAAATTTGCATTTTACCATTTTGAAATTTCATGTTACACTAATTTTAATTTCAGTAATACTCGTGAAAATGTCATAAAATATAGTTACCTAATAGATACAGTATTTATAATAGGCGATTCTCTTATCGTCGAACATTCATTATTTCAAACATTTGAATTTGTCTATACTTTTTTTTTGGTAGTTTAAGGAACAAGCCACTATGTTAAATTTCCATTATTTTTTGTCGATATTATTTTTGGTGGTACAACGACTACCTATTGATTTTCACAACTTAATTGCCTTAAAATGCCATCAATAGATTGGGTGTTAGTTTAAATAAATGTTGGTTTTGAAATTTTTGATTTCCACTTTTAAATTTGGATAGTGGGTAGTGTAGAGTAGAGGAACGCTATTAAAATGCCGCGTGCGTAGATCCACTATCGTCCCCGCCATGTCCAAACTTTAAACACCGAAATTTATTTAAACTAATTTGTCTTTCATCTGTTAACGGCAATACAGGCTGCCGTTTTCATAATCAAAAGTGGATAGCCGTTTCACCGCCAAAAACAAAAGTGACAAAATACTACGGACGTGTAATATTTCAGAGATATTTGTTTCTTAAATCGTCGAAGAAAAATTGTTGAAAAAGCCCATACTTTATGAAATAACGAGTGTTCAATGATAAAAGAACCACTCTGTACATTGTCGTTTATCAATAATACGCAATTTACTCGTATATTCTTCCGGAAAATCGTGTATGCATATATTTTTTTTTAAATTTTAAATAACAAAAACACCAGAACATCATTTTTCTGCGTAGTGTACAAAAAAAATTCTGCGCAATACGCTCTCGTGTATCGTGTATTATATTATATGTAGTATAATGTGTGTACGGTATTTTCGACGATTGTTCTACACGGCAAATATAATATTAACGTATTCCGCGCGCGTGTGTAGTATAAAATATCGCTTTTGTACAAAATACAGAAACTTGCGCATCGCGGAAACGGATTTATTAGACTTACGAAACCGGAAGCAAGGGACGGCCCGAACGTCAAAAACTAATAAAAACGGTATTATTTACGCATTGATATTATTATATTTATCGAAGGTCGCAATAATAATTCCCCGTTCGGGTAACAGACATCGAACTAGAGTATTATATTCCATATAATATGTGCGTATCATATTAACAATAATAATATTGTTATCTGTTACAGTATGCCTCTTGTTGGCAGGAACGTAGTGGAATCAAAATTTAGGCCGGGAGATCGAAACGTATCTAGGCCACTCAATAAAATACGTAGGTAAATAACATTTAGATTTTTCTCATTAGGCTAATTTTTTTAATTTGAACCCGTAATGTTATACGGATACGATAATAACGTACTGTGTGTATAAAAAAAAAAAAGTTTAATTAAATAATTGTATTATTATATATTTTAGCTTTTAGTGCATAGTTAAAGATTATTTCAAGCACAATTTTGTTGAACTGGGTAGTTTAACTTTGATTGTATTCACGCACCTTTGAAATAAAATGAGTTTACGAGTTGACGTCAACGTAATATTCACAGTAAATGGTTTTACTTAATGAATCGTATGCACTGAGTTATGCGAATTAATTTTACTATGATAAACTCGTATACCTATGTCATACATTTCTGTAAAATAGTTTTTACTTCGTATCAACTTCGAGAGTGGTTTCAAGTAGGAAATTTTGTCTAGTTATTGCAAAAGGAAGGTAATTTTTTATTTACTCTACTTTTATTAATAACGGAGAAGAACCCGAAAAAAGAACGTCAGCCTTTTTTTTTAATAATAATTTATGGCTTTTACTTTAAAAAATTACCCTATTTCGAGTTAATTTTACTAAAGAATCAGTTGGTAATCCACTTTTATATAAATCTAATTATGACGGAGATAATAAAGATTGGTAAGTCAATCAATAAACCGTATAATTGTATCGATTAATATAATTATACCGATAACGGTAAATCCGTTATAATAATATTATACTGTCGAAATAATTCTTAGAAAGAAAATCTCTATTCGAATCTGCGTTTAAAATGAGGAGGGAGGTGGGATGATGTTTGAAAATCTAAAATTCATACCCATTTGTATGGTGCGCATGGTGTAGTGGCAAAAACATGAAAATAGAGTTAAAATAAAGCTTCGAGGATACAGTAATGATTGAAAAAAAAAAAATCAAAAAATTTCACTTAAAATCCTCCGAGAAAATCGCTGGATCATGATAAACGGATCGCTCCGTACACATACGGAGTCGCACGGAAAGTATTTTAATGGATAGCGGGTTAAAAGGGTTTACGAGTTCTCGCGGAGTACACAAAGTAACGCGTCCCCGTCCGTGTATATTTTAAAACATTTAGGCTGAAACGTAATATAATTCGATCGGACTTTGACATTCGTTATTTGACCGAATGATACGTCCCGCATAATGCGAGATAGCGATTGTTACGGTATTTTTTTTTATATATATTGTATAATATATAGATAAATATAATACCGTTTCCATCGTTCTATATATATACGTGTCAGAATAAATATTATATTTAATTCACGTAAACGCCACCACATTTTAAAAGCATAAGGCCGCGCGAATATTATACAGAAAAAAAAAAATTTATTTTTTTTTTCTCCCAAGGACTATTCTCGTATCTAGTCAGACCGCCATCCGCCGCGTATATTCCTTACACGCGTGTTCGTTAGTCTGTAGGTACGCGGTTACGGGTTTTTTTTTTATCTTTTGTATACCCGTATAGAGAGCCGAAATATTTTATGGAAATCGTAAGACGGAAAAGAAAAAAAAAATCAAGCCATTTGCAGCGTAAACATATACCTATATTATTTATATGTACGTTCAGTGTCGGCCCGGAACCGAAAACCGAGGGAAATTATTTGTTCAAAGGGCTCCTCGAAAATAAAACTTTTCGCGGTATTTTATTGCGCATCATGATTTATTTGTATTATTCGCCAACTTAGGTACCTACCTACCATAAAACGGGAGAAGTGGTAACGAAATGCACGTAACTATCACGATAATACGGTACTTTTCGCATATAATATGGTAAAACATGGGATATTATTTATTTTAGTTTTTTGCTACCCCACATTATCGTATCGAGAAGAGTTGGGGGCGAGAAAACTAATGAAATCAGGGGTAAGTGTAATACCTACTTATATCAATGTTTCTCAAACTGTGGGGTCGTGACCCACTGGTGAGTCCCGAGTCAATTTTTGGTGGGTCGTGAAAATTGCTTTGGACCATATAAATTCCAAGAAATTTATGTTTTAAGATTCTGCGAGAAGCGAAGAATGCATAGGTTTTACAATAATGTTTGTTTTTTTTTTTTATATGTGAAAAAAATTTTTAACTAGCAATTTTTTTCTATTTTCAAGTGTAGCACTTTTTATGAAAGGAAATTTTATTAGGGTAGTACTTTAAAGAGATAATTTTTTGATTTTCCAAGCTGTTTTCATAAATTACTTTTTGAAAAGTGAAACCATGTGAGTCGCAATAGATTTTCGGGGCAAAAAATTGAGAACCACTAACCTATATTATTTTATAACATAAGGGCTATTATGATGAAACGTTAAAGATAATAAATTGTGTAAATTATCTTAATCTGCATCAACAAAAAATACGTTTTAATTATTACCTATATCATTGACAAATTTTTTCAAATAAATCTAATATATGTAATTTATGAACATAGTTTTAGGACACAAATGTTATTTTTTACTCGATTTTGTATCGTTTATACCTTCGACAACTTAATCACTAAATTCTAAATAATCGACCTTCTTTCAGAATTAAAATGCAAATATACCGTTGAAAATTTATTTTTATTTTCTCCACCTGTAGATTTTTTTAAATGATGCTTTAAAATAATGTACAACACGACGTTAAGATATCCTCTATTTATGAGAATTTATAGTGATGGCAGTTTTTAGTTTTAAATACTATTGGGACACCGCCGTATAATTATTTGAAGCAGTGTTAAATTATAATTAAAAAAAAATATTAATAGTAATAGCCATGCACATAAATATCCAAAACAGCCACAGACCTAAATACGGCAGACTTAAATTTCAACTTAATTAATTAACGCCGGTACCAAGAAAGACGGACAAACTTCGCACGATGGGTGGGCCACTGTTGTAGGTGAGAATTTGATATGGTAGGACAGAGAAGGTAATTTAATGTATATCTGCTCCCAACGGTCAATATTTCGTTATGAACAACGATTCTGAGCGGAGTTTAATTATACATGTTTAAAAGAACGTAATATTTACGATTTTCGTCAAAATTTGGAATTGAAATTCTTACAAATAAAAAGAAAAATATTTCATCAAACTCAACATTTTGACCACTGAGAACAACTAATGAACTTTCTGTTAAATTTTCAAGTATTTTTGTTTGGTCTAACATTCATTTTATCTACAAATTACCTACCAAATAAATATTACATAAAAAACTCGCAAAATTAAAATGTCTAATAGCTTAAAAATTTGCTCAAATGTTTCGAAAATTTGACTATGTCTATAAAAGATAAATATGAAATTTCTGTTAAAATTTCAAAGCTCTACGAATATTTTTTACTGAATTAAAACAAAAAAATAGAATTGAAAATAATAAAAATATTATTTTCGTACATTTTCCCGTTTTTCTTACGTTTTTTACCAGTTTTCCTATTTAATGAAGAAACTCCAGGAAATTCAAAAAATGACTTCTCTAAAGTACCATTTCAGGAAAATTCTCTTTCTGAAAAGGTGCTATACTTGATACGCTTGAGCACGGTTTCTGATAGAATCTGTATGCACAGTATAAAAAAAATAAAAAATAAAAATAAACATCATTGTAAATTCAATACATTCCTCGCTCTGTTCAGAATCTAAAAAAAACCTGGTGGAACCCGATTAAACACAATCCCTATTTTTGTACATTTTTGAGCACGGATCATATTTTTTAACAACCCGATCCAGCACGGTCAAACGAATGCAACGTTGCCAATTTTTTTGTCTGTCTACAACCAAGCACTGATACATACGAATCTTTCGAAATATTGATATATTATTGTACGTAATGCCCGGGTGAATATTCGTCAACCGTTGTGCTTTACGGTCAATTGAAACTAGAAGTCATACAAATATGAGTTTTAAAGAAAGGAAAAAAATGAATGCAACTAAAATTACTATAATAATTTTATTAAATAATTTTACTAATAAAATAAACATTCTAAAGATTTACTAAATTATTTATTGAAAGTAGGAAGCAATTATTTAGGGATACCACTATAAAATGTCTAATTTATTTATTATAAAATAATAAATTAATTTTTTTATGACATTTACCTATAAACAATTTTTTTTATATTTCAAGGACAAAAACGATAATATTATATTGAAATATATTAAAACCGGGACACGAGTATTTAAAAAAAATAATAATAACGGCTACGTTTCACGTATATTTGCGCTCAATCGTATCGTATTTTGGATTCTTATTGTTTGAATTCGTCTGTGCTCGATCGATTCGTGAAAAATGTAAACTGCGCTCAATCGGGTTGCGGCCAAAATAACTACAACCCGCAGTAAACGACAATTCTAGCAGTTTTCAATTTTCGGGATATTGCAAAACATTACGAAACAATACCAAATGTTGTTCTATATTATTTTATGACATTATACAGTTTGGACGTCGTTTATATTATGTGTACCTATAATCTATATAAATGTAACGAAACGTACCTTTTACAATAACAAATAACAGTAGTTACTGTCGAAAATCAGTTACCGTATCCATAACAAAAATATTATCACACGATGCTCGATCCTAAATGCCCCGGGATTCATATTTTGTCGATATCGAAGTAGCGTTCGGGTCGAATCGCATGCAGGTCGCCTTTTCGTCCAATAACTATAGTCGAAAATTAGTATCCACTCGTCATCTCGTCCGTTCACCCGGGAGTCTGTGACAAAGTCTGAACACTATATTATCCGCTGAACACCGTAAGACGCCGAATTATTTGGAATCTATCACAATGAACAAACATTTTAACAGTTATTTTATTCGCGTACCGAATTTATTCGTTCATTATAAAATTACGCACTATCACTAGAAACATAACGAGTCGAATAATTTACTAAAACGATAATGTGTAACGCGCGATAATATGTGGCTATGTTATAGATCAAACAAGATAATTATCTCTCGGTTTATTTTATTTTTTTTTTTTATTATTTTGCCGAGCGTGTCGTGTTATAATAACAACAATAATATAAATAATAGCTGTCGAGACGGTGCGATAAAAATGTTTTATATCGAGCATAGGTACTTGTTACTATGATTTATAGTAAAATCGACTGTGATATTACAATATCTTATACGGCTTTGACTTAGTAATAATATCGTTGCTTTCAAAGCAAACGGTGTTATACTTGGATATACATATCACCTTGTCATAATACGTTATCACGCGTTGCAGCACCGCATTTCCGTAGGCACCGTAACAATATGACTATAACATGAATACCTTCGGTGTTTATTCTTATTTTATTTTATTTTTTTTTTTAGGACGGAAAAGCTCAGCCCGTGAGCAGCAGAGCCGCGTCAGTATAATCGAATTGTCTTCCCGTTTATTTTGTACAATAAAAATATTCTTTGCGAAACAATAAAATATAATCGAATACTAATAATAATACAACATTATTATATACTATAGACAACATAAATTTGATCATACAAATCGTACGTGTGAAGGAGCGGGGGTTTAAGCTGAAACACCCAAAACGTACATCGTTGATACTAACTTCCTTTTGTTCCCTAAGCTTCATTCGGAGAGTCTGTATGGATGTAAAAATTGAAAACACACACTCTACCCGTACCACTATAGTTAAATTTATATTGAAATTTAACTTGACGTTTATCGTTACATTTTTTTTTTTTTATTATTGTGAGGACAATACTATTTCGGATTCATAAAAACCCCAGAAAATTTGACACAAGGTTTCGTGTTATTTTTTACTTAGTGATAACACAAATATTTTTTGTTGAACGTGTATCGCCATTTATTTTTACAAACAGTGTAAGTTCATATGTATGATACAATTAATTAAAAATACTATTACACAATTGTAATTTATTTTGTGTATATAAATTGGAAATAAATATACAGTTTTCAAATTGAATTTATTAAAAACCTTTCATAGATCTCCGCTCAAAATCGATTTTCATTTACAAGAATCAATAAAATTACCCTCTTCATCCCACTTTTCTATTTGCAAAATCGATTCTTAGTAGTCATACAAGACTATAATTTATTATTATTTGTTTTAAAAGATGGTTTCATATTATAGGTATAAAGCTAACATTATACTTCTTATAGCTAAAAGTTATTATCCAAATAGGTAATACATAAAAAAAAATACATAGGTAAAACACAAAACATCATTGAACGGCTTAAATTTTTACCACCGGTGTTTTTTATTAGTACTGAAAGGTCATTACAAATATTTTAAGTATCTATTTAAATATGAACACCTATAGCTAATAATAAGAAATCACACCGGTACATTAAGCGATATGTTGGACTTCTGTTTCTAATGTCGGGTACATTATTGTATTTGTAAAACAAACTGTTTGAGAAAAACCAACTTCAAACTGTTACACGTAAACTTTGTACAATATCATTGATTATTTGCTTGGGATTTGGCGTATGCGTTAAGGCGAGTGATGCGTGCGAATATTAATCCATTTCCAAGCGAAATCTGCAGCTAGTGGTGATTCAACCCGAATACTAAATAGGTATACTAAAACGAAACCAACACCGTGAAATTAAATCGTATAGTCGTATGTTATTAGGTTTTTATTATTCCATAAAATGTGAATATTAGCTGTTGAGTTCGAGCAGAATTTTATGTTGCACGTAATAATATGCAATTTTCATATACCTAATTGAATGTCTGAATAAATATTCGTAGATTAATTGAAATTATATTAGGTATCTTAAGTATATGATAAGAACTTATTAGTTTATTATTGTTTTTATACATATTTGCGTTCAAATTTTGATGGAAATCGTGCGAATCGCGGCATATCAAAGCACGATTAATTCTGAGCACTTCGATCAGAATTTATTGGTATCAGCAGTGATTTATCGTTGCGTATAAATCAAATTGCACGAAAATTCATCCAACCTTCCCAAAATTTCACCTGCACAACAGTCAACAACGGCACACCCATCGGCTACAATATCAGCTCTTTATTTTTTATATTGAAATTCAAGATTTTTAATAGTGAGCAGTAAACTTTTTTTTTTACTATTAAATTTTAACATTTTACAACACACATTTGCATAATACAGTTTTTTACAGTATTCGTTTTACGTATTTCTTCGGAAATATTAAGAATATGGAAAAGATGTATATTTATGTAGAGGATTTTATATGTAAATATAGTTTTACACTAGACCATAACATTTTTTTTTTTTTTTTTTTTTTTTTTAAACAAATCTGAGTCTTAAAATTGTAAAACAATTAATTTTACTTAGTATTTAAGATGAAAAACATCGTTTTCGTTTCGAATTATGTATTTTTAATTATTTTGACTTCTTACGGCTTTCAGTCGTTGCTCGCCGTATAAAGATTAATTTACAAGGGTTTGCGTAAGCGGAAGAGACAACAAATATATTCATCTGTACACTTGTATATTATAATTATTTTGAAATTGGTTTTAATCACATAGTTATTGAGAATTTAAGAATGTACACACTCAAGCGAAATTAAATTACCCTGTAGCAATATCATATCTGTACACACATGAATATGTATTCAGAATACTTATAAGTTATTATTCGTAATATTGTACTGCAAATGATTTTGGAAAGTGTTGTATTCCCTAAAAAATGTAATACTCTGTCAGTCTGTCTGTGATTTTAGAGTATTAAATATTTTACTAAAAGATGCGTGTTTAATTTTTTTTTTCTCGGAAAACAATTTTTCGGTTAGTAAAAGTGATTTGTTTTATTCAATCCGATTTTTTCACACATTACTCAAAAAAATGACGAATTTCCACTCGGTGGTAACTGATTGAAAATATTTTTCACAATTTACAACGGTTCAGCCACTTTAGCCGTCACCCTTTATTTTTGGTTTTTGTTTCACTTATTTTCATTGAGTCCCCCTCAAAAGTTGTACACTCATCAGCAAATCAACTCGTCATTTTTTTTTATGTATCGTATTTTTAAAGTATTCCTTAAACTTTTCTCGAAATAATCGAAGCATTTTGAAATTATTATTGATAAAAAATAGACGAATACATATTCGGAATTCAATTCAGGTTTAGTCTAATATTTATTTTGATTTCAGAATAAATTAACGAGCGAAAATTGTTTCAAACGCTTGGTAGTCAACGGTTTTAACGTTTGTATGGTTGCAATTTAACAGCGAATATCATTGTTACCACTGTATTACTATCATAGGTACCTTATGATAAGAAATGTCGATTATTTTGAAAAATTCTACACTAATTTGATCCAGTATCGTATTTCATTATCACCGTAGTGGATAGCAATACTATAATATATAATTGGCTGTGGTGATATGATAATATGATAATATTATTATTGTACGTAATTAATCGATGCTTCTTAAAGTCGCCCGTTTCAACATTAATTAATGTCTAAAATATGATATTATTATTCTAAAATAATAACACACTACCTATATATAATATACATTATATAAAAATTGACGCCCGGAAAGGGGGGGGGGGAGGGTAAGAAAAATGTCTGCGGGCGCCTATGAACATAATTATTTTGACCTGACATGTATAACGTAACCTCGCTTCAGGTATGACTCATCGTCATGTGTGGCCAGTCACTCTATAATTATTTAATTCGTTGCCTATGTAGTGGATATCCGTGAAAATACATTTCTAGATAAGAAATTGTACGTATATCATGCATAATATCCAGTAGATATCCAATAGATAACTTGTGCTGTGCGGGTAAAATATTATAACCTGTACTTGTAAACATTATTATTACTTGAAGAAAAAATTATTTAATTATTATTTTATTGTTTTTTTTTTTTTTTTTTTTTTTTTTTTTTGTCCAAGCGTATATTGGCGATGGTGTTTTCTAATTCGCCTTTTAGTGGTTCAAAATTGTGTATACGAACATCATGAGAGATTTTCATAAAACAATATTTGTAAATAACACCTATAAATACCGCTCAGATAGGTATAATTGCACGGACTTTTAATCACACAGCCCTTGATATTGTTTTTTATCAGACATGATTAATATTCCGAATATCTAAAAAATAGTTTTTTCCAGAAGTATTCAATATTGCGTTCGGAATAATTTCAAAAATATATTTTATTCCTTGCAAAATATGGTTCCATCTGTCTCGTTTTAGTGCAGTTCATGTTTAACTTTAAGATGTGTGCTTTAGTTTTTCAGAAAATACTTTCGGTTAGGAAAAATGGCCCGATTTGTTCACGGTTTACTTTTCTTAAAAATACGTATAATTACAATATTGTCGTCGGGCAATACTTATTTAAAACTTTTTTCGAAATTCCCAAAGGGTAAAACTTAAGTATTTATAAAAAAAAAAAAAAGGATGCATCAACTTATCATCTAATCAATGTTTAATGTTCCCTTAAATCATTCGAACCTGACATTTTTGTTGACGTATATTTATAAAATATCACTGTTGTAAGATATTATAATACATATTATTTTGAATATATTCCGAATACTTATAAGATGTATTTTACCCTAATCTGTATTTTATATAATGTTAATGTATAGGCATACAAATCCATACGAATTGCGAAATAAATGTTAAAAAAAAACGAAAAAATGTGCGAAATAATCGTCTGTGGGGGTGCTGAAGAAATGCACGTATTATTATAAACTCCGGTGCGCAGCGAATTATTATAGAATAATAATTTTAATGAAATTTAAAACGGTTTCCGAATGTATATTGTTGTACACAAAATTAATTCAATTTTACTGATAATAATTAAAATATGTTTTGCGTGTAACCCGGAGTTTTTTTAATAAATATTCCGAGGATAATAATATATAATATTTTTTATGGGAACCGCAATCGATAAATATCAACAAAAAAAAAAAAAATATAAAAAATCCTATCTACTTCGTTTATTCATTAATCATAATGATGATGTGAACAATAAAACCACAGTCAATAATCGATTTAATAATACGTATTATTAATCGTGTAGTCATTACTATAGACCAGATATTTATATGCTATTACGTATTTGTATAGTTATAAAAAAATAGCTAGTATAATATAGCGATGTGAATTGTATTTTCCGTGACCAAATGTTTTTGTATCCAAATATTTTATTTCGAATATGTTTGCACGTAATATAATCGTTTTTGGATTAATTATAAGGCGTATTTTAGATTTCGTAAATTTTGAACGCGTTTTTCACGAATCAAGAATCAAATTCATCAACGAAATCGCTCAACGTTTGTAAATATCAGCATGCGAATTAATCGACGATGGACGGTCAACCTGATATTATGAGGTGTATACTGGTAGATGAAATAAACATTACAAGACTGCCGGGGTTGCCATTTTCCCAATGATCTATGAACATTGGATCGGAATGCGATTTTTTTTTAAAAATATTTTCGTTGTATATCCGAAATAAAAAGAAAATAAAAACGTTTTTATACATTACATCAAATTGTACAGCAATAAAGACGCATTATTGTACGTAAATATCACGTAAAACGCATAAAATCCAACAGCAATACAAACTTTGAACCTTTATCACTTAGATGCCGTACCAAGATTTTTTCGTTAGTTTGAGTCTCTTGAAAAAAAAAACATTTTTCGAGATAACCACGGTGTATTGTTCTGGAAACGACGACGGTAATACATATAACATACTTTAAATAAAATACTTAAACTACGTTTTGACGAGTTCAAATAGCTAGGTACCTACATTCAAAAGGTTCGGGAAACGGAGAGAGACGGGGTGTCCGTTCCCTTTGGTTTAAGTCTTCGAGGCCCGGAAGGAGCTCACTTTAGTTATTGCCATTGATATATATTTAACAAAATTTTAAAAATTCGGATTAGTCTTATGAAAAAAAAAATTCTTTAATACCTATATGGATTTTACATAATCAGACATTGTTTTATTTTTACTGTGCTAACGTATGTTTACAGTATTATTATAAATACATATACTTTTTTAAGGGTAAACAGTATATTTTTAAACCCCGTTAACGCACTATTTTAGATTCTGAGTGTAGCGAAGAATGTATTGGTTTTACAAAGATGTTTATTTTTATTCTTTTTATATGAACATTTTTTCTACTAGAAAGCTTGTGTACGATGTATACGATGTAGACTCTTTTCTGAATTGAAATTTTCTTGGGGCGTTACTTTAAGGAGATTATTTTTCGATTTTCTCATGTGTTTTACTGATAAAACCAATAAAAGTGAAAAAATGATAAAAAACGGGAAAATGTACAAAATATATTAGTAAAATACTACGCATTTAGATTTCTCGGTAAATATAGTCCAAGTTTTTTCCACTTTAACCACTGGCTATATTAAATTTCATCATCAGTTAATCTCGTTAGTTGTTTATATAAAGTATATTATATTGATTTAGAGGGTTGAACAAAATAAATGTTAGACTCCGAGACAAATTCATTTCCTTCTGTAATTTTTTTTTTTTTTCAAATCGTTTAATTTTGGTGATTATTTTTTATATTGAAAAAATATTATACTCATAGTATTGTGATATTAAAGTTTGATTTTCTCGGGGGAAACTCTATCCACAAGCTGATGTACCAACCTGAATAATAATAAAAAATAAATACTCCATAGAAAAAAAAAAAAAAACGAAAATTATTTATTCAACGCTAATTATCAATAATTGAACAGTGCGGTTACTGACATGACGCGAATAGCTGTAAAAAAGTTTATCGAAGAATTTTTTTTTAACCAGTAAAGTTTTTCCGTTATTTTCGCTATTAATGCGATACAGATTAGAAAAAAAAATTGTCGTTATAAGTTTTTCTATATAATAGGTTTCGTTGTATTTTATAACAAGAAGGTATATGTACCTAATATTATTTCTAATATGGCCAAAGTTTCTTTTACGGACGCGCACATTACTTTTTATTTCACTATATTGCATATATTGCACTGTATTAAAAAAAAATGTTACAATTTGCTAATTTTGGTGAATAACGCAATTTGTATGTATGTGTATAGTTTTTTAAGTTTTAAATTATCGCTAAACAAATATCAGCCAAAAAATAAACCATCATAGTATGAAATAAAGAACAAATAAGTAAAACTATACGAGAATCAAATTGGACAAAGTTATATTAGCCAGAAAACGTACAAATATACAAAACGTTGACAAATCATTTTAATTCACGATTTACCCTCAAATAAATCCAATTTTTCGTATGCATTCTTTTGCGTTTCACGGCTAATAACTTTATTGATTTTCTCCTTGTTAATTGTAGGGCCGTATTTGTTCCTTATTGCATTCTAATTACCTTCGTGACATTTTTTTGTTTGATAATTAAACCCATAAAAAAAAAAAAATAAATACATTCAACTTTCATTGTTCACTTTAAAATCAGTGTTCGATAACTAGAAATAATTTTTTTTTTTTGAGCAGAAATAAGATTTGATAGAATTTTTACACCTGTAAAAAGCCGTGAAAAAAAAAAAATCTACATTAATAAATACATAAATCTAGGCAATTACATTGTTATACCCTACTAAAATTACAAATGCGAAAGATTGTGACGATATTTGGATGTTTGTGACTCAACCATGCCAAAACCACAGAACGGATTTGAATGGAATTTGGCGCACAGATAAAGTATATTTCGGATTAATTCAATAAAATATTTGATATCCCGGTAATGCGTTCCTGAGGTATAATTTACTACAGTTAATAGTTTTAAACAATCTCATATTGCAATAAATGCATTTTTCCGCTTTCCTTCGGGGTAGGAAACGTTGAGTTTATGTACGCGTTAGTTAATTATATTACGTCATTTGATCGGTCAATTTTATTTGAAAACAATTGATCAAATTCGACCAGTTGAATATTTCGTTCATACATTTTTCATGCACTGTTTTTTTTTCGACGACAGTGTGACTAACATTATATTTTTGTATTTACTTTAATTTAAGTATAGTTTTAATCATACATTTTTTAATGTCGGCAATATCATTATCTGCCAGCGTGTAGGTTTATAATTATATTATGTACCTACGCATAAACACATAGTACCTATATTATTATCGTGTTAGCGAGTGTTTAATTTTACTTTTATTTTGTGCGCAATCCAGTGATTCCTCCTAGAATATTATGTTGTGCGAAATCGAATGGTTTTTTTTTTTACAATAATTTGTGCACAAACTAATTGTAGCCAAAATATCAACAGACCGATAGTTATATTATTCAAAAACCAGCTATTCTACAGCGGAGTATCATTCGAACAGTTTATTAATTTAGCCAATAATCTAATAATATCGATACAAAGTCGATCGTTCGCTGAATGATAATACCGTATAAATACATATCATTTAAAGCGATTTTTGATTTTTGTTTTTTGTAACCTACAAAATACAGTGCAAATTCAAACTGAAATTATTGACCTTCATTTTTCACAATTATTTGTATTATTATTTTTTTTTTTACGTACAAAACTCAATGATTGCATAATGCCAAATAATTTATTTAAATTTTACGATATTTTAAAATGTCCGGTTTATTTACATACATCGTTACATTATACAATTTTTGAACAAGTATCTTTCAGTAATTCTAATGATATTCAATAAAAGTAAAACTGGTTCTCAATCAGTGGTCACAAAAATATTATCGAAACACGTGCCGTTTTTTTTGATATTTTATTAAGATTCAATTCGTCTATAGAATTTTAATGTAATAATAGTTGCTGTTAGTCGTTAAAAAAAAAAAAAACGCCGGTGGCAAAATAATAGCAAAACGGTGTTTAAGACTAGTAACCGAATTATAAACCAAGTGTATATGATGTCCATTAATTTGTTTTTTTTTTTGAGATTCTGAGTGAGACTAATAGCTTATTGGTTTTACTAAGATTTATATTTTTATGTAAAAAATGCTCTGATTTGTTGACACTGTATCTCAAAGATTGTAAAATTCCAACCCTCTGGTACTTTACTTGAAACTTTTTTTTAAAATTCAAAACAATTCGTTCTCCGGATTCATTTTCGTTAGTTTCTGTAATCGAAAATCACGTTTTTGATCAATGAAAATGCTTAAAAAAGCAAAAAAATTCTTGCCTGGTGATAACTAATTTTAATTTTTTTAGTATAGTTTTCATAAAAAATTATTATTAAATTTTACTTATTACTTATTACTTATTTTTGTTGGTTTATAAGTTATACAAGTGGAACAACACGATTACTTACTATACCTTACCAGTATACCTAGGTTCTCAAAATCGTTTTAAGATTACGATCATTTATCATTTCTTTCAGTGTATAAATTAAATGACCTTAATATACCATCCAAACTATCCATCTACAACTATGAGCTATCCATGGTGTGAAATGGGGAAATGGGTATGCCCGTCGTGTATACATACTGAGAGAATCAAGGACTGAGGAATATATTGGTTTTACTATAATGTGGGTATTTTTTTATCTGAAAACAACTTGTATACAAGAAATCTTGCCCCGATCAAAAGTTGTACAGTCATTTTCTTGTAGAATTTTTGATTTAGTTGGAGCGTGGATTAGGTTATATTTTTTTTGATTTTCCCAGTAGTTTTCTTAATAATAAAAAAAAAATGGCAAATTTTTGGTGTAATTTTTATTAATTTTCGAGCTGTCTTGTCAACAATGGGAAAAATAATGAAACTAATAGTTTTTTCAGAATCGTTTTTCATTAACAATAATTTTATCTTCACGTACAGACACAAATTGAATTACACTAAATGTTATCCACTCTACGGACATCCTTCATAAAATAGTGGCAAGCTCATGTCAGCCTTTTTTTTTTTTTATAAATATTATTTTACATGATCATTTTACATTTTACAAAATACTATATCATTTTATTAGAGAGTTTCATTTTTTTTTTTTTCCGTTGGCTTTAATTGTATAATGAATCGGACACCTATAATACGTCTGGAGAGACAATATTATAAACGTAAATAACACGTATAGTTTAATTCTATTTTTGAACGTCTAATTCGGACTGTTGGCCCGACGTAATGTCAATTTTTTTTTTAAAAATTTATATGTAGTCGTCTATATAATAATAATAAAGAAAAAAAAAACACACTGAACTCTTTGCAGCGGTTTACAACGAAATACGAGTGTGTCATAAAATTTCGAAACATTATAAACACTGTTGTAGAAACGTTCGGTCGTGTAGCAGAAAAAAAATCTCGTGTGTTTTAATTATAAATTTAAGCATTTAAAATATACGTGTATACGTATTTTTATTTTTTTTTTTTTTTTTATAATAATTTCACGCGTGTAATTTTGTAGTTAATCATTTCCAAGGTAGATTTTTTCGGCAGCACAATAAAAACAAAGCAAAACAGTTTCAACGAATAATAATTATTATAGTCAAATTCGCGTTTCTATATTATACAATTTTATACATAACCCGGTAGTTATATTATAACGTAGGTATACCTGCCGTGCGCGCAAATTCCATCGGCACCCACTCAAAACCCCTTAAACTCATTTTATTATTATATCAACCTCGACAAGATAACAATTGTAATAATTACCAAAACTACCCGACACCCCGACGGTTAAAGTAATTGTGGTTCCGACGATCCGTTTTATGCTTCAACTAGCCAGCTGGCACTTGATATCGCGATAGTCGAGTGTCGCAATCGGATCCCCCTCCCCTACATTTTACCTTATTTTTTTTTTTTTTTGCTCAGTTTAGACCACGAATACCCTTTGCCGAAACTCTGCGTCTAATGACACACTATGCGTTCTCTACTCCTAACATAGATCCTCCAGATCCTGATGTATACGCGGTCACGTGTGTTTTTACTAGCGGTCGACCGAGCTGATTATAATTATTTACCATCGAGCTATTCGATAGTTGATTGCATCCAAACTATTCAATAGGTTAAAAACTATTTTAATGGTTTTCTGTAAAACGAATATTTTTTCCGAATACAATTATTCGGTCATAGAATAAATTACTCGAATGGATATTTTTTATTCGATATAGTTTATCTAAATTATCGATACCTAGTATAAATATTCGGAAGTGTCCATTGTCCACCACAAGGTTATTTATTCTCATTGATCCCCCTCACGCCTTCAAAAGTTATGTGTAGGTACGCCACTGAGTATAACGATAAAGGGCATTACATAAACGCTGTTACTAGGTGGATTTCGATAGAAACGCCCGATGTGAAAATGCCACGCGAAAAATAAACGGAACGACTGCGTTCACTCAATGACAGTTACTCATTGTCGCTATTCACTGTCAAAGTCTCGCGATAGTAACCGTCGACCGAATTTCAGGCACGCGTGCGATCGAGTGGTAACTGCTTTGACGATATAATTGCTACCGTCCTGTTCACACGACGATACAGGTCCACGACAGTATATAAACTATCACGGTTGCGAATTTCGCAATTGTCACGACAGTGCAGCTGTATTGCTATCATGCGGACCTGCGGGCTTTATTTTTCAAGTGTAATTGTAGTTTCCCCCCCCCCACCGTATAGCGACACATTATTATGTTAAAATATAGAAAAACACCTACGTGTTTTCTTTAGTTCGCGTATAAAACAAAACAAAAAAAAAAAAAAAACCAAACAATTATAATAGTATTTATAAGCGAAAAAAAATAATAGTTACCTGCTCGTAAAATAGCAGCACATCAAATTACAATACGCAATAATAATTATTACAACTACGCTCTAAAATATTTTACAGCGTGCACGAGATTTATAAAAACTTTTGTATAGTACATTGGCTGAGACTATATTTAAATTTTTAAAGTTTCCTTACATGGTTATTTCGTGGAAAATTTTATTATAATATTGTTATTATACCGCGTTCGTGTGCAAAACTATAAATTTCATGACACGGTCACGTTTTAAATACAATAATATTTCGTTGTTCGATACAGACATTAACCGACCAAATGTGGGTACCGGGTATACACCGAGTATACAGAGTGACCCATCAAAATTCGACAAATTCAATAACTTTTGTGCGACAATATAAATATATTATGTATACATAACAATTTTAATGTTTGAAACGAATTATTAAATGTTCACTAATCGTTCAACAAGTACGGTTTTTTGATTATCGATAGTGTTTTTTGTAATTTTGAAATGTTTTTAGATGGAAAAAAATAATTTATCTAGGAAAAATACATTTTCTTAATTATATCTAAATTAGAAACTTAAAGATTCGCTATTAACAAATACCTATTAGTAACACCGAAATTTCGTTTAGAAATATATTTATAAAAAAGCCATCTTAGATTTTGTAAAAACGATATTTTATTTTAAATTTTAGGAAGATATGTATAAAATTGAGGAATAATAAGGCTTTAGTAATATTATTATAAAAATTTAAAATATCGAACAGAACAAAAGTTCTATTGCCGACATAAAACGTGTCTTGCTCAGTTTTATTAAAACTACAACCAAATCCGCGTTTAATGGAGCGGGAGAGGTAAGAGGGAGCGACTCCCCAGAGTCGGCGAATTGTATGGCGCTTGGAGGTGCGGTAAATTTTTACGAACGGACAACCAACAACTGTGTAGCCGAAACGTATTTTTCTCATGGGCGGCAGTTTAGCGTCGACTAAGACCGTACATAATTTAAACAATTATGAAATAAAAGAATCGCGTAAAAGAAAATCACGGCCCGAGTGTGGGATGGCGCGCTTGCCCGGTCGCCTTCTCCACCACCAACCATTACACCCGTCTCCGAGTCCTCATCACTATTTTCACCGTATATCTCGTTAGACGGACGACTTGCGCTATTGTCGCACCGAACTATGTCGTTGCTCGACTAGGAACGGTCAAGAAGTCATTTCGGACTCCCCTCGTTGTTGCACAGAGGGGAGTTTCGTTTTCCTATGTGCGCTTAACGTTCAAATTACACGTACACCGAACGATTGAATAATGCAAAGTGTTAGCGCTCCGATTTTTAAACGAGTATACATAAATATACCCAACAACTGTAGACCCTGTGACCTAGACTGGTTGTAGGTAAAATCGTCCGTGGAAAAAATGCCCGGCTCGTAATACTGCTGGTACAGCTAGATAACGAGAACCAACCCAAATCGATGGGAACGGATTTCACTTAAACATTCACAACGATATTTATAATTTCTATGGGTTTTACATTTGATTAGATCCGATATTGCGAAGAGTTGTGCAGTTTATACAATTTTATTTTTACATTGTGTACGCACGTCTATTGTGATTATCCGCATCAGCATTCAACATTGATAAGCAACAATACGGTTTGTCACTCTACGTTGACATCGTTCTCTTGTCGGTCGTAGGTTGTTGGTCCGTTTAAATCGTATTTGATTTATTATTTTTATTTATGCGGGTATTGTGTTTTTTTTTTTTTTACCTCCGGACGTTTTTCCCTCGGATATTTCGGTAGAATCCTCCTCGGGCCGTCTAGGAGCCACGGAGGTTCAGGGACCCGGACACATTCTATGCGTCGAAGCGTGGTCCAGTCAAGCTAACCGCGTCTTAACACGCCGTACACCGTCCGCGCGCGGCCGTCGGCGTTCGACCGGCTGCGCCGAACGCGAACCGAGCCCGCGGCGCCCGGTTCGACGACGTGGGCCGGAGCCGCCCGAGATTCTCGTCATAATGACGGCGTTAGCGCAACGTTTTTACAACCCGACCTCCTGCGAAAACCGACGGGACGGGAACGGTCGACCGGCCGATCCGCCGGACACCTGCCGACTCGACCCGACCATGGCCGTCGCCCGCAGGGATAAACGGGATCGGCGGTAGCCGAAAGCGTACCGCGAGGCCGCCCGGGCGGAAACGCGTCCGCGAATAACGCGTACAGTTACGGGGAAATTTTTCGAAAAAAAAAAAAATGAATAAAATAATAATCATAATAACAATAATCCACGCGCGCGTCTAAATTCGAACGCCGCGCGCCGACGGAACGCACGAGGAACGCGATGTCAAAACGGTGAATATTATTGCGGCACGAAATTAATACACGCGCATTACCGCGATCCGGATCGTTTACGCGGCCGCGTGTGTGATGTACGGGCGACCGTCGCCGCCGAACGTCCGTATTGTGTCCGCCGCCGATTACGGATTACGAAACGGGCCCACTCGCTCCCCCCCCACCCGCGAGTATATTGTAATTGTAAACGTGTACCGGGCGGGCCCACTCGAATGTCGTCCGCCACGGTATTACCGTTGACAGGTATTGACAGTGTGCGCGGACCGCCGCCGTCCGTTCTCCGCGCGCGCGCATCTCTGTCCACGCGATGACGATAACAATAACAACAACGACGATAATGACAATTCGTATATGATTCCCGTCGGCGGCGGTCATCGGCGGGCGCGCAGGTGTCCGTCGCGACATTACGGACGCTCGGCGCGTCCGCCGCCGCCGCCGACGTCTCCGTAATTACAAATTAATTATTATCGTGTCGTCGCGGCAACGGTACGCGCGGGCGGGCGCTCGGGTTTGTTTCATCGCGACCGCGGCGATCGATTGTCGTCGTCGGTACGCCGCGGCCAGAACCGCGGACAATAAAGACACGGTCGGGCCCGTGGGCCGTGATTTTCGGTTTTCGCACGATGAGAAACCGAGGCCGTTTTTTCCCCTAGCCGTGACGCATGGCGTTTCGCGATTGTACGTACCCTTTCATCAAAAAACAAAAAAAAAAAAAATAATAATAATAATAAAAAGCAAGTTTCGTCAAACAATGGTCAACAAAAATTCTACCCTTCCCCACCCCCCTAAATATCGGTTATCAGCGATAGGATCACGTAAAAAGGTGTTAGCAGTTAACATTTAATTCCGAATTAAACCCATTCTGAATGGCGGACACTGTTGCCGTTGCTGGGGGAGAAGCGCTGTGGGCGAGCACCCCGATTTATTTGATTTTATATTGGTTATTTCGGTGTATTTTATCGTTCTAAAAAATAGTTAGCAACGTTCGAATTATTAGCCGGATTATTATTTATTTTTTTTTTTTTGTGCTTCGGTACGCGGTACCTCGATTTATTGTACGAGTACAAAACCACGTCGGGTAATTACAGGAGGAAACGTCTTATTTTTAACACGAAAAAAAGCGAAAACATTTTGTTATGCCTTTGGAGTTTGAACCCCGTACCCCGAGATATTCACTTGAATAAAATGACCGTCGCGTCACAACAATTATTGAACAGGCAGAAGCAACAGTTATGACCGAACAGACACCTATGAACAACGGACAACAAATAATAATATACATATCCGCGATTTGTACACGGGACGGGTTTTTGTTGGTGTTTTTTAGTGTTTTATTGTTGTCCGACGTTTGTCCGCCGGACGGGTTTCGGCGAGATCCGGTCCTCCTCCCGCCCCCCGTCGTCACTCACGCGGGACTGAAAATTTGATTATATTTTCGAACAATGTTCAATGGTTGTATCTAACGTGTTTCGGATTTTTTATTTATAGTAAAACTAATTAAAATGCACAACGTTCAAACGTATCTAAGTGAAGTTGAAATCGATCTCTGGAAGCCGCATCGCAACCGTACGGGACCCGCGACGTCGCGGAGCACGCGCGGCTGCGTATCAATCGGTTTTCCCGGTTAATGTATAAAAACGAAACGGACTCGAGAGACCTTCGTTATGTCTATTCGGCGCGCTATCGATATAGACGAACGGTGCTCTTTTTGCCCGTTAAAAACAATGATAATAAACGGCATTTGACCGCGCCCGTCCTTTGAACGTTGATCGCATTCATTCGCTAATCCCGTCAATCGCGAGTCGCGCGGAACGCGTTTTACTTTTGACATTTTCACCGCGTATTATGGTCAACGTCACGCGGACTCGGGACGCCTTGAACGGAAAAAAAAGTCCGGACGGTTCGATTCGTATATCGATACGCAGACACGTCGGTTTTTATCGCTGATCGTCGACGACGAAAGGACGAGAAAACGACGATTTAACGAACGGTCCGACAATGCGACACGGACGAAAAAGGTTCCGCGGACCGGTACGGCGTGTTAGACGATAACAGAGTCGCCGAATCGCGATAACGAGAAAAAAAAAAAAAAAAACACACGCGCGCGCGCGCGCCCGACCGATACCGTACGATATCGCGAGCCCGGCAAAACGCGCGATATTATCGGAACACGGCCGTTGTTATTGCGCGTCGTTTACGATTATACCGGAGCCGGCCGGACGGGTTCCCGTGCCCTGAAAATACACGAGAGCCGCACAGAAGTCGCTGTTGCGGCGCGCGCGCGCGTGTTGTCCTCGCCGCCGTCACTGTCGTTTGTTGTTGAGGTTTTCGGCACGCGACCTGCCTTAAGGCAATAAAAAAAAAAAAAAAAAAAAAAAAAAAAATTAAAAATATATCGCCGCTGTAATACGCGCGCTGGCTGTTATTTAATAATAGTCGCCCGCCGGCGGATCGAACGGAGGTGACGTTACAGTGATTAATCGAAAAGGCGACCGAATCCTAATGATAAAACTGTTCCGAATGCTTTTTACGCATTCCGAGCGTTTTAAAATATAAACTCTTTTTCACGGAAACCGTTGCATAACCGGATGCACCGGATAGTTTTGAGAATTCCTTTAAAAAAAAAACAAAAAACAAAACCAATACGCTTTTCTCGATCTCATATTTTTAGAGTGTTTCACACGTCATCGCGGTATCGTGTCGAAGTTGAGTCTTAACTTTGACGCGGTATTATATGCGCTTTATTTTCTCGGAAAAATGCACAGATTTTTTCCGCGCGTTACACTAAAAGACGCGCAATTTCCAATCCGACCTATTTGATTCAAAACATTTTTCGAAATTCCCAACAGATAAATATAACTATACACATGATCTTGTTACCGACCGTCGCGTAATATAGGTCCCCTAAATCATCCGGTTAGTTTAACCTGCAATTTTTTTTTTTTCGCGTTATATTTCCAAAATATTCTGAATATTATTTGTTATGTATATTCGTATTTTTATAAAGTATTTTACCCAATAATACTAAACCGCTTGTTTTCCAAATAAAATCTACCGACAATAATCCTCAACGCTTTTTGCCAGGATGAAAGCACACATGATGGAAGTGTTGCGAAGTGTCTTAATCATTTCTTAACTTACTAACACAATGGATTATATATCTAAAGACTTATGAATAATAACGGATACATTTTTGATAAAAAATGTTTAATTACATTTTTTTCTTCAATCGTACTTATATATTATTGTGAAACCGGTTTTTTGGCATAAGTTTAAAGTGAAGACAATTATAAAACAAATTGTTCGTTTATAGTGTTTTCTAATGTGTTCAAAATATATGTACACAGTTCCTATTCATTCTTAAAATATAAATGAAAACAAACAGTTCCTATATTGAGTACCATTGAATAAAGAAGTTACACTTTTTTTTTTAAATTATAATTTTTTTTTAAATAATTATGATAAAATTATACTAATAATCAACTATCATCAAAGTACGATATTCATAAGAAATAATATTTAAAAAAAAAAAAAACATTAAATTCATCGCATTAAAGTTGTACCGGATGCCGGACATAATCGGAGTAGTTCAGAAAAAAAAAACGACTACTGCGGTATGCTGGTCGCAGTGGCCAAGGAAGGTCGAAGTGGGTTATTGACCCACCCTCTCCCCGCGGGGGTCGTGTTTATTTATGCTGTATACTATTTTACGATTTCTTTGTATTTTGCGTTCCCTGTTATTTCTTCGGTTCCCGAATGAACGGTTTCTTCGTAGCACCGTATGGAAACGTACAATTATTAAGGAAGTGCAGTAGGTCGGGAAAATAGACTCAATGCGTTTGCCTGTATAAATAAAAACCATTATTAACGAAAACGATATAATTACTCCGTTCGCTCAGAATTCTCCAAGGTGGATACAGCTGTCAGAGGGGTGTAAGTGTGTGTGTAATGCGTATAGTTACAAGACACGCCAAGCCATTAGTGTATTACACATATTATATTCTCGTAGACCTATAATTAAGTTTTTTTTTTTATCAATTTTTATTTAGAGTATGGACGAAAATGATTTTCAAGTTTGTTTAATTTTTTCAAAAGGTCGAATCCCCCAAACCCCACTTATCCAAGCCTATGTTTTGAGGAATTAAAGAACGTATTTAGCCCCTTCAAAATCCTTGCTACCCAACAGGCTGACCACACACGTGGGACAAAACACGAGCTCTAGTTCATCTGGTTTGTAACGCAGTATTCCAAATGAAAAAACACCACGTACAAGGTGGAGAGATCCGAGATAAAATGTGCAGAAAGGTGTAAAGCCCAAAACCGCGAGAACCGATTGGCTCGATTTTGCGGTGGACGGCAGAATTAAGTGGCAAAAAATATGTTGGTCAGTTAGATCTTAACGACGACGTATAAAAATATGAAATACGAAAATGAAAAAACGACGAAATATGAAGCATAGAAGAAGAATCTGAAATTGGAACTAGGTAACGACGGATTACGGAAACGTCGTCTACTGACATTTTGTGGGTTTTCGACGGATACCCATCGTATTCAATTGTTACACGTGCCCCGAAAAATGGTCTGTAAAAAAAAATCGCCGTTATTAAAATTTAATCATCTCCGCGAGTAACAAAGCTAACGGCTTCCTATATTAAACGGCGGGTTTATGTTTTTTCCCCTAAAACTTCGGCATTTAATTAAAAATAAAATCACCTGCATTATTTTTTCTCGCAGAGTTTATCTTATTATTGATTATTTCATAATTTAAACCAACAATTTAGCGTTTTTAGGTATCTATTTACGAAACATAGAAAAGTCGTAATCGGTTTTACGCATCATAAACGCGTAAGTCAATGATTTTTTTTTCAACTCAGTTGAGTTAAATTTAAATTTAATTCAAAATAATCCATCAATTTAACTAAGTTAACGGAGAGTTAAAATTGACTTTTGTAACCCAAGTTAAGTCAATTAAAAAAATAAATAATGTTCACGTTGTCTATTATCTACTATAATGGCCTAATCATCTACCTACAACCTCCAACCGACGACAACGGTAACAAACAGTAACAGGCATTCATAACAATTCGTATTTTAAAATTTTCTTGATATATTGATAATAATAGTATATTTATTTATATAGTGCGTACAAATAAAAAAATGAAATCAACTTAAATTGTTTAAACATAAAATTAACTCTAATTAATTAAAGATTAATTATTTTGCGTTCCTCGAGTTAAAATTAAGTTAATAGTTCAAAAAAAAAAAAAAAAATGTATTTATTAAGTTGAAAAGTTAAATTAAAAACCTAAAATTAACTTTTTAACTCGTTAATGCTCATCGGCCTGTTGTCAATACGTTTTTACCATATACATTTTTACCATGAACACCTAGACCTTTTTTTTCTCGTTAAATCCATAATATGAAACGCACGATTACTGAATAATAATTATGCTCTATAATCCTGCATAATAAAGAAATATGCAAAATAATGCAATCGATCGAATTGTGTACATCCGACAAAATGAAATGTTACCTACACCTGACATTATGAAACGAATTCGTATATTTACAAATAAATAAAAGAAGTTCAATATTACGTTTCCCGAGCGAATATGGAAATTCCTAAAGTTCCCAACATTGGCCGTCTCCGGGGAACTGTGTCCCCTCAGACAACCCGAGTAAAATATTATGATTTTAAACTCAGTTTTGCTTTTTTGACGTTTTTGACTTTTCGCTTTTTCTCGTTTTTTTTTTTTTTGAAAATGATTTTAATTAATTTTATAATATTTTGAACAGTTTTTTATCGAAATTAAACAAAAATAATTGAAAATTTGAAATGTATTGATTGTGTTTAACACAATTGGAAACATTAAAAAAATCTTTCCTGGGATAATGATTAATCATTGCTAACGAAAATACGATTTTGATCGGAGTTCAGTTAATAGTGTTGCTTTGTCAACAATATATATGTCCTATTATGGTAAATAATTATATAATATGCATTCGACAATTTCATTAACAATATATGATTAATATGTTTAGTATTGTACCTATTTTCCCGTTCTCCTGGTTTCCCCGTGTTTTTCCCCGGTTTTTCCACCTGGAAAAATCAAAAAAAGACCTCATTTAGTTATCACTCCAGTCAGATTTCCTTTCAGAAAAACGTGCTATTATTGTAAATCGGTGCAATATTACTGGTTGAAAAGTTATTCAGATAAAAAAAAAAAAAACCGAACGTAGCTATACAAAAAATGTAAATAAAGGGGAGAAATATTAAAAAAAAAAAAATACATACAAGTTTAATTTGTCTGGATTTTAACTGTGCCAATTTGTCAATTATATTGTTTTCCTCGAATAATCCCTAATCGTACTTTCGATTTTGCGAATCGTCTATCTGCAAGAGTTCATTACCGTTTTTCAAAGTCACTATTTTCCTCGTTATTTAGTTACATCGCAAAATCCACAATACAACCAGTGCTCGTATAACACGCTGTCAAACTGTGGGTATCATTTTCAACCAACACGCTATCTACCGACGTAACAAATAATTGTCATAGACGAAATCAATTTAATAGTTTAATTTAATTGAGAGGTAGCAATTATTAATCTGGTTACAGATAGCAACTCGACAATAAATTGGGACCGGCGCTGACGTCGTGCTGTGATTACGATATTAAAATTAATATTGGATATTTGTATTCGTTTTATTTCTAGAATATTCCTTAATTGATTCTCTGTGTTTTAAAATACAACGAAATGACGTGCGTTTTCTAATTAACAAGCTGTCCCCCACGGCTCTGCCCGTGTCGGTATAGAACGAAAAACAAAAAACCGTGTTTCCCCCCTTCCGGAGCATTTATTTAAATTGAGTTTCGATCCAATTACATACAATTCAAATACGAACTAAGTAACTGCAAGTTTCTGTGGTGACTGTTGTGCGCCGTGCGTGCCCTCGCGACAAAAACTGTTACGGCCCTTCCGCGGATCCCCATATTATTTAGTTTTTTTATTTGTTTTAACTTATTTTTTTTTTTTTTTCATCATTACCAAAAATACCAATAACCCTGTGTCACTCCCCCCGCTCGTCACCCTTTTATAGATCTAATACGTGGGAAAAATAACCGGCGTGTTATTTCTGGTCTGCGGATCTGCATTTACGCAAGATCTCGATCCGTACCGTAGGTTAGGTCAGGTTAGGTTATATTATCCATCCATCCATACAAACAAACGTTTGCGTTTACAACATTAGTAGGATAAAATTATAATTCGTATTTGTTTTCGAACGCGAGGCCCCGGGGCTGTGTAAAAAACGCGATGCCCACCTGCCCACCCGCTAAATTTTGTATGATGTATTTGCTGAAGTGACACGACTCCAACAGTAGCCGGATAGCCGCCACTGTTATTCGAATCGCCGGCCGAGCACGTAAGTGGCGATAAAAGCAAGAACGCCCGCAGGTGGATGCCGGTGAGAGCCATGGCCGCCCACCGCTATTTTAGTTGATATTAATTATTAATTGTTTTATTACTTGCAAGGCTTAAATATTTAACCCGTGATTACTTTTAAAATGTAAGCTGTAAAAAAAATTCTTATACTTTTGACTTTGACCCCCCTCAGTTTATATTTCTGTGCGCGCCCTTGGATTAGAGTACAGATTTGCACGTCGAGTACACCCGATGTATACGTATAAAACGATTTGCATAAATATCGATCCCTTTTGGCAAGGGGATCCTAATGTAATAAATGATTTCATCGCACAACTAAACGAAAATGTTTGAGTTATATTATAAATGTGTAATGATTAATGAAATATTTATAACGCCATAAGTGAACAGTCATAAGAATAAAAGTAATAAAAAAAAGAGAGCTGATCCTAGGGACGGGTGCTGCCACTGTTGTTAGTGGATAGTTGGGGAGGTAGGATACTTAAAGTTATTTATTACACGTGCAACCAACGATAAATCGTTGCTAATGAAAAGTGATCTGTGGTGAAAATCGATTATACATGTTTTAAAGGGCGTAATATTTACGAATTCCGTTAAAATTTAATTTTAAAACTTTCAAAAAATAAATAAATTACATTCAATTTTTTTTTTTTAATCACTAAGTACGACTTATAATAAACTTTCTGTCAAATTTTCAAATAATTCTATTAATTCAAATAAGTTTATCTACAGAGTAAGTACTTACTAAATAATGATGACGTAAAAACCTCGCAAAATTAATAAAAATAGCTCAAAAACGACTCAAATGTTTAGAAAATTTTAGTACGGCTAGAAAAAGCAAATGTAAGGTTTCTGTAATAACTTCAAGTTTTCACGAATATTTTCAGCTGAGTTATAATTAAGAAAACAAAATTTAAAAAGAAAGCGTACAAATTCAAAATAATGAAATCGTAACGCTGTAAATATGCCATTTTTCAAAGTATTAATTAAACCGCGAAGAAAATCAAAAAAACTACTCGGCGACTAAATTAAAAATTCACCAAAAAAGATCTCTTGCCGTTTTTCTGGTGGACTTATGGTAGTAAACATAAGCCATACAAATATAAAATAATGAAATTGCTGCGTCGTGATTAAAAAAAAAATCGACTTTTGATTTGTCTTTCCCGATTATTATTAAAAATACTTTTGATATCGATAAACGACTTTTTTTTTTTTTTGCCGGTGGTTACCGCATTAAAATAAACGAAATCGATTGCTTTTCACGAAAAAACGAAATTCTTGATTTCTACACAAATTTCACGTTTGGGCGCACCGCCCCAGGCTGACGCATCCGACAAAATCCGACCGCCGTTTTACCAAACGCCAATACATCCGCGATTTCCTAACGCCCCGTGCAGCCGACACGTGCCCGTGTACGGGAGACGGCGCGCGGAGACCGCTCGTCCCGTTTGGTCGGTCGTCCGGGTTTGCGTTACTGAGACGGCGTTGAGCCGATTGTTCACGAACGATATGCGGAATGAACCCCAGCCGACATTCTGCTCAAACGCCCGTACGGTCCATAGGAGTGCGGACCCCCGGGTCCGGCCGGCCCCGGTCGCGCCGCCGACCCGTGCCTCCATACCGGCGGCGTCCCGCGGAATACGCGTGGCCGCCGGCGGGCACATTGTCGTACACGCACACGCGGGCGCGTCAACGGGTTATTATTATTATTATTAATTTAACGGTCCGCCGTCGTCAGCTGTTCGCCGCGGAGATACACATCGCCGGCACGCAGCATCGTCGCCGTCGCGCACCCAGAGAACGCGATTTTTATTTCGGTTTTTTATTTTTTTTTTTTATTCCCATTTTACTACACGCCGCGGAAAACAATGGGAATCGTCGTCGGCGCGGCGACGGAGGGGCCGCGAGGAGGTCGCCCGCCCGCCCGCCCAAGAGCCAGCCAGCCAGCCAGCCAGCCAGCCAGCCGGCCGGCCAGAAACCCTCCGCCCGGCTTCCTGTTCCGGTCGGTTCGTCGGCGCCGGTCGTGTTCGGTCGCGGTCGCCGTTACCGTCGCCGCCGGAGCGTACGAACGCCGCCGCCGCCGCCGCCGCCGCTACCACAGCTCGGCCCTCGGCGTTCGCGTCAGACGCAATTCCGACACGGCGGCAGTCGTACGTTCCGCGATCACACGCACACACCGCGACATTTTTACCTTTTACACACTGAACACGAAACCACTACCGTCACAACAACACCACCCCCGGTCACCACCACACGTACCCCGACACACACGCACACAACCGTTCCGAATCCCGTTATCGTTTTTTTTTTTTTTTTTGTTTTTTTCGCGCGAGTTTTTCCGATAAATAATATAAAATATTATTATTTATCGCCGGTCCCTATATAATTTTTTTTTCCTCCCCCCCCCCGTTACCCGTGCGTGTGAAAAAAATATTCTAACAAAAATACTACCCAAACCACACTCAACTACCGGTCCCTGCCCCGCCGCCGCCCAATCAGTCAGCATCGTCGTCGCCGCCGCCGTCGTCGTAGTCGTCGTCGTCTTCGTCGTCACCGGACGAGACTCACCGTCGCGTCGTCGTCGCCACACACCATAAATATTCTAATAGTTATTACCCGGACAGAGGTGCGAAAAAACAACGCCACCGCCGCCGTACAACCGCCGCGAAAAACCGTTCCGATCCGCGTGGTGGTGCACCCATGTGCGCGCTGGTAGTGGTCGTCGCACAGCGTTACACCCACCCGGTTGAATCGTGGAGGCCGTCGCCGTTGGCGGGTTGAAGAGGGCCCGTGGTGGTGCGTACAACGGACCGGAGGCCGCCGCCGCCGCGACCCTCAAGAAGCTCAGACTGGACGCCGCGACAGCCGCCGCAGCCGCAGCGATGAACATGCCACCCACCGCAGGACACACGCCGCCGCTCAGTCAACACCAGCAGCAACAGCACCAGCAGCAGCAGGCCGCTCAGAGTGCCGCGGTGGCCGACGGCCAGTCCGTCGTCACCGGCATGTGCAACAGTCTCGACTCGGTCGGTCCCGGCGAGGAAGAGGTAAACAAACAATAATTACTATAGCCGATTATCATTTCGTACAGCGATTTTATTTTCGCGGTACCCTGTATTTATTACGATAGTACTTTCGCGTCTCCGGAAAACGATAACAACAGCGGAGTCGTGAGCGCGGTTTTTTATTTTCTTTTCCGAAATTGCGTGCCCGGGAATCGATTAGATTTTTTTTTATTCCCCCCCCCCCTCGAGTTATTGTACGCGTCGTTTAGTAGGTAAAAACCGCGGACGTCGAGGGCGTCTCCGCGGCGGCGTGTCCACCGTGAGAACGTAATCTTCTTTTATTCTTTCTCTCTCTCTCTCTCACTCTCGACGACGTCGGATACCGAATACGTCATAATCCTCCGGTCGGCCGTCCCGTCGCGTACATCCCGCTCTTGCCCGCCCGGCAAAACCCGATCGTCGATGACGTTCGGAACACATTATTATTTGTCATAATCGTAACAGTAACAATAACAATAATACGGACGTCGCGTCCGTTTTTTACGCGATATTCGTACCGCACACGCGTGTAAAACTTGCGTTACGAACGGGTGTGTGTGTGTGTGTGTGCGTGCGTGCGTGCGTGCGCGCGTGTGCGCGGCGGCGCGCCGGTGAACGTTATATAAAACGCACTTTAGAAAAAAAAAACAATATGTTTGTTAGGGCTTGGCTCGTCGTCGTCGTCGGTCGCGTGTACGCGATAATTGCTCCGAACGAGGACACGGGCGTCCGTGTTTATATTGTTGTTATTATTATACTGCGCGTCGCGCCGCAGAGTCCTCTACACTCTAGTAGGCCGCCCCCGCGCCGCCGTCGCCGGCCTAGGTGCCCGCGCAGGTACTGATCTTGTTGTCGTCGTCCGCGCAACGCGGCGGTAACAGTGCGTTATCACGATCGTTTCGCGGTCTTATCAGTCTTATCACAAGCGCGCGGGCCGCCGGTACCGGCCCCGGCTTTTCGGACGCGAGCGGGTTTTCGCGACGCGCCGCACGCCACACCGCCGACGAGAGTGTTTTCCGGCGAAAAGATAACGGACGATAAAAGAAAAGAAAAAAAAAAACAAAAAGAAAGATTAAAAAAACCGACGACTCGCGCGACGAGGCCGCGGTTACAGTGTTTTGTTCGTGTTATTGAATTACGACCGATTAACAACCGTTTGCGCGAGCGGTTTTCTCGGATCACGCAGAATATTCGGAATGTTCAAACGAAAACCGGCGAAACTCGCGCGAAATCGCGTTCGGACGCAGCCCCCCAGCCGGACCGTAAACGCGTACACGATGGTCTGCGTAACGGCCGTTACTTTTCCGGCGGCTCGAAATCCGCGCCCCCGGTCTAAAGTCGCGCGTCTGACCTGACCGGACGTTTCGGCCCGGCGAATTCTGGCGCGTCCGCGGCAATACCGTAATACCGTGAACCGCCGGCAAACAACGACGGGAATGGTGGTGGGGGGGGGGGTTGGTAAACGAAATAAATAAACGAATTTCGCGACAGGCACTCATCGGCGGCCGGCGGAAAATTCTCCGCCCGTTCCGTAGCGACCGTCTCGGCGATAATTGGCGATCGCCCGGTGCCTGGGAAATTTTCGGTGTGCGCGACGGTCAACGGCGGTTTTTAAGTATCGCGCGTTCACGTGCGTCACGACGGCCCGACGAACACCGCGTAATGACGCGACGACGACGGCGTTATTTATTATTTGTATGTTTTTTGTTTTCTTTTCCCGCGACGCAGCTGTCGCTCAAAGGCGCGCGACACCCGTCGACGACGGCACGCGGCACCGGCAGCATTTCCGCGTACCGATTTACTTTGTCCGCGCGCACAAATGTCCGGCGCGGCCGACGGTACGGGTCGCGGATCGATCTCGAGAGAGAAAAAGGTGTTTTTTTTTTTTTTCTAAAAATTCCCGGTTTACTCGTACGCTTTTAGACGGTTCGAAATCGCGTGGCCGGATACCCGACCCGTACGCATCGGGTATCGCGGGCGCAAGTTCGGCGTCGCGCAGGCGTGCCACTCGTTTTTCGTGTTTTTTTTTTTTTTCTGTTCTTCCGTTTTTTTAAGTTTCCGGCGAAAATAACCGAAACTGCTCGAACCCGCGTCGTAACGGCATATTAAACAGGCGTACGGCTACGTATTGTATTTCGATATTACGACGTTTTTAGGTTATATTTTTATTTTTTTTTTTTCAGAGGTTTAGATGTCACACGCGCGTAACGTTACCGCCGCCGCCGCCGCCGCCGTTTGTCGTTTTATATTACCGCGTTTTATTGTACGCGTATACGTGTCGGCGTATACCGGCGCGGTACAAGTATACCGCGCACCGGTGTACGACCCGCACAGGTACGGTCCCGCCGCGCGCCGCGGCGCTAATTACCGGTCGTTCACGGTCCGCCAGATACGCTGTACAAACACGGTGCGCGCGCGTCCAGTGGTGACCAAAACGCGCCGAAAACCGCGGAACGGACAAAGCTCCGGGCCCCGGGTTCCCCTATTGCGTCGTTATTTCCGCACGTCGCCGCGCGCCGTAAAACCCCGGGCCGTATGCGCGCGAGCCGTGACTACCGTAAATTATCACGCGGGCCACTGCCGACGGCGTATCGCTGTCGCTGTTGGTGCGCGGCGCGTGTGTATACGCGTTACGTTGTGTATGCGTGTGTGTGTGTGTGTGTGTGTGTGTGTGTGTTGTGTCGGTAAACCGCGGCGGTACGCGTTGTCGCCGTGACGGCCTCGGCCGGTGACGAGGCCTCGGCACCGGCGGCTGGTGGGGGCGAGGGGAGGGGAGATTCGGGAGGGAGGGCCGGGCAGAGACGACGGCGCGCGGAAAAACGCGCGCGCCAAGCCGGAGAGCCGAAACGCACTGCGGCGGCGGGGGGAAATTTCGCGTAGGTTCGGATACCGTTTTTTTTTTTTTTTTTTTTTTTTTTTTTTCTCCTAGTTTCCGTCGGATTTCGCGCGTTTCGGTTCGGCGCGTCCTCTCGGCCGAGTCGGTTCGATCGACGGGAGGGGGTAACGTTTTGCTTTTGAGATGACCTGTACCTATGTACCGAACGGGGTTCGTTAAAAAAAAAAAAAAAATTCGAATAAAAGGCCAACGTTCGTTTGCGTGTGCGCGATTCACACAGCCGAGTCCATCGCACCCCGCGAAAGGTCAGACAAATATTCGTGTTCTGATGAAGCGGGCGCGAACGGGTCCGCGTGCGCGCAGAAGCCGGATTTTTAATATTTAAACCCCTTTTGAAAGGGGTGCGGGCTCACGAGCGATTTTCGACATTATAAAACGAACGTTTTGACGATTTCTAGGTTATCCCGACGAAACAAACAGAAAGAAAACGGCGATGTTGATATCACGGCTATGATTCGGTCGTCACGGGCGACGGTCGTAGGCGCGTTTTTCGATAGGACTGTTTTTCATTTTAAACTCCGACGTTTGTAATGGTAAAATAAAAAAAAAAAAATCGGTAGAATTAAATCGGCGCGGCAGACTGTGTAGCGGTTACAGCAGATTGTTTCTGGTTTGACGTTTACGTTTATTTTGTCGTAGGCGCGTTTTTCGATAGGACTGTTTTTCATTTTAAACTCCGACGTTTGTAATGGTAAAAAAAAAAAAAAAAAAAAAAAATACGGCGTCATTCGTGTGCAACTGCTGCAACACCGGCCGTGTGGGCCCGAAGTTTTGTGTATCGCGAGGATATAAAGGCGTACGCACGAGAAGCCCGGCAACATGTGTTCACCTGAGGGGCAGCTGCTGCGGCGAACAGCTGATCGTCCCTATATTATAGCAGCCAACAAGAAGAGCTGGGGTGGTTGCCGGCGCGTGTAGACCGACGGAATTTCGGTGTGCCGACGATAATAATAACGCGACGACGACCGGAATCCCTCCAAAAAATAAAAAAAAAACAAAACAACCGAAACGCGTACACGCATAGATGCGTTTGGAAAAGAATAAACGCCGACGACATCCCGTGGAAAAATCCCCGCGTTTCCGGTCACCAGACGCGTCTCCCGTTTTCACGCCGGCGATACACGTAACGCGCGCGTAACGTCGTTTCCCGTGGAATCGAGTTGGCCACACTGTTCCGCGCGTAGAATCTCACCAGATTAACCGTTCGCCGTGTGCGCGTGTTTAAGACCGCCACGCCACTTATCTAATAATATTATAACGGCAATGCACAATATAGACGACGCATCCGAACGATGTTCCCGAAAGATTCAAGAAAACGAGATAATGACGTGTCGCGTCGCCTCTTTTCGTTTGTTTTTTTCTCAACCGTAAAGTCGAAACGAACAACGGCGCGTTTACGAATCATCGCTCGCCTCGGTCGCCACAACATTACGCGCGTTATATTTTTTATAATCTTTTACAGTCCGTGTAAGACCCCTGCCTCAACCGTTCCTCTCCATTTATTCTCTGTCTTCGCTGTCTCGGATTCTTGTCCCATGTGATATCCCAGCAATATCTGTTTTCACCCAATCTCCGCCCATATCTGTCTCGGTCTAGCCCTAGGTCATTTTTCGTTCAGTTTCCCGTTGTAAAGTTATATTTGCTATGCCTACGGACCTCCAGATGTGATCAGTCTTCAATAATCTTTTGCATTTCAGGTGAGCACTAATAATAGGTTAATGAAATATTTGATAAATTTCCTGATTTGTTCGATATTCTTCGTTGTCGATTAGAAGGCCGTGAATTCTGCACAGCACTCTTCTCTCAAAGGTGTTCAACTTCTCCTCGTCCCCCTTAATTACCGACCAGGTCTCACATCCATATATATCAACATTGGCCGTAGATAGCTGGTTTATAGATATTTTTTTTTGATCTTCTTGATAGGAGTTTCGATTTAAACCATTTCGCCAGTGCGTATTATCTCCAATTCTCTGATACGATTCTCAAGTCAATTTCGTTGGGCACGTCGTTTTTTACCCCTCCCCCCCCGCGAGTTATACTAACGGGTAAATGTCAACGGCGAGACGAGTCCGAAATGGATATTCAATAGTCTCGAGATAAGTTCCGCGATACGATTCGGCGCGACAATAACGCAAGTCCGGCGAAAACAAAACGACGCCCACAGGCAGACTGAGTTTTTTGTTTCTGCCGGACGATTATTATTGTAACTTGTCGCTACACATACCGAGCCCGCGGATTTTTTACATTTTCGTTTTAACGCCGTGGATTCTACTCGACGGTGCACTGTTCGCCCTGTTTATTGTGTACCGTGAAAAATCTCGTTCGACCGCGGCGGCCGTGCGAATAAAAAAAAAAAATAATAATAATAATCGCTGCCGAGGGGTGTAACAGCAGCGGTAGTGCTCGCGATCGCCGAAGAACTGGTTATAATATAATTTCTAACCCTTCCAAGAGGAATTCCATGACCGTTGGCGTTGTACCCTGTATAACTCGTACACGGGTATAATAACGCGTATATTATACGGATGGGCATAACATCCGATTAGAAATCGTATAGCCGGATGAACGTTTCACAGACGGCGTAGAAAGAAAAAAAAAAAAAAAACCCGCGTCGAGAAGACGGCGGCGGCGTGGGCACACACCGCGGGTAAGTTTTACCGCCGCCGCAGTAACACAGCAGCTGCTACTCCCGCTCCCGCTGCTGTTGCCGCTGCTCGTTCCTCCGAAATCTTTTCTCTGCGATATTTGTATTATGCTATTCGGTCGGTGTCACCCGGTATATTATAGGAACGGGCGCAGTCGCACGACGTAATATTATAATGTGCGCGTATTGTACCGGTATATTATACGAGCCATCGGAGGGGGGCACCCCCATTTTCGTTTAATTGCGTGCGGGCCCGTATAACATGGTAAAACGACGTCGTCGGGGTGCTCCGGTTTCGAAATAATATAATAAAAAAAATTATTACGCAGAACGGATCTTCTTTTTTTTTTTTGTTAATATCCGTCATTTATGGTTTTATCCGCGGATTTCGACATTATTGCCGCCGCATTGTCCGGGACCGGTCGCGCCGGCCGGCGGGAAACGTTTTTTTACGTCCCGCGGGCCGGACCCGTGCAAAGGATGCGTTTTAAAAGCGCGAAGGAAACTCGGCCTGCTACGTATTGCTACGGACATTATATTTTAGAGTTCCCCGAGCCGCCAATGCCCGCCCCTTATTACGCGTCCTATCCGTCGCGTCTACCGCGACCGTCGCCCGCGACCCGTGACGTTTTCGCGCAACGTAAAACGACGAGCGGCGGCGCACGGCGATCGCGACGGGGTTTTCGTAGCGTTTTCCCGCGGCCGGGGCTGGTTTTTTTTTTTTTATTAATTTTACGACATTAATTACAATGATATTACATGTCGACACGGTAACGCGTAAAACGAATTTTTACCGTGTACGTCATAACGGTGCCGGCGGCGCGTGCAACGCGTTCTCTCGGCGACGCTCCCGGGCCACTCGAGACACGCCGTCGTTCCGGACCGCGCTCCGGTCCTCTCGTCAACCGCCGCCGCCGCCGCCGTTTTTTTTTTTTTTTTTGTTTTTTTTATCGTTTATAATATCGCCGCCGTCGACGTAAGTACGTGCACGGTTGTTGTACGATATATTACGGGGAAAAAAAAAATCACTATTGTGCGGGGCTGGGAAAAAAACAAAAGTTCACCCTTCCGGTCGCGGACCAATTATTATTCTTATTATTATTATTATTATTGTTATGAATACTCGTGCGCCGGGCGGGCAGGGGGCGATACGTGATGTTTACCGGAAAACAACAAACGACACGGCGGCGCGTGACTTTTCCCGAAAAAATCTCCGCGGGTTTTTCGACGGGGAGGCGTGCAACAACAATTGCGACGAGCCGTCGAAAAAACATTCGCGGAAAAACGTCGCGGCGATGGAAAAAATGCGAAAAACTATAAAAACTAATTAAAAAAAAAAAAAAAAAAAAACACGTTAATACTATTAAAAATCTCAAGGTTATCGTCTCGTTATTGCCGTTTTACACGATAACCACGACGCGAGCCCCGGAGCATTCCCATAGGCCGATGTTATTTTGCCGCCCCATTAGACTCGTCGATGAGAAAACGAAACGGATAAACTGTTCTAATCAAACGACTTTTGTTTGTGAAATATAGTAATAAAAAAAGAAAAATGTACACGACACAACGCATTTATTGTATTCGAATAAAATTCAAATGCCTACGGACAATCAATTCGTAATAATACGTCGGACATTCGCCGGCCGTCGTTACCGATAACGCCAGTTTACGCAGCATAACGTTAAATTATTAACGGTAATATCTCATGCGCGCGCAACGTCATTAATCATAACGGTTTGAATAGAAATGTACCCATCCCGTACACGCGCATCTGTGCACCGTTTTCGTCGGTAATCGATTACGTATTGACGATTAAAACTGTAACGACAGTGTCGAGCCGGAACCGAAACCGACACTACGAGATTATCGTTGAAAACGAACGACGACGATAACCGCGGGCCCGTAACCGCAACGGTAGCACCCGGTCGCCCGGATGCACTTCGAACGTGCGACATTCCGCGTGGAGTATCCTCCGTGTACGGGGATGTTCGAAATGATCCGACCGGCCAGACCGCGCGCTCGGAATAACTCTCACGCCGCGGTTACCGGATCGCGGGTCGCCGCGCACCCCTAACCCGCCGTCGCGTCTGGTCCCCGTGCGGTCCTCCCGCGGCCGCCATATGGCCGGCGGCGCCGCGATCGCCGTATGCCGTTTCCGTCCGGCGCGCGGGGTAGCCGCTGCCGCCGCCGTCCGGGTAACGCGGCCGTCGCCGGCGACGTCGTTCGTCCGGTCGGCAACAGACCGGACATCGCCGGAATCCCGTCACGGCGGCGCGAACGAACCGAAACGCACGCTCGGGAACCACGCACCGCGCTTCGGCGAATGACCCGGCCAACCGTACGTTTTCGCAAAACGGGTCGTCTCGGCGATTCCGGCCGTGCGTGGCCCGCGATCGACCGGGACCGTGACGTTGCGCCGCGGGTCACGCGCAACGGGCCGCTGCGAAATCGCGGAACCCATCGGCCGACCGCGGCGGTCAAAAGTCTCCGGTTTCGATGTTTCAAACACATTTCTACGTAATCCCGGTGTACGCGCCGGGTCGCGGTCGGCGGGACGCGGACGTATGAATACCCGCGCGTGATCTCGTGATCTCGACCGCAGATGTCCGTTAAGTCGTGTCGGCCTCGCGCGTTCCGTATCGTTCCTGGCCGTCGTTTGCGATTGCAGATCGCGATCGTAACCCCGCGATTCGACAAACCGTACCGCGGTCGCCGTTGCGTTCGTGTGCGCCCGAATCGATTTGCCGGTCGGTTATTACGCAAAACAGTCGACAAACGCGGGCGGCCGTGGAACGGCAATGCGCGATATTTTACCCGCGCGAATTTCACGCGCCGTAACGCGGTCAACTCGTGACGTTGACATATGTTTCGGTTTAGTTTTCCCGATAGACGTAAGGGGCTAGGGGGAAACGAATTTTCAAGATGACCGTAGGAGACGGCACCGCCGCAGGGGACGTTTCGACTGACCGCCGCCCCTCCCCCGCCCATCGCCTCCCCCACCCCACTCGTCGCCGCCGCCGCCGCCGCGGTACGTTTTTATTAAAAAAAAAAAAAAAAAAAAAAAAACATTGCCCGATAAGTCTATACGACCGTACCGGCGTATACCGTTTTCAATGATTTCGGAACGTTTTCACTGTCGAATCCCAATATGTACATACGTGTACCGGCCGTAGGTATGACGTTAGGTTAGCCGTGGGTGGACCGTGCGTCGGACGGCGCAGCGGGATTATATTTCGTCTCGCGTCTCGCGGATTTTTGACAAAACTCCGCGCCCGTCAGTGTCTGTAATACGAGCAGCAATACTGTCCAGAGTGTGTCGCTGAATAATTTCCCGGTGATTTTCTTCCCCGCATGATTTTTTTCTAAATAATATCGAAACTTTTCATTTCTCGTCGGGTTTTCCTCGAGTATTGAAACTTTAGCGACTGCCGTACGTATCGTACTACTTTATACTGCTTAGTGTTTACTTTCGGACACTTTTAGCGGCTCTACCCCCGGACCAAACGAGCTTAAACTTCGGTATCGGAGTTTTGTTTATAGGCGCGTTTAAGTGATAAAATTTCGGCGAGACGGGCGTGTTTTTTCCGGCCTCGAACACTCCTCCATAACCCCATCTCCCCCTAAACGAAACCGGGGAAATTAAATCGCATATAATATACTTCGTGTACGTTTCGTTTTTTCACTGGAAATACCGGGCTAAAATCAAGGCGAAACGGTTGGACGATTATCGGAAAGAAACGCGCCACCTACAAATTGTTATTGGGTACTTACCCGTATTTGTACATATATAGGAAAAATATAAATTTTAATAAAATTATCATTTCACACGCACAGGCCTAACGTCGAACGGCTCGAAGGATTTCAATCGGATTTTCGTTACGCGTTTGCCGTCGAGAGCTTATTAGCATAACGCGCGCAGTGCTATGAATTAATAGGCCCGCCCACCCGCGTACGCATTGTGCGCGCGTTTTCGTTCTCTCCGTTATTAGCGCGGTAGTAATAATAAAAAGAACCTCCGCGGAAAACGTTTTTTTTTTTTTTTCGAACGACCGCGGATTATATCACGCCGAACGGAATTCGTCCGCCGTACGCCAGCGACAACAGTGGACGGGTCGCGGAGACGAATGCACGGCGTCCGTCAGCGTTTTTACCTGATCGAACGTCGGGCGCGCGCGCACACCGTACGGCCGTCCGCTCGGGAATTGTCGCGCCGCGTGTACGGACGGGAACGACGAGATCTCGAACCGGTCGCGCGGAAAACCCATTTTTTTTTTCGCGGCGATCCGCTGTCGGGCGCGAGTCTGTAACGCTGGCGCGCGACACGTCCGGCGCGGCCGACGATTAACGCCGTGGCGTTCGCGCCCGTACGTACCGCGCGTACAAATAACACGCTTATTGACAAATGTGTTCGAAACGCTGAAAAGCGGGCCGGCTGATTTACGCGCGTGTGCCGCGCCCGCGCGCGTTCGTGCGTTCGTGCGTACGCGCGCGCGACGCTCGCGCGCACGTCGCCGAGGCCGAACGTTATTGTCCCGCGCCGCGCAGTGTCGTCGCGCGTGAAAAATATCGATTTCGAACAAACACCCGTACACCGAGCGTTATTATGAACAATAACGTAAACGCGGATGGAAAATAAAAAAAAAACCACTGTCGCGTACCCCGTGTGCGCGTAAACTGTTCGCGGAACAAACGTGTGTAGTTTTGTGTTTGTTTTTTTTTTTCCTTTAATTCGTCCGCCGGACCCGACGGCCGCCCGCCGCCGCGTGTTTGTCGCGCGTTGCCCGCGTATTTCGCGTCCAAACGCGGGCTCTCTCGGGCGCCGCATACCGTCACGATACCGGACAGCGACCGTATTATTTTATACCGCCGCGTTAGTGAAATGACCGGCGTCTGTCCACGGGCGGATCGCGACCGATGCCGACCGCGTTACGAATTCGGCGCCGCCGCCAACACCTCTGCACCGCGCGTGGGCATTGCGTTCCCGTCGTTATTATTGTTCAACGTGCGCTCGCGCATCATCGCCGTCCTCGTCGTGCCCCGGAGCTCCGGGGGCCGTTTCTACGCCCACCGGAAACGAAAACAAAACGCGCATATTTGTCTTCCCGATTTTACGACGGGTTTTTTTCTTCTCCCACCTCGCTCCTCCCCATCATCCCCCCCCCGCACGTATTTTTCACGGCGCGGTTTCGGTTTCGACAGATCCCGGAGTCGTGTACGGCGCGCGGTTTTTTTTTTTTCCTTCTTCTCTTTCGACTACGGTAAAAACGCTGCGAATCCGTCACGCCGCGGCGCCTACCCGCGGTGCGATAAACGCGTTGGTTTTCTTTTTGTTTTTTTCTCTTTTTTTCAAATTTAATTTGAATGATATTTACTTATTCGTTTTGTCAGTCTGCGCGCGTACCGGGGTCGGCGGCACCGTCCGAATTAATTCGTTGTTTTTTTTTTTGTTACGAACAAAACCGTTTCCCCCCCACCCCTCCCCCCGGACAAACGACGACAGAATGTCCGCGCGCGAACTCTCGCCACGGCGTCGAAACAACGACGATATTGTTGTAATATTTTTGAAACGGGAAATTCGCCGGCGTTAATAATAAATAAACATCGTTATTGTGGAAGTTTATTGTACGCGTCGAGTAATTAACGCGACGAGACGGCGAAACTGCAAAACTATGCACCGACTTTCATAACTTAACGACAACGATATCGTATCGTGTCGCCCCGTCGTCGCCGAAAGTTTACGGGACTTCGGCTCCGCACGGACGGCCCTGTCTCCGATTGCGATTTGTTGATTTAAAAACCCCGTTTAGTTTACCGCTGTTTCATAAACGCAACTCGCGTAGTACCGACTGCAGAGTGGTATGTTAACGATTTTCGGCCCGGCAGGTACGCACATTATAATTGGCGTCCCCCCGACCAAAGGTTTCGATGTTTCACTTGTCTGCTACAAGGCCGTGTAAAATAAAGAAAACACCGGAAACGGATATGCTATACCGCGGTTCGAACGGTCGGAATCGCCGCTGTACCCACGTTCTATATCCAAAACCGCGGAATAATTATTAATTAAACTAATTTTATAAATTATTTTACGAATTCAGTAAACAAACGACATTTTTATTTTATTTCACTTTGTAAACAATTTACCACGAAACAACGTCGGCGCACCGTCAAGAGACTCAAAATTTGGCGCCCCGATGCCATTGGCTGGCTGCCCCCTTCATCTCTACCCTAAATCGCCTTTGTGCGACGGAGAGAAAAGATTCCCGTATCGATAAATCGCGTTTTATTTTACCGACACGAACGAATTGCCAATTAGTCGGTGGGAGAGAAGTAGGGGGGGAGGGAACGAAAATCGTCGACTTTCGTGTTATAAACCGAAACCGTCCTTGGTATACACTCGGTACACGGGAGAGGAAGTGAAGGAGGGAGGGACACGGCGGTTATCAAAGTGTACATCATAGTCATGAGGGTGACGACCCGTGCGCACAGTGTTAAGGATCGGTGCACTCAAACACGTTTCCGGTGCAAAAGCCGTGGCAGCCGGTACCTATATAATATTACGTACCTATACATTATGCATTTTTATTATATTATTTTCGGCGTGGGTGGGGCGGTTTTTTTTTTTGTTTATATTTATATATTTTCGTAGTTTTTCCAATTTGCAACATATTTATCCGGTTATTTTACCCGCGCGGTCCATTAATATCACTTAAACGATTTCGATATTTTTCCCGGGCCGTTCCCAGTGCGTGGCTCGGCTCGGCGCGCACATAATAACGTGCAGTATAATATACTACTATACTCACGTTGCCGACACGTCTAAAATTCCCAAAAGGGAATCGCCGGGCGTTTACAGGGAAAAAAATAAAAAAAAATATCAAGACCCGATCAATACTGTCGCTCGCTCGCGTTTCCGAAACGCGCACGTTTCTCGCACCGAGTCTTTCTCTGTCTGTGTGTCTTTCTCTCTCACTCTCTCTCTCTCTCTCTATCATTCTCTGATTCTCTCTCGCTTTGCAATCCGTGGGACGACGTAGGTATGCGCGCGAGGAAATATGTGTCGAAAAACTCGAATCCGTCCGTAACACGAATATAAATTAAGGGCGCTAGGAGGATGAGACGGGACTTAGCTTTGTCACCTTCGTCGAAAAGACACTCGTGTATATATATATATATATGTATTGAGAGAGAGGGAGAGAGAGAGAGAGAGAGAGAGTCTCGACATTATAACGCGATACCGGGTGTATACGTATATATATAAAAGAAGAAAAAAAAGAAAAAATATATATATACCTGTATAAAGATCCG